>WODD01000152.1:178111-196812 GCA_019775935.1 Neoascochyta sp. HWLR27 | reverse complement strand
CTACATAGGCACGTAGCCTAGATCAATTCAACTTCAGTGAACCTCATATTTTCTCTGCGCGATACTGCTGTATCCAAAACCGCGATATTTTCTTCCAGGTAGTGGTGGTATCCGCGTGAGTTTAGGTACGAGGGTGTAGGCCGTTCTGGAATTTGATTATGGCCAGCGCTGTGGCGATCCTCTTGTGAGATGGAAATTCGAGTATTTTAATGGACGCTGTACTGCTTCTGCTGTGATGCAATGAATGTGGATCGAGACGCCTTGACCAGTACTGCTGATGAGAACACGAGATTTGCCCCAGGCACGACGTTGAAGACGACATGTATATTACAGAGAGAAGAGGGTATCTTGAAAAATCCACAAACAACCTCCCCGCCAGCCATACAAACCCACCACCCCATCCTACCCCAGCTGACTCGGATGTGTAGGCGGCCCGTCCTTGCCAACCTTCTTCAAATCCTCCAACAGCACCCTCAGATGCTGCTCGCGATTCCTGTTCCCACCCCACGTGACGGCCTGCGAGTAGTACAACAAATCCCATGCATCGTCGCTCATGCTATACAAGAACGTCGGCAGGCCCTTTACGCGCGTGTAGGTGCGCCACAGGATGCGGCGCACGTCGTCGTTGGCGCCGACGTACGCGAGCTCGAGGGCCTGGTTGAAGGATTTCAGCGCTGGCGCAATGTTGAAGGGCGACGGGAGGACGACGTGGAGCGAGGCGAGGGCCGCGGCGTGTTCGGGGTCGGAGTGCGCGGTTGCGAGGCGCTGGCCTAGGGTGGCCTTTTCGGAGGTGGGGAGGGAGGTCGGGTCCGGCGCCACGGGGTGTCGGACGTTTGCGATGCCGGATTCTTGCTCCGCCTCCGCGATGAGCGACTGGATGTAGAGGAGCTTCTCCATGAGTTTGGGGTCGGCCATGATCTTGTCGACTTTGGCTTGCAGGTCTGGGGAGATTTGTTCCTCCTCTTCGGCCGGCTCCTGCTCAGCCGTGGGTGTTGCACCAGTCTTGGGTGCCGAGTCGGTCTTTGAGCGGGCGAGCTTCATCAGTTCGGCCGCGAGCTCCTCTGGGTCCATCTCGCGCTCCAAGTCAATGTGATCCGTCTCGTTCGTGTCCTCGCTCAGCATGTGGTCGATCTCAGCTTCGAACGCGCTGTTGTCACCAAACGAGCGCAGCACATCGCGCATCTGATGCAGCAGCTTTTCGAAATCCTCCAGATCCTCTGGCGTCTTCTGCAGGAGTTCGGCGTCATCATCAGCATTCTTTGCGAGGGCGGCGTCGACGTCCTGCTCGAGCGTCGCCCACTCTTCCTCATCAGACGCCGAGGCCTTCTGAGCGCGGGCAGCCATCTTGGCTTGGAACGCCGGGTTGGTCTTGAGCTGGGCAAGAGCCTTGTCGAACATGGCTTGGAAGGCGGGGTTGTCAATGTCGTCCATCTCGGGCATCTTTTCGAGGACCTCCTGCAGGGCGGGACGGGCATCGCCGACGTCTGGGTCGTTGATGAGCTCCTGCAGGGCCTGGTGGGACGCGATGCGCAGGCTGGCACTCATCTGCTGGCCCTCGCGCTCGGCCTCTTTTTCTGCCTCGGCATCGATCTGGGCCAGCTCCTCCTTGGTCTTGATGTTGGCCTTGATGTCTTTGAGCTCCTGGGTGAGGTCGGCAAAGTTTGGATTGGCCAGCAACGAGTCGATCAGACGGCGGTTGAGCGGGGCGTCGTCGTAGTCGGGCTGGCCGGCCCTTTGCTGCGACTCTTCGATGAGGTTGAACATTTCCTTGTCGCGCTTGCGGTCTTCGGGGGTAGCGATGCGGTCGATGAGGCGGCGCGGGGCGCCCGTGTCCAAGTCCTGCTCGTACCAGTTGATCTCGGGCAAGTCGTCGGCTTCGAGCTCTTCGTCGGAGAGGGGGCGTTGAGCCGCCTCGAATTCTTCGTCTGTCGGCACGCGGAAGGTGGCGACGGGGACATTGGGGTGGTCGGGGTGCATGACGGTCTCGTACTGGTTGGAGGCTTTGGAGGCTCCGGTGGTAGTTGGTGTTGGGGCTGGGACCGGTCGTGGTTTTGCCTGGGCTTTGGCCTGCGCCTTTGCTGCCTTGGCCGCCTTGCTGCTCTTGTTGCGTGAGAAGGCGAGCCCGGCCTGTCGCGCAAAGGGGCATGGTAGCGGCTGCGGGCGGGCGAGGGCGCGTATCAATGCCCGCGAGGGGACGTATCGTGCTGGCATCATGGCCGTTCTGGTGAAGTTGGGGGTGCGATGGTGATGTTTACTCTAAGATGACGATGGCGTCGCATATTTTGGCGCAAACTGATTTCTTGGCTTCCCCGACAACTCCGCAAGCTCCACCCCCACTCGCCCTCACCTCACATGACCCTCACATGACTGCACAATGCATGACTCGGTCACGGCGCTTTGAACTGTCTCGACGTTTGGGTATCAATATCGTTGCTACAAAGACTCTCCTATTAACCCAACAGAAACCCTTCCCAACTCCTATATCCATGCCAGTAGTACCCACATCAACTCAACTCTTTCGCTATCCTCTACGAAGACCGACGAAACAGTGGCCATTGTACAAGCTTCATCGTCCTTGGAATCGCTTGATCTCCCACGTATCTGCACCGCCCGTCGGCCGTTCAATGTCGCCGGCTCTCCAAAGCCCTCGGCCCATAATTTAAGTCCTCTGCCCCCGTCAGAACATGTTCGTCGTACATGTTACACAACCGTCCAGCTGTGTCCGCGCTACGTCGATTGCAATACGACATCTGCCGTGGCGATCCAATAACCTCCTCTTCAAACGAATCCTGCCTCATCTGTCTGCCATTGCGCGATAGCCCTCCCGTGAGACCACACGTTCGACCACGTTCGTCCACAATAAGTCCGTCCAGTAACCCACCCTCGTCACCTCACTTCCTCTTCATAGTACTCTTGATACCCGCTATCCGCATCGCCAGCCTCGGGGAATTCGTTCATGAAACTCGCCTTCTCCCAGTCATTCGGGCTAGTCAGCCCACTAAACACCCCGTCGTCGTGCTGCCCCGGCGAAACGTCAAAGTCGGAAAAGCCGTCGGCTGCCTCACCCTCCAGCATCTCCAACGCATCACTATCGTCGTCGTGCCCCCACAGATCCTGCTCGGCCCCGCTCAGAAACTCCCACATCGTAGCCAAAACTTCCTCAAGTGGCAGCAGGTATGCCAGGACGTCTTTGTCCTTGCCCGACCAGTCGCCCCACGCTTCGAGCATCTCAAGACGCGGAAAGTGTGTTGCTAGAGCCGTCGCCCAGTCGTCGACAATGGCTTCTTCGATTGAAGGCGACAGCGTTGGTGTGAATGGTGTCTCTGGGATGAAGGGGTGAGAGAAGGACGTTTCTGGCCGCGCAAAGGCGAGCTGCGTTATGTGCGGGAAGAGTGGGCGCACTTGCGGGGGCGGTGTCATGGCGGGAGCCGGCGAGACGGGTGAAAGGTGTGTTTCGGTCGACGTTTCGACGACACGGAGGGTCGAGATGTCGCGCTTTTCGACCGTCACAGTGGTGAGGTTGGGTTCTGGGTTCGGTGCGGGATCCGACGCCCTTTCAAGCAGCAGGGGCAGCTGCAGCGGTATCCCCACACGCACTGCTTGGAGGTGGCGGCAGTGCTTTGCGAGGCTGGGGAGCGCGCTTGTCTGGAGGATCGTCGCGGTGCTGGGGTGCAGCTTCAAGCGGAGGTCTGTGAGGTGTGGTAGCCCGGCGCAAAAAGAGTCAAAGTGGAGGCTCGACACCCCCGAACCGTCAATCGTGGATGGTTCCAAGGCTGCCAAGTCGAGCAGACGGAGTTTGGGACAGTTGGCGGAGAGTTTCAGCAACGCTGAGCCGTTTAGCGGTAGGTTCAGAACCGACGACGGAAAGCCAATGGCCAGGTTGCCAACGTTAACCTTCAAGTACAGCAGATGCGGGCAGGCTGAGAGCGTAGCGAGGAGGTCGTCGAAGATGGTGAGGTCCGACTCTTGGATGTGTGAGTCTGGTACGCGCTCGATATCCATCTGCAGTTCCTCAATCCGGCCGAGGTGCGCTGGCAGAGCGAGGGCGATCTCCGGGTCGCACATGATGTGCAGACTCCGTAGTGACGCAAAAGCAGATGGAAGTGCTTCGGGTCCTGAGAAAAGCGGAAGCAGCTGCAGCCCGGGATCGAGATCGATCTTGAGCACCTCCATCCCTGCACGCTGGCTCAGACGAGCGAAGAAGAGGTCCTTTCCAAAGAAGTTTGCCATCCTCACCCGTATGTCCTTGACGCTCGGTATGCAGTCGAGGAGGTCCTCGAGTACCTGAGCGTTGATGGGCTCCTCGGGGTCGATCGTGTCCGGTCGGATGTGGAGCTGCTGTAGGCTCGTACATGGAGCGAGCAGCGCAGGAAGCACCGTCTCTGCGATGTGTACAGACCCCGTCAATTGCGGCCCTGACAACTCAAGACGGAGAAGACCCGGGTGCAACATGTTCGCCATTGTCGTGCTGAGGAACGTCCAGTCAATGTAAGCCTCGACACTCTTCAAGTTGGGCCACTGCAGGTCTGCCACATGCGCCGGGTCGTCGGACGCGCCGGGCGCAGAGTCGATGACGGAGAACTCCTCGACCTTGTCGGCATACCACTGGCGGCGGTCCAGGGAGAGTGCTGCAAAGGCCTCGACAGGCGGATGGCGTCTCCAGAGGACCGTCGAGCCTACATCAGCCCATAATTTGTTGACCAAGATGGGGGACAGCAGCGACGGGCCGCACTCGAGAATCTCGGCGGGCAGGCCGGGGCTCTGGACGCGAATCTTTGTGAATTCCGCATCGAAGAGGTGCTGGAGGATGCACGAGACAATGGGGCGGCTGGCCGTGGCTTGAGTAGCGGCCATGTCGGCACGGCGGTGAGCAAGCCCAGAAAATCGAGCAAGGGGAAGACGAAGCACAAAACCAGATACAGCAACACGATGGATGAAAAGGCGAGTGAGAGGACCGAAAAAGCAACCCCCGCAGCATCGCAGTAGAAAAACTGGATCTCAACGATACTGCCCTACGTAGGCGACAAGGATGCGAGAGCGGGACCGCCGGCGAAGCCTGTTCGTCCCCATGTCAGCGGCCGCCGTGCCTGAGGCTAGCCTGACGCGCGCATGGGGCGTCCGTCATGACATGCGAATCCTACGCCATGCCCAAGGTGTCGCAGCCTCATCCCTACAGCGACAGATGACGGAGCGCTGCGACGGGGGGGTTTGAGGTGGTTGAGGGTGGTTGACAGGAAACGGTTTCGCTTAGGCGGCGGGCGTGTTACTTAGGCGCCCGCCCAAGCGCAGGGAAGTAAGCCCTAAACCTTCGATGCAGGCGCCGACGGACCTCCGCCTATGATCGGCGTTAGCAGAATGTCCGACGCTGGACGAATTCACTCACGCCCGCACCAAACCACGCGGAAGCATGCGTGTGGTGTAGCTGCGATCGGTGGTCGTGGTCGATAAAGATAAAGCCTTGCTGACTCGCCTTGTTACAATAAACACCCACCTCATCTACCCCACATCAAAGATCCAGCCATGCATCTCATCCTCACCGGCGCAACGGGCCTCATCGGCAGTGCCGTGCTCGACAACATGCTCGCCCAGGAGAGCATCAGCCGCATATCCATCCTCAGCAGGCGCCCCGTCAGGATGGCCGAGGGGCACAGCAAAGCGCACGTCATCCTACACAACGACTTCCACAAATACGAGCCGGAGCTGCTCGAGCAACTCAAAGACGCACAGGGCTGTGTGTGGGCGCTGGGCGTGTCCCAAAACGACGTCGACAAGAAGTAAGTCGTGGAGGGGTGTGGTGGTGGCCCACGGCCCAGCATCCTGACAGAGCGCCGCCGGAACTCAGGAGATGCCTGCATTGACACTCAATCTAGAACATATGTCCAAATCACCCACGACATGCCCCTTGCCGCCGCAGAGGCCTTTAGTAAACTTCACCCCGACACGCCCTTTACCTTTGTCCATGTCTCGGGCGAGGGCGCTACGCAGACCCCGTCCATGTTCACGCCCATTTTCGGCAGAGTAAAGGGCCAGATTGAGTCGGCCCTGTTCGACTTGTCCAAACAGCGCACAAACTTCAAAGTCTACAATGTCCGTCCTGGCGGTGTCGACTGGACTGCGCAGCCTGAGATCCATCCGTTTATGCCCTCGCAGCCTGCGTGGAAGAGCCACCTGCTAGCTCCGCTGAATGTCGTGTGGAAGGGGTTGATGACCCCAACCAGACCCATGGGCCGCGTCTTCACCGAGCTTGCCATGTCCAAGGGTGAGAAGCTGGAGGGGAGTGGTGTCGAGATGGAGGGGACGCTGTTGAGGAACGCGGCGATCCGAAGGCTGTCTGGGTTGTAGGTGATGGAGTTGTGACTTTTTCTTCTTGCCATATTCAGGGTGGGCTTCTTTTTGAGTTCGGTGCATCTGCTGCAGATATGATTTAACGTAGTAATGGTAGTTGACTAGTTAGTTAAGTCAATCTTATTCGAGTGTCTGTCGTCGGATCGTATTCATGTAAAATGACTCGCGTTGGCTGCAGGCTGAATGGACGGTACACCTAACTAATCGGTTCCTTTGTTGCACGACAGCCACCTCAAGTGTTCGCGCAACGACGCCTAACCACTCCTTGCATATACTGCATATGCCAGTCTGCGCATACATAAAACCCAGGGCCGGCCTGATTACAGCCGATTGAACAGACTTTCTCCAGTTTTGACTCCATGCTTACCGGACGGACCTACCACCACCAAGTTCCACCACCATGGGAGGGGATGATTCCGGCAATGGATTCATCCGGAATGAGAAATGACTGGATATGAGCACAGCGCAAGAGATGGAATGATGAGATGAAAAGATCAACCTCACTAGTCACGTGCTGCACGCTGACGGCATTGCGCATTCGAGGTGGCTGGACCCTGGTTGGCGCTAGCGCATCGCGTTCAACTCCACGCGCGTCTCCAACGTTTGCCCCATCCTTCTACAACAATCGCGGAAGTGCGGCTATTCTCCTGTCGCAGTCGCTTCCTGGCCGAGACCTACCGGGACCCCAAAATGGACAACAACGACGCCGCCTTCCCCTCGTCCCCGCCGCACGCGACCGCATATGACCCGCCAAGCCCGCCTTTCTTCGAGTCTCGACCATATTATGGCTACTCACCAAAGTCAAGCTCCCCAGCGCCCATCTTCTCCAGCGACGACTCACGTGAGTCGCATGACGTGACCAACTATGAGTCGCCGCGTGTGAAAAACAAGCGCAAAGGCGCATGGTACGAGACTGACCGCGCCGAGTCGTCCATCACAACACCCGAGCCCAAAAAGTCCAAAATTGCGCGCAACAATGACTCGGCCATCTACATGCTCAGTGATATGAGCGCCAGCTCGGTCAATCTCATCCCCGAGCATCATGTCGCGTTTCCCTTTGTCGATGCCGGCTGCGACGTGGAGCAGCCTCGCGCAAGCGCCGCTGAAGCGCTGTTCCGCTCCGAGTTGAGACAGGGCCTGGAAAAAGACTCGCAGAGCTACGACTTCACAAACATGGACCTCACCGACGGCGACATCGAACACGTCGGCGATCTCAGTAGCGTCATCAACAACCCACCAGACCCAGGCAACGATCTCCCCGTCGAAAGCCAGTACCGTTCGATGGCGCCCGAGCTGTTTATAAACCTCGGAAATAACAATCTCCACCGCCTCACCCCCTCACTTTTCCAGCTCGAGCATCTCACCTCGCTGACACTGCGGAACAACGACATCGAAGAACTGCCCTCGCAAATCGGTCAGCTACGCAACCTGCAGGCCCTCGATGTCTCGCTGAACAGGCTACGACATCTTCCTTTGGAGGTGCTGTCACTAATCCGTCATGGTAAACTGGACCGCATCAATACAGCTGGCAATCCAATCCTGAAGCCAGTACCGTGGTCGAGCCAAAGACTGCCAGCCGAGACGGTGTCTATTCGTGAGGGAATTGAAGGAGTGCTCTCGGGCAAATACGACGTGTGTGATCCGCTCTATCAGTTACGACCGAGCGACGAAACCGTGTCGGGTGTGTGGCGTATCCGATTTTTCGAGGCGTGGCTGAACTATCAACGACATGATCGGGGTATCCCTCCATCAGCCAATACGAACTCGATCACATCACTCGAACACCATCCCGAGCCTCTTGTTGATAACTGGACGAAATCGATGAGATACATGGCGAGAACACTAGTCACCTACTACGACCAAGCCGGTGCTGTCATGAAAGGATCGCCAGGCCTGCCTACATCTAACGACGACGACTACCCCCTCATAATCGAGACGAACAGAGGTACGTGGGGTTTTCCAGAATCACCCATCTACTCTCCTCCGGTACCCTCTCGCGTCGCTTCTCTCGCGGCGAGCTGCCTCAACATGGCGCTCAAACAAGAGACGGTGGAGGAGACGACATACAAGATTGGGGAACCGGTGCCGTTTGATATTGCTGCCGTTCTTTCAAGAGCGACTCACAACGACGCCGGGCTGAGATTTGGATACTTCCACCAGTGCCACGTCTGTAAGAAGGACTACATTATTGCCAAGGGAGGGTGGATCGAATTCTGGGCCAACATAAACGAAATTCTTCCATTGAGCATCAAGGTATGCTCATGGGGCTGTGTCCCGACAGAGATGACCAAGAAGCCGGAGATTGTTTTGAAGTGAGCCCGACGGGAGGGGCCAGGCTAAGACAATTATTCAAGCTTGGACTGCACAGTCCAGCGCAGAGATGCTGAACAAGCACCTGCTCATTTGCGGAAGACGTCAGAAATCTCCATCACGCGCATATGGCGGGCTGCTTTGCCTGTCGCGTACGACGCGGTGCACCGGCGGAGTGATTCCACGAGACATCTCAACCTAGTCGTATCCAACCCTAGGTTGGGTGTCCGAAATGATGCCACTACGAGGGCGAGTCGAACAAGACAAACAACACGCACATATGATCACGTCTCAACCAAATGTCTTGACAACTACCACCCGCAAGCCTCACCACTCCGAGATATAAATGCCATGCCTTCAGCACACGCAATCACCCCACCCAACATCCCGCCAACCTCAAAATGCACTCACCCATCTCCTTTCGCCCCAACATCCGCTCCCTCCTCAACTTCCCCTGCAAATACGCCACCGCCCTCGCGGTCAACATGACCGCCGAACGCACCACAACCACGACCACGCGAATCGGCACCTGGCTGTGCCCCTGCATGCACACAAACCCCATCCACCGGTACCCAAAGAGCTCACGCAACCCGCTCGGCACGCTGATATGTGGCGGCTGCAAAGGCGCATGGCAGGAGTCCGACAAACCCAACACAACCTTCTCGCCGCCGGACGCGGTGGACTTCCGCTTCCACCCGGCCTTCCGCCGCGCCCCGCGCAACGGCGATCCGCGCGACCGCAGGCAGATCCTGCATCTGCCTGGCGAGGATCGGGCAGCGGAGATGACGCTGGGGTACATCTGCACACACCCCAGATGCGGGATGACGTGGAAGGCGTACTTGAGTAAGGGCATGTTCGGGATGACAAGGTCGGCGATCAAGCTTCGTTGGACATTGCGCAAGAAGTGCTTTTGTGGAAACGTCCCGTTCCAAGCGAGCAAGTACGTCGTGTTCGAGATGCCGGCGACGGTGGCGCCAGAAGGGGAGTTCCCGCCGTTTGAGCGCGCGGACTCGGGCGTGGCTTCTGTGCTGCGAGGAAAGGATGTCCCGGTGTTTGCTTCGAGCGGTAGCAGTGATGGTGGTGGATGCGTATGCGCTCCCAGTCCGCCTGGTAGTTCGTTTCCTAACGGTAATCGCATCGCTTCTTCCTCCACGCCCCCCGCTGCAACTACCTTCGGGGTCCCGTCCGCTGTCGACCGTATCACGCCGTACGACCAGTTCGCGGGTGGCTCGCGTCGCACCTTCACGTTAGTGTATGCGGCGTATCCGGGGGCTCCGGATCATCTGATCTATTCCTCGTGCTGTGCGTGACCGGGGGGGTGTCCGTGTCCGTGGTGAGGGGTTGAAAAGGGGAGGTGGGGATGAGAGGTGGGAAAGAGGGTCGATATGGGAGAAGATATGGGACGGGGTGACTATTGGGCGACATGAGGGAGGGGAAGAGAGACAGAGGTGGACTGGCAGTTTTTTGGGGAGCGAGTTGTGTAGTACTTGTTGGAAAGCTAGCGAACAAAGCCTTGCAGTCATATCGTCACAAGAACTAAACTTTTGCACAGTACATTCTGTCAACTCACGGAAATGTCAGAAGGCTTCATCATGCGTTCACCAAGGAACGTTGGTCGCGCGATCGAATTGGAGCTAGAACAGTAATGCACATGTACCGACCTCGCATCCATCTCCTGAATCTCAACCAACCGTACGCCCCACATCACCCTTCATCCTCCTTCCCTAACTCTTTACTCAGAATCTCATACCCGCCAGGAATCACCTTCTCTCCACCACCCCTGGTCCTCCTGACCCTGATCGGCGGTGATGCCCTGTCCCTCTGATACCCGAGCTTCGAATATACAGCGCGAGCGGCCTCATTGCTCGCAAAGACCGTCAACATGGTCTTAGAAATCTTCAGGACGCCGGCACACGCCTCGACGAAGCGGACCAGCGCGGAGCCGAGACCGAGCCGGCGGAGGGATGGTTGGAGGTGCAATTCGTAGATGTACAGCACAGGGCGGTGGTGGGACGGAGGGTCGTCTTTTGTGGGGAGGAAAGAAAGAAGCGCTATGATGGGGGTCGTCGGCCAGGATGAGGGTGCCGGTGTTGTTGATTGTGGGTTGTTTGAGGGCTGTGATGGTGCGATGTCATTGCTGTCGTTTGACGCGCGCCGAGACACGAGGAGATACACCATCTCTCGCTCCATCATCTCTTCTCTTTTATTCTGTGCATTCCAGCCCATGCTTGATGTGCGGTAGTCTGCTCCTGATGTCGCTTCGACTATGTCTACGCATGCTTTCAGCTCAGTGGACGTCAAGTCGCCGGCAGCGCGCAGGGTGAATGTCAGGTCGCCAGCGGGATGTGAGGTATAGGAGTGCAGCGGGCATGCTTCTGACGCGAGCAGAGCTTTTATTTGTGAAAGTCGGGCTGTATGCGGCTGGGACGTGGATGCGCTGGGCGGTGGTGATGGAGATGGTGATTGCCGCCGTCTCGGTTTGGCAGTGTATGGTTTTGCTTCTTCTGTGGTTATTAGTGTAGGGGCGACTCTTCGACGTATCGGTGCCATTTCTGTATTCTCTGAGCTAGATTCCGTCAATGTCGCGTCCGATCGATATCAACATCCTTCTCGAAGTCGTGACACCGCGTTGAGGCAGCGCGTAAAAGTGGGGCCGCCTGCACGGATCGCCTTTCTTAGCGCGTCGGCGTGGATCGAGTTTACGTCAGCTTTCGAGACGCATCGTCGCATTCGTCACTATTCCGCCGCCATTCATTTCGCCGCATCGAGTATTTCCCTCTACTCTGCTCAATACAGTCTTTGCTAGGGTCGCGCGAGGCATGCTGCGCCGCTACGCAACCGTGAGCACCAAGCCCGTCTCGCGGCTGCGTGCGCGGGGAAAGAGTCCGCTGGGGTTGGAGAATGTGTGTCTTCTGCATGGTCTTTGAAACCTTTATTTCTTGCTCGAGCTGACACTGGAGGATAGTTTATTCAGCGGCAAAAAGTCCTGGCGCTGTGGAGAGACATTGTGCGGAGTACGAACAACATCCCTGACGCAGGCACGCGCAGCGATATGCGCCGGTTTGCGCGCGACGAGTTTGAACAGCATCGCAATGTCACCGATCTAGTCAGTGGACCTCTGCAGCTTTTATATATTCTCAACTGACGGTATTCAGGGACACATTCGATACCTGCTCTCAGTGCGTCATCTTCTCACTCGCTTTATCAATGTTGCTAACCACCTACTCCAGACTGGCAAGACCCAGTTCCAAACTATGAAAGGCTCGCTGATCAACTCTGGCGTCCTCACCGAATAAATAACTTATCTCATATCCTTTCATCCTGCTCGCCCACGTCTTGTTTACGTTCATGTCGTTGCCGGCTTGTCATTGGCCAAGAGCCGAGGCCCATTAGCGTCTAACCGCCACTTGTGAGATCGCCTTCGATTCAACATCTACAATCACCATCCTCAACGGCGCGTAATACACAATGAAGAGTGTGTGCATTGTAGGCGCTGGACCTGCTGGCTTAGTTGCCGCCAAGACCTTCCTGCAACATGGCGACTACCGGGTTACAGTGTTCGAAGCCGCCGACCGCGTTGGTGGCATGTGGAGGGCTTCCCCCGGACAACAAGTCGACAAATGCAGTCCGCAGATGAGGACAAACTTGAGCCGCTTCACGGTCGCATTTCCGGATCTTGCGTGGTCATCAGTCGACCTCTCCGATCCCGTTTCTGGCACAAGTCCGAAGCCTCCAATGTTCCCCAAGGCATGGCAAGTCGGTCGTTATCTTGCAACCTATGCGGAGAAGTTTGGCCTCAATTCCTATATTCAACTCAACAACCGCGTCGTCAACGCCAACATATGCAACGACTCCATGGCCTGGGAGGTTACAGTCAGTGACGACAAGACCGAACAGCAAAGCATGCACGTGTTCGATCATCTTGTTGTAGCGAGCGGCTTCTTCGACAAGCCTGCTCGCACTTACGATCCCTCTCCGGAAAAGAACCTCCCGAATATTCAGCACTCATCGCGATTCTCAGATGTCTTCCAACTCACCGAGAATCCCAGCAAGATCGCTGTTATCGGCGGTGGTATTAGCGGCGCGGAGGCTGCTGCGCAAGCTGCCTTGCAAATCTCCGACGCAAAGCATCGTCCTGGGAACAGTTCCGCTCAATCCGAAAACAAAGTATACCACATCATCAATCGCCCTTTTTACTGTCTTCCTCGGTTCATACCTCGAGATCCCCACAACGAATCGGTCCAAGACTCCAATCTGGCCCCTACGTTCCTCCCACTCGACTTGATCCTGTATGAGCTCTCGCGGCGAGGAGAGGGCACCATCTCTGCCTCCATCACGACTGTCCCGCCCGAAAAGGCGAAGAAAGGGCACGAGTTTCTTAGATCTGTCGTTGGTGGGGATCAGCGGGATCTCGGAAACACCGCTCTTGTGTATGGCCCAGACGAAACGAAACACCCTGGCTACACTGCAATTACGGACACGTATTCAGGGTTTGTCAGAAGCGGTGTCATTGTTCCAGTTCAGGGCTGGGTGGACGGCGTGACGCAGGAGGGCGATGGTTTGTTCAAGATTGGTACCAAACAGTATGAACCATGGTATCACGCGCCGAACGATACACCAAAGGTACATCCATCCGACTGCCGTCATGACATTACTAATTTCTGCCAGGGCACGAATGAGCTCGTCGATATAGCAGGTATCATCGAAGCGACGGGGTACAAGAACAATCTCGACTATCTGGATCCTACGATCAAGGATCGCCTCGATTACGACCCCGCCTGCTCGCGCATTCCTTTCCTTCTGAAACGTGGTTCGATTCTAGCTGATATCCCCACCGTTGGGTGTGTGGGCTTTTATGAAGGTCCCTATTTTGGAGTCATGGAGATGCAGGCGCGGATCATCGCAAAGGCTTGGTCCACACCACACCTGCTCGAGACCGGACTGGACGATGCCGAAGTGACTGCACACATGCGCCGCGCGATCCGAGACGACCACTCACTACAGGTGCCCCAATTCTGGATGAGTGATTACATCGGTTTGATCGAGGAGTTGGCGCGGGCAGCAGATGTCACACGAGACGATCAAGCGTTCGGCGGGCAATCTGGGCCTGCTTTCCCGTCTCGATACCACGCATCTGGTCCCGATCCTGAAGCTGCTCTTGTAGTGCAGCAGGTGGCGGCCATCGTGAACGCATCGAAAGGCGACGCAAAATTCGTAGCTGCGGCGGTGTTTCGAGCCATGCAAGGCGTGTGGACGCTCCGGCGCAAGATCGACTCCAGGCTCAACTCGCCAGGCGGAGTTTTCCAAGGCACTGCACACTTTCATCCACGCTTCCCGACAGACGATGCGTATTCGGCCGAGTATCTCTACATTGAAGATGGTACTTTCACGATGGATACAGGATACTCTTTTCCTGCAACACGACGCTACGTATATCGCTACAGCGAGTCCAAGGATGAGATTACAGCCTGGTTCCCAGACGAGGATGGCGTCACCACTGGCGCATTCTTCAACAGATGGGAATTCTACCCGCCGAACGACGATTATCACGGGTGGCTAGCCAAGGGCCATCACTGGTGCGATCCAGACACTTACAGGAGCAGCTGCGAGTTTAGATTTAGGGGTGCCGCACTGCAGACCTTCGGCATTACCTATCAGGTGGAGGGCCCAAAGAAGGATTACAATCATGAGAGTTGGTATGAGCGACCTGCTCAGACACAGACAATCGCATGAGGTGAACTGAACAAGTATGGCAGCCTATAAACCTCAATGCTTATGTTCTGACAAGACTATACTTCCGGGCCTCAAAAGCTTGAGTAACAAATTATGCTGTTATGACCACTCAGGAGAATGCACTGGTGTTAGCTTACCTACCCCACTTTCGGTCTACTGAAAAAAGCGATGGCGAACGAATCGCATTCAAGTCAGGAATCCTGCCGAGCTGCACTGTCTTGAGCAAACTTACATCGCCTCAGTGTGACTGCTGATGGCGGTGTTATGCGACAGTTTCACCTACGCAAAGCTTATGCCAGCCATCTTGATGCGGAACAGCGTCTCAAGCCAGTCATGCCATGCGAATCGTTTGCCATAGGACATTCCATGAAGGCCTGGCCGATGGTGGCTGGCTCGCGCTCCGGTCGAGGTTGCAGATAACGCATGTCTCATGGCACGTTGCATCAGATTGGAAAGGCAAGAAATGACCCAACCATCAATCCTGTCTTGAAGAAGGAATGCAAGCCACTTTCTCTGCCGGGCGCGCCGCCCACATGGTGGCTACGATTCACATTGGGGAGGTGAGCGTGAGCTGGTATTGGAGAGTGCCTCCATCTACCTCGCGATAGCCGTTGCATGAAGTACAAGGCGTTCATCATTACCACATGGAGGTGCTTTGAGCAAAGCCACTGCACAGTGGTTTTTCGGTCAGCGCCGTGCCTGTCGCACCGTGCCTCTCTGCTGCGCCGACCTCCTACGTTCCAGAACCTGACCAACGCGCCTGCACGGGGAGGGATATTATTCTCGTCCTGTGGTGAATTTCTCGGAAGTGCCTCAATTTGATGTAATGAGCTGGGAGTTGAAAGCCTATTTAATATCGATCTAACAACCAGGAAGTGTTCGTCCTCACCACATTCCTTCATCCTTCTACTGCTATACCTGCTCCAGAGGACCTTTTATCTCTCGCTCGGTACACTATCCGGCTAACATCTTTACCATCTGAGACACATATTACACTTCGGTCTATACGCCCGAACACACCGTACTCACCATGCAAATGCAAACCCTTCTGCTATCCACCTTGGCCGTCTTGGCCTGGGGCAGCCCCGCACAAATGGACTGCAAGCAAGAATGTTCTACCATGTCCAACGACTGCGAAATCACCTATGTCGCGTACGTACTCCACACTCGGAGGCACTTCCTATCTGCACCTCATTCCAGAACATCATTCCTAACTAAGTCTACAGTTGCCGAACAGGCTGCGGAGGCGCCCTCGACCTGCTGCCCTCACTGACAGCCCCTGCGTGCGCCCCCAGCTCGACGGCCGAAGCTGTGGTTAATACTGCTGCTGTAATGACAGACGTCCCTGCCGACGCAGTGCCCCAGGACGTGCCAACCGCGACCAGTGACCCCGCTGCCATCATTACCCCTGCGCCGGAAGACCCTACCCTGAAGCCGGGATACTGCAGTCCGGTCTGGGCGTGCGACGACAACTACATCATCTGCGGCGGCGAGAGGATTCCCTACGGCGGGTACATCTCCCCTCATCTCAACCTCCCCCCTTCCCTTTGTTGTAAGGTCAAATGTTGGACCGGTTTGCTGACTTGACTTCCCGCGACAGATGCTACGACGTCTGCAAGGGCAACACCATCGTTGTGCCCGCCTGCACTCTCCCGCCCGTCCCCGAAGCCGAGCCCGTCCGTGGGGGCCTGACGCTGGCGCAGCTGGAGCGTATGAGGAAGAACGCTGCCGACAGGCTTGCTGCAGGCGGTGACCCCTGCCTTCAGGAAGACAAGTCGCGATGCAAGCCTACGGGCTGGTAGATAATGATGACATTCCGACTTTTCTGGCCACTTCACTGTGTTTGCTTTGGCAGATCTTTTCCTTGCGTGCTGCCGGGCACACGCTACAGTGCGGGTTCTTGAGTTTATTTAACGGCAAGTTTATTACGGCTGTCCCGATGTCAGGGTTTTGCGCGGAGGCGTTGCACGGTATGACGGGTCGAGGGTGTGGCACACTCGTTTCTTCAATCGCGCGTATATGAGCACAAAGCCTTACGAGGCATGTACTCCTTCCTTGTAGAACTTGTTGTTCCGTTTAGAAGAAAGTCCAGTTGCTTCTGAAGTCCCTCTCCCCAGCATTGTGGTGTCGCTCTTCAGCACTACACCGTGACCTATTCACGGCGCAAAGCCTATTGTACAACCTCGTGATGCGCAAACAACTCCCTCTGCTGCTCCTTCCCGACGCACCCTCCCGGATGCCCTCAACAAATCTTCTGCCTCCTGCTCCACGAATCCCTCTCGCATGTCGCAAACCCACGACCCCGCGATCTCCCCTACCTTGCCCATTCTTGGTCCATGACCTGTCAATCACGACATCTCGCTTAGCCTTTCTGACAGCTGTGCGGGTGTGCTCAACGAGGCGGTGTCACATCGTTCCTTGCTTCGCACGTGGAACATCGACGTGCGCACGTTCGCTAATGTCTGCGCATACCGATTAAAAGTGGATATGACAGCGAGTGGGCGCCAGCGGAGGCGTGCAATTTCGACGTGCTTCCCTAGTTTGGTAACTGTGGTTTATAGTTTCACGATAATGGGCTCATAAGGGGCTCGCGGAAGGGATTTTGGTCTATGGTATGCGATTCTGTTCTCTCACTACTATGAGAGTAATGCTGCTACGTAAGTCTACTACGTGATGATCCTGCTTGCCTTCCCCAAACTGGGGTCCGCAAGATCGCATCGGGGCAAAGAGCATCTGGTGCGCTTCAAAGTGCGACAGCCGCCACCGCATGGGCACGGTGCGACAAGACATGAAGCCTTAGTTGTCGGCATAATCGCTTGCAGAGTTGTCGTTGATGGTGAGAAGGCCATCTCAGCCGTCGTCGAAATACGGGAGACCGTCGTCTTTTGCTGGGGCGACCTTGACGTTGCTTTTGTATCGAGTGTTGCGGAAGAAGGTCTGTCGCGGTCCTTTTGGTACGAGTGGAGCCGCCTCGTCCGAGTTCGTGTCATCTCCATCTTCCATTTCGGGTTCTTCATCACCATCCTCAGCATCCTCACCGCCACCTGAATTGACAACCTTCTTCTTCGCCCTCGCCTTCTCTTTCGTAGTGGTCTTCTCTCCTCCCTTCACCTTCGCCTTCCGTCTCTCCTTGGCCTTCCCCTCCTTCTTTCGCTTGCCCTTTGCGTTTTTCTTCTTGCCTGCAGCTCCCTCGTTCTCAACTTCCAGTGTATCATCAGAGTCTCCGTGCTCCCGACTGTTTGCAAGTTCCGATTTTACCTCAGCAGCAACTGCATGCCACATAGTGGGATCCACTTGGTCGTTGGGCTGTCGACCGAACAGCCGAAGATCGCGAAATTCAGCTCCAGTCGTCAGAAGCTCGTCGTGTGATGTCTCCTGTGCCATCTGGAACAGTCTCTCTGCAAGCTGGGCCCACGTGTTGATTTGGCGTTCGGTGATGAACTTTTGTTGCTCTTAGGTGTAGTACTTTCGTCGATCTTCTTCGTCTAGCAAAAGCTGTGCCCCTTTGTTGCGAAACTTATACAAGTTTCGGAAGATCTTCTCAAGTTTTTTACGAGAAAATGTTGGGTCGAAGATATCATCACCTTTCGGAAGCATAGCATAGAAATCTTCAGTCTATCCACATATCAAGGATCGCCTGCAATCGTCAGTAGGGTGTGATCTTGAATGAGGGAACTCTAAACCTGACTTACTTGTTTTGGCGATCCATGATCACGATTGCAGTGCTTTGTATGTTGGGATCCATGATCAAGAAATCGACGTTCATTTTGTGCTTGATCATCTTGCAAACTTCAATCGTGAACAACAGAGCTGAGTTTGGGGGAGGGTTTTGATAGCCGTTGACAACCTTCAGTTTCGCATCGAATGGTAATGCATCCCAGTTTTCTTTCTCAGAAGGTGTTCAGCGGCGCACGTATACCGTAATATTATCGTGCGATACATGCGCGTGAAGTTGTTGAATCTATTCAGTTTTTGCAACATGATCGCCACGTAGTGTATCGTGGACAAGCTTTTGTATTTTCAGAAACCCACAAGCCTACTCCATTCCCATCTAGTCGCGTTAGTCTGGAAACACATTTCTCTTGCTGCATTGTTCCACTTCCTTGCCGAGCATGTGATTGTAGGAAGTTGGCCAATAACGGAATTTCGTTCATAAGCACACGTGAAAAGTCGCTACCTTGATCCGGAAGTCTTGCTGTGTGTAGATCGAGAGACCAATCCTCATCGGCAGACCGTTTTGATCTTTTGGGCATGTCGAAAAGAGGGGAAACCAACTGTTGTATTTGCAGAGCGGACCCCGGATATATAATAAC
>WODD01000152.1:2079-177895 GCA_019775935.1 Neoascochyta sp. HWLR27 | reverse complement strand
GACGGGTGTAACCAACACTAGTCCCGATTGTGGTCGGTCTGTTATGCCTGTCGGTCAACCTTCGTGGGTTTGATCCCTTATGGTCCCAACACCCCCTTCTCACTCATCCTCTACCCGTCCCTCATCCTCTGCCCGTCCCTCCCCGGATATATATACTAGATTCTTGGCTGTGAATAGAACCTGGTGGTGAAAAGTCGACAGTGAAAGCCCGCAATAAACAATCGTCGGTGAACGAGATACAATGAAAGCCGGTTGACACCAACGTCACATGACTCATGTATTAACTCTACGGGTTTCCATCCCTTCTTGTATTCCAAAGGTGCTTATGAACAGCCGAGTGATTTAAATGCGTAGTTAAAGACTTCTCGTATATTGAATGGGAAACGAAATCGTTTGCACTGAGCAAGGATAAGATCAGTATGAAATTTGGGTGGCAGTCGTCAAGTTAGAGTGTTATCAGAACACAACCATTGCCTTGTCGTGTCGCGGTTCCTCGCGTAGCAGTGTAGCAAACAAACGACAGTTGCCTTGCGAGAACCTTTTCATTCAACCTGACAACCACGCGTAATATATCTCACTCTCCGCCCGTCATGAAACGAACAGCATCTGCAGAAGCCGAAAAAAACACTGACACACGTCTGCCGAAGAAGGCGAGGGCGGGACCTGCAGATACACCAGGGGTCAGGAGTGACAGCGATGACGAGACATTCCTTGAGACCGACAGCGAACCGGAGAGCCAGATCGACGATGCCAATCTGGGCAAGGCCCCCAAGCTTTCGACCCGACTCTGGCTGGAACGATGCGCAAGAAAACGCCGGTGTCCGCTGAATCGTTGTCTACTAGCAATCGTCACCAATTCGACCGACAGCCAGCAGCCAGCAGCGGAGAAATGAAGTGAGTTCAAGTTCCTTTGTTTGAGATGTGGAGAACACAGCATCATAAGATCCTTCAATTGGAAGCTACCTATGCTAACGGATGTGAACAGCGCGGGTTCGTGGCCTGAGACCGACAATCGCCGAGCTTCACACTCTTCGGCTGCAGAAACTGATCGCGGCTCGTCAATCGCAGAAGGCTCCCGTGACTCAATTTTCGCAGACAGACTTCCCCGCTTCTATACTCAACCATGAGAATATCTCCTCAGTGGCGCGGGGGTACCTTTCCATCAGGCGGGAGTTCATCCTGTCCACATACAACTTAACAGTGATCTATCTCCTCAACCTGCACCTGGGCTTCAAGGTTTGGCTTTCAGGCTCCCTCGTATATACACACAGCCCGGAGAACACCTGTTGAGGAGTGCTAGAGAATCCTCAAGTGACGAGCCAAGGTAGCTCCTGGGATCTGATCGCACGAAACCCAACTCCAGCTGTGGAGATTCTGCAACTGAGAATTGACTGGAAATTTGTTGCTCCTACGCGATTGTACTTCCGATTACAATTGGACTATGCAAACGAATTCCGTAGAGACATTCGGTCTTTGATATGTGACCACTAAGAATACAATAGAGTAGCTGGTATTGTAATTCTCATTTGATATACAAATTCTCTCTTTTATCGCTGTACATCCTCGTGAAACGCCACATATCCATGCGACGAGCGCAGCCGTTACTGTTCAGACACAGCCTGTTGATTTTCCCTTGGTAGATCTTAACGTACCCTCAAGCGGTTCGACTTTACAGATATCCAAAGACAGCGGATTCAAGCCAAGAAAGCGGCATGTTCATAGCACGCTTGGAAGTGGCTCCATCTCACGCGTCGGCGCCAGGTCACGGGACTGGGAGGTACTGTTATTCGCACCCCCGCGATCTTTTCGTGCTTATCCTTCTTCGGCCACACCATGGAAGACGAAGGGTAAGTGTTACTCACTTGAATGCGCGTCGCAACATTGGAAAATTGCAGTATGTATAGTACTGCTGTACCGTTCATTCCTCGATACACACTCCCACTCCACTTCACCAATTCACCTCAGCCGCTTTACTAAAACAGTTGAGATGCTCAACTTGGGAAAGTGTAGTAATAACCTCCAGACATAATCATCTCATCTCAGATTTCGTATACCGATAATATTCTAAGTGTCTCCCAGCATCTGTTTTCCTGTCCCGACAATTAAAGACAAAAAAGTTGTTGACTTCTTCTGGAGGTCATTATCGAGATCTATTTATTAAGGTTGAAACAATGTGGCGACTGTCCTCAGGCATACTTTTCCAGTTTGAAAATTGAAGCTTGAATAATTTATCAAGTGCCTCCAGGCGTATTCGTAAACTCTGGTATATGGACCATGCTTTATTGCAGTCTTAGGAACCTCCAACCCCGCGACAAAGCCGGAAAGATGGCACGATTTGACAATGCTTCCGATAACGCCTGACTGATCTGAAGAACCCGCAGTTCCGATGCATGCTTTAGTTTGCCACATGTGGGTTGTGAATCTGTACACAAACCATTTGTGCATAGTTTGTTTATTCCAGCACGGTGGTAGATGTCTGGCGCTGTCGTTTCAGGTTCTGCCGGAGACCACGTATACTTTATTGTGTGGCAGGCTTACACAAAGCCGTTGGAGATTCTAACGGTTTCAATAGCGGAAAATATCAGGTACAGAGCGAATTATTGGCCAAGTAGTATTATGGCGCTGGGTCGCCATTTAGTGCATTGGCGTACCGGTGGTGCGGCAGCCATCCATCCCGCTTAGTTTCCTTCTTCGGTAATGCAACGACGAGTAGTCTACCCCTGGACCATACTAGAGAACGTAGTACCTATCTCCATTTCGTCATTGCATCATAACAACACACATGCTTTCTGTGTTTATGCAGCGAGTTGTGAATAAGCTCCATCACTTTCTCGCTCTGTTGCTTCTTCCCGTTACACCCACTTCTACGCCGCAACACCAATTGTCAATTTTACACGGAGCTACTTGAACGTTCTTAAGGAGCAGTTGATACCTCCATAAGGTAAATCGCTCTTTGAGTGCGCCCTGAGTGAGCTTGCCGTACTAAACATTCTCTAGTCACTTGTACAGCGACTCCTTTCAGGTCACCCAATATGCTTAGTTTTGGGCGTGGAAGATCGTTGTCGACAATTTCCATACACAAAAAATACTCAGATAGTCTTTCTGTCGCTTCAAGGGCAGCGCGACAAACCGGATCGGAGGCGCTGTGCTTGCCAAAGGATCTTGGAGACGTATTGAAATCCCAGCACGGAAACGTGCCCAAGAATCTCCCTGGTGATAACGCAAGTCAAGAAGAGGTTCGCTATTATCTATACTCCGTTCTCACGTGCAAAGACAATGTCTCTGCCAAGTTGTATCCACAATGGGTTCTGGAGACGTGTATGAGCTGGGAAGGAACCGGACAACGGTTGCGCAACATGAGCGAAGAAGAATTACAGGTTCTTTGCCCATTGAGAGCCGGATACGCGGAGATTAATCCATCAAGAAAGCACAAGCTCGAGTATCTCCCTTTACCGGTGGCTAGGCAGACCATTGGTGCGGCTATTGCCCGTGCTGTGTGTGCAAGCAGACTCGCCGAGTCGCGAAAGATGGGCATGCATCAAGACTGGGACGGGGTAATTCGCCGTTCGAGTCGACTTTCTGAGCCCACAGACGATGCGTGGAGGCAAAATAATAGCTTCCAGGTGCCTGCCCCACAGCAGGTGATTTCCGAGGCCTCTTTGTCGAATGCTGCCGGGCCTGTGTCTTTTCAACACAACTCTGGGACAAGGGTGTTTTCACCAACGCTTCCTGGTGTGCACGAATCCCAGAACGAGTCTGATTATTTCCATCAGAATCTTGCTTTCAGATCTCGACCAACACCCCTTCCAAGACACATGAGTGAAGCTCAATATGCTGGAAGCCTCGATTCGGCAAGCATCGAATCACCAGTGATTGATAGCATTCTTTCACAAGATAGCAATTCGACATCGCAAACGTCGTTGGGCGGTCCCGAGACAGCTCGGGATTCATGCTCGAGTCCTGTTGTCGGTCGCAGAATGTCTTGTGCATCGTCAATCACATCGACCAAACAACGGGCTCCTAGATATGAGCACAAGGAAACATTGGCCGAGCTCGAAGCCAGCTCAGTCGAGGTGCCTCCCAACCAAGGATTGCTTCGCCTTGGGAGACGTCCCCGCCGATATAGAACAACCTCCAGCATTTGCTCTTCCTCTGAAACGAGGAATAGCTCAATAAATGCGAGGGATTCGACACAGTTCAGTCCGACTCGCCGTCCATCTGGCTTGCGAGCTGCGATCCAGAACGACGAATTTGGCCAGTACCAGATTACCCAACCACAGCAATCTATCACCACGAACAGCGATATATCAGCAGTTTTGGGGTATTACCAAGAGCCTTATTTGCAGACGGGATCTTCAGAGCGCGTGTCTCGGCGTATCAGCTACTCGAGCAATCCTCAAGGCCTACCCAGTCAACAACCGGCATTTTGTAATCCACGTCAATTGGGGGATCGTCCGCTGAACACAAGTCGATCTCTTCCTCGCCTAGTCCCCTCGATGCAGTCTCAAGCGTCACCCATTGACAACGCCGGAACTGCGTCAGTCCATTCCGAGCGACCCAACGACCAATTCTTCCCTCAAATCCCGTTCTGGCCCGAACCACCCCAATCTGAACAGCAAGAGCAAGCGCGCCTCAATTCCGGGAGCATCCACGGCCGAAGAACCTCCCAGATAGGAGGCCCATTCACCCTCTCGCCGCGCTCAAGCCACCAAAATCTCCGCTCCTTCCAGCCCACCCACACCACCTCTCTGACAGGCTACCCCGACCGCTCAGACGCCTCCGTCCGCTCCATCCCCGCCTTCACATCGCGCGGCCTAGGCATTGCATACCCAGCCGACCCCTCTCAACCCGCAGTACCCCATCGTCCGACCTCTGTCGCTCCACGCGCAGCCAGCTCGCACAAACTCGACACTCTCGCCTTCGACCAAGCCGAGTTCCACGTGTGGAAAGGCGCACTCCCCACCTCTACCTCCACCTCGCACCCAATAACGACAACAACGACCCTGAACGAGCGGCCGCAGCTCGCAAAGTTGCAAAGCGACAACTTGGTGGCGCGCGCGCAGGAGCAACAGCTTCGTGCAGCGTGGAATATCGATCTGCATGGTCGTAAGGGCTCGACTGGGCCATCGTTGCGGTATCTTCATCCCGCGACAGGGCAGCCGAGAAAGACATTCTATGAGGCGATTCAGGAGAGGGAGGTTATGGATGGGAAGCCACAACGGGGCGTCGACCGCGGCCTGGCGCAGGACTGGAGGCCGTACCATTAATTGTGGGACGCGGGGACCTACATTACGAGATTGATACATTAATTGCTGTGATCCAGGCTCGTGGTTATTGTTGCACAAGCCGGCATGTATTGTAACGCTTATTTTCCTGTTCCACTAGGTAGCATGCACTTGTTCGATCTTCCGCGACACGATCCCGTCTCATGCCTGCCTCTCCACGTCAAACGGTAGTTATCTTCGCTAGTCTAGCCGCAATCTGATTGTTCGAATCACGTTCCCGGGTGATCTCATCATGCATTCCTTCACGAGTCCCTGGTGTTAAGAAACTGGGACCTCCATGCCACGTGACGATACCTCCACATACTACCAACTCATTGACGACCTTCACGGTCATCACAGAGTGGTCCTGGCTCGAACTCTCGCATCTCAGAATTAATCTTCTTTTCGCTCTCTCTGGATTAACGTAAATGGGTAAGTGACGCTTGGAAGTTCATCTTGGGTAAGTATTAACGAGGTGTCATTGAAGCTGTCCAGCAGCGGTTATTCCAACAAATTACATCAAATTAAAGAAACTAGCTTCCTAGAATACCAATTATGAAGCTCTGTACCCCTATCCAACGAAGTATTTGGCCTTGGCGCCCCCGACTTGCCTCGTGGCCTTGGTAGCCCCGGCAACCTTTTTGCTCGCAGCAGCACCACCACCAGCCATCGACATAACAAAAGACGCTGCTTCGTTCGCATTGATGCCATATGTGAGATGGGGTGCTAATATGATACTTTGTTGTTTGCAGATCAAATCGCCTTGGTGACATATAACTTTTTGGTTGGCAGCCGGGATATTGTTGACAGGTCGGTCAGCTTGAGGGTCGCCGAAGATAAGCGAGCATGATACGAACGCTGCATCTTGTGCGGAAAGCATATTGGCGGCGTTGTGGACGAGTTGGCCTCCCTGGCTGGGTGGGGGGTCAGTGTCGGGACGGACTTCAAGGGCGAACGAACTCACGAGTAACCAGCCATGACAAGCTTTGTGTCTGGGCATTTTGCTCGGACTTGCCCAACCATCTTTGCCATCAAGGCACTCCCGCCTTTGTCGCCGCCGACAAGGAATCCCGGAACATCGGCAGGGTATTGGATTCCCTGGACCGCAACGTTCCCGGCACCGGCCATGGCTCCCAGCGCGGAAACGAATGGTGGTCCAGCCACCGTACCCATGTTTCCAATCTCTGTCGTGCCACGAGCGAAGAGCACAGTCATTGCCTAAATTCTGTGTTAGCCGGTATGTAGCAGTGTCGACGTGGGATGTGACTAACTTTGCAACCACCTCCATTGGTGACATCATTCTGGGTGGAAGAAGTCAACGCCGCCGATGCAAGCGGGGCCAAGACGAGAAGAGGCGCGAACGACTTCATAATCGATCTGGTATTCCGATAACTTGTAAGGGTATTAAAGTAATGAGAGGTAGTATAGTAATGGAGAATGGAAGATGTTGATGGGATGAGTTTTGTGGGACACAACCTCCATCTAATATATAACCTAAACGTCTGGTACATCGCAATGATCACCCACACACCGCGGCCTTTTCGAAATCTCGTCAAATGGGGAAATTGTACCGTGCACCAAACTACCGTGTTCCAGCGTTCGGTATGTTTGCCGCCAAGACTATCCCAGCATTATGCTACTGTCATCACGTTGTGGAGGATGAAGCAGCCTTGAGCCTTAGCAGCCACTATTTCCGTGTGCATACCAGGATGGTCTCTCCGGCTAAGTGTGTATGGAACTATAGGAAAAAGGAACATCCAGGCACACTTGAAACATGATCTGTTGATGGGTGCGGAGAGGTACTCGATTTCGACAAACGCCCGATCCTCAGGACCGATTGGGGACACCGGGGCATCTCCTCCGGCGTTCTGAGGATGACTTGAGGCGCTTGGTATGGACTTCGTGGCGGTGTGCGACAGGGCAAGTAGGTGCCAGCTCGATCCTGTTGAGACGGTTGCCAAACAGATCGCCAGGCTTTGTATGATCTCCACACCACGCAGACATAGGTCAACCGTGACAGAACAAGACAGAACAAGATATTTTCCGAGCAAGTAACTGGATTCTGCTGAATTGAAGCATGCCTCCTTTGCTTTTGCGTATACCCACGTGGATGTCATCGTTGACGGGTAAAGCGGTGTCGAGATGTCGTCTTGCTTTTACGGTTTCAGCAACCCGTTTCAAAATTTCAACCACAACGGGTTTCAACGGCGAGGCTACAGAGTTCCCGGACGCACAGGCCTGAGACTTCTGTGCTTTTTCTCGGCGAACGCGCATCAATCGCCTTGGTGAGCTTGCCGCGCTCCAAGGTGCACCGGTTGCCACAAAGAGCGAGTTTCAACGCTAGGCATCAGGACGACCACGCCGCATCGTATACTCACGTGAGTACATCTTGACACCGCAGATACAATCCGCAATTGGTCATCAGATCTAGCAGCGATCATCTAAATACTTATGTGTCGTTGATCGATTGTATGCAACGCGCTGCAGATTATTCAACGTAAAGGCGGCAGGTTCTGGCGTCCATATTCGCCGTTATGTCAGCGTACCCCATCGAACCCAAAAACAAAGGGCGGCCTGATAAAAAAGGCGCAGGTAAGTGATGAATAGAGGCAGAGGGCGGCTTGAGAGAAGGGCGTCACTCCTGTGTTGTGAGTCAGCGCCAAACCCAATATGGAAGGTGCATGTCAGTATCGCCATTATTAAAATCAACAAAGTCCGACTACATAACCATCGTTATCCAACCACCAGCCAGCTTTCGGCCTTGCAAAATCAACAGCCATGCCTCTCGAACTTCGAATCATAGAGGATGAGGCCGATCTCGTCGAGTTCCAGAGTATCATGACCGCGGCGTTCAGCACGAGCGGCATGATAGCCTATATGGTCAATCCAAATCCCACGCCCGAAGAGAAGCGGAAAGGCATCGACAAGCACATAAAGTCGTGGCGCGAGGAGCCAGATATCACGTACCTAAAGGTCATCGATACAGACCTCAATGGCAAGATGATTGCGGGCGCAAAGTGGCGCATCAACGACAAAGAAAGGACGGAGGATCAGATCAAGTCTATGCTACCCGTTCCTGGACCTGACGAAGCGGAAAGGCCCGCTATGAGAGACTTCATGCTTTATCTGTCCAGAGTCAGGCTAGAATACATGGGGACGAAGCCCTTTTACTGTAAGTTGATGGGTTGTGACACAAAGATTTAGCTGACTGGATGCAAGTCCTCCATATCCTTGTCACACACCCCGAGCACCACAGGCGAGGTGCTGGTGCAATTTTGGTCAAGTGGGGCATCGAACAAGCCGACAAGGCAAAGCTGCCCGCCTTCCTGGAGTCTTCTATGGCTGGCAAGCGCCTGTATTCCAACATGGGATTTACGCCTAGACACGAGGAAGTGTTCCAGTTGTCTAAATACGGTGGGGAGGGTGTCGACATCAACACTGTGATGATCCGCGATCCCGTGTTGAAATACTAGACAGCATAACGCCAAAATTATGTGCATAACTATTATATTGCTTGAGCATCAAAGCCATTTGCGCGCCCTTTACAAAGAGTACCAAAGCTATTAAACTACGATTTCGGGACCATCAATCGATCAACATCAGGGCCGTAGCTGCCCGTCATGCTAATCTTGATCGAGTTGCTGCCTTGCTTCAGATCTGCGTGCAGCACACTGCTTGCTGGGTCACCTCCACCGTGCGGCAGGAACGCCAGCCTCTGCGTCTTTCCATTCACATTGACATCCGCAAATCTCTCCCCGCTGTCGCCGTTAAGATGCTTGATGCGGATCGTTGTTCGTGTTGTAGCGTCCGAGTTGACATTGGCAAAGGTAACGGCTCCCTGATCAGGCCCACCAATGTAACCTGCAGCATTCGAGTTCGAGCATTGCGAACACGAAATGGAGCGAGCTTTGCCACTGAGCGCAGCCGACTCGCCCTCGTACTGGTTTTCGCCGGGTCCAGCGTTCATCGCTCCGGTCTGAGCGTTGATCACCCAGTTGACCGAGTTCTTCATTGTCGCCGTGGTGCCGGATATCTGCAGAGGGAGCCAGACATATGTGCTACGGGGCAACGCATTGCCAAACCACCTGTCACCCATATACATAAAGCTGTCCCCAACAGGCAAGACGAACGTAGTTTGGCTAGCATAGGTGTTCGATCCCGAGTCCGCAAACTTCTTCCAGGAAGACCAGGGGCCGGAAAGAGAGGTTGCGGTGCTGTAGTAGTTGTCGTTGGGATCCCAGCCGCTCAGTTGAGACGCGAACATGAAGTATACGCCGGCTTTTTTTATCACTGCAGGTGCTTCGTACTTCTCCTTCCACGTGTAGACATTCCTTACGACAGACAGGTAGTCATCAGAGAGCAGATTTATGCGAAGCCCGTTCTCGCGCTGCGCGTCGTCAGTAATGTAATATCCCAGACATTGGACGGATAACTCACATCTTCCGACAGCAGGAAGCCCTGCCCGTTTTCATCCACATAAGCTCCAGAATCACGGCTCTGGAATCCAAGAGGCCTCTCGCTCCGAAGGTACGTGTACTTTCCACAGACAGTATCGCTGGTTGCCCAACCAATCTTTGCATCCCCATAGTTTGAGCTGTCAATATGCATGACCATCACATACTTGTTCGTTTTCTTGTTGAAAATGACCTTCGGCCTCTCAACCACTCGGTCCGGGCCGAGATCTCCAGAGTCGGTCCTTGAAAGTACGGCGCCTTCATAGTTCCACTCTACGAGATTGGCGGAGGAGTAACAGTTGATGTTTTGGAATGGGCCTCCGTTGGTTTTGTCTTCCCCAACCCAGTACCATCTCGCCCCTACTTTGATCATACCTCCACCGTGGGCTTGGATATGTCGACCAGTATTGGTCTTGTACGCACGTGAGTTGTAAGCCTCCAGCTATAACGGCGCACTTACTGCAGTCCATGTCGCACCTGGTACAATCTGAAGCGACGCATGTGTAACAGAGGCTATGAAGCCTAGACAGGCAAGAAGAGAGGACCGCATGTTTTGACGTGTACCCAACTGGACGGTGTGGACGGGCAAAGGGGCTGAGAGGCTCACAGGAATTCGCGCTGTATTTAAAGAGAAAGCCGCGGTCCAGAAGAGCCCACGTTAATATGGCGTACAACTTCAAGCCCGATGCCCCTTTGTCACGAGCAGCCGTTGCATGGGTCAGTAACAACAGGGCGTAGGTATATTAATATAATCAATCATGCGGGGACGATTTGTGGGGCACATTAGTTCCCGGTGCTTGTTACCTTACCCGAACACGAGAGCGTCGACTACCTACCTATCTGAACCTTCACCGATGCCCGTTGTCGTCACTCGTCATCATACGAATACGGCAGTCGCTGTTCTGCTTACGGAACACTTCATCGTGATCTCGTCACCTCAGCCTCTACCACTCTGTGCATATTGAAGAGCATGGGATAACACGGTACTAGCAAGGAAACCCAGTTATAGCGTTGGCTGCATCGTAGGGAAAATTTGAAGTCGACATATCATTGTCTGCCTTCTTCAGGAGAGTCACGTCAGGCACAGGATTAATCGACTCACTTGTGGTTGCCACTAATACCTATTGTTTATGGAACCAGGATGCCCTAGGAACGAGAGTCCCCGCGTAGATATGCGCGTCTATTTTCGATAGTTTCGAACCACATGCCTGTGACGTGATCCGAGAATCTACAGGCCTGGTCGACAAGGTCTTCAATGCGACAGCATGCCTGGGGAAGATCCTTTGACGGCGCAACAATGTTTCCGCAGGTAGATAACTAACTCTTTGAGTGACATCATTGGCGGAAAACCCCAACGCCAAGCATCAGAAGATCGATCTCGCTACCACTACGGCCAGTGGCGCATCAAGCTTGTTTACGGGTGCTGAGATAGGTCATACAATGTTTCCCCAAAGATACCATATTTCACCAGCCTGCTAAGTACCCATCGTCTCCATGGCAAGTTGTACTTCAGTAGCCGTTGTGAGATATGGTCAGTTTACGACTGAATGCAAACCGTACCATGAAGATCAAGTAGCACAGCTGTGTAGGTCATCTAGCGCAGCTCATGATTCTATCCAGTTGATTGCTCTGGAGTAGTAACTGTGAATTTCCCATTCATGATCGCCCAAACTTGCATCTTTGAAAGCTCAATGTGGGGCTGGGAACCCGCGCACGACCTGTGACACACCCAATTCGTAAAGTCCTGATTTTCAGCTGTAAATCAATGGCTGCCCAAAAACAAGTTTCTAGGCAATAAGCACAGCTGATATTGGCGGTTACGTGTTACAGCAAAGGTCAGACGTTCACGTTTGAAACTAATCCTGTCAGGAAAATCTCTAGCGCACTCCCCGCACCTCGACTTGAACATCGCACAATGCCATAGATTGCTCGAAATTTACACCCAAATAGTCGAGTTTTTTGTCGATAGAGCCTACGTATCATAGAGGTACATTCACAATGATCCGCTTCTACAATCTCTCGTTGGAAGCTGGATGAACCGCCGTGCACCACCCGAGGCGCGTACTCGCCTATGCCGGAACAGGATGTGACACACATGCGTCTCAAACATTAGTAGTTGATACGCAAAAAGATGACTGGTGCTGCAAACGATCCACCACATCAAATCGCATATCGTCTGGCGAATGCACATGTCTCTCTTCCCCATCTCTCTTGTTGGTTTTGTGCTCCAACGCCTGCGCAGCCGGCCGAGTTCGGCCCAACAACTCAACCCACACGGCGGATCTTTTGAACCCGGAGTACATGCTACGACATCACTTCGGTCCAGCCCAAGGCTCAGGAGACACCCCCGGCGAAGAAACTTTCGGCATCGTGCCGATCCTCGACAACAATGGATCAATCGGATAGCGCTCTAGACGATGCCCGCTACCAACACCATGTAAAACACAGAGGTCGAGCGAATCGTCGAATTTTCTGGGCAACCTGGGCATTCATAGCCGCTATCATTGTTGTTGGACTCACACGGAGGCTACATGTTTGGTGGAGTCGACGATCGTAAGTCATTACCGCTCGACAGTTTAACCAGTACTAACGGAAGCTGTCCAGAAACCGCGCACATCGTCCCTATCAGTCATCACAAACCCCCTTCCTCACGTCTCTCAACCGCAGCCTGGCGCTCGGCAAGGCTATAATTCTTCTGCCACTCCCGCGGTTCTTCCGCCGCTCGTTTGTTTCTTTGTCGCTGGGTCGACTCCTTCTCCTTGCAGGTTACACCAACATTGCTTTGTTCTTGCTAATTTCTGTTGATGCGCCAATCTCCACGCCTCATTTCGTGGACGATCTTGGATTCCGAAGCGCATGGGTCTCGATTGTCCAGATCCCTCTGGTTTTTCTACTGTCGACAAAAAGCGGAGGTGCCAGCATCATCAACATTTCCCATGATCGGATCAACTGGATTCACAGGTGGGCAGGCAGACTGCTGTTCGTCTCCGCCACAACCCACGTCGCCGTCATGAAGTCTTCCATATCCATCAAGGACATCATTATGTCTCAAGACAAAGGTGCAACTGTCGTCCTGTATGGTTTGGGGGCGTACATCACGCTTGCCTGGATCACACTCACTAGTGTTTTACCACTGCGAAGATGGAGTTACCGCGCATTCTACATCTCCCATTGGGTTTCAACACTAATGTTTCTCACCATCATCTTCCAACACGTGCCCAAACATGCGCGGGCACCAATATACTTGGCATTCGGGATCGTCGCCTTTGACAAACTCATCTCGACTGTCTCCTTCTTACGCACCAACATATCAGTCCGTACTTTGGAAAACAACTACGCAAGGTACGGAAGAGCGCCTGGCCGCAAGATGTTGGTCAAAGGCTACCCGGTCGAGTTTATGGAGCCTCACATTACGAGCGTCTCCGCACACAACGAAGATACAGTGGTGATGCTAAAAATCCCCAACGTTCCTTTCTCGTGGAAACCAGGGCAGCACGTAAGACTCTACATTCCTGCACTTGGGCTTTGCGAGATGCATCCTTTCACGCCAGCAAACTGCTCCGATGCGTCGCCTCCGCCACCGCTTCCTCCTAGAAGGGATCGAGACATTGAGAACGCCAGTTTCATCTCATCACTATCGGCGCCTCGGCATTCTAGTGAGATGGTTCTGATGGTGAAGCCTTACTCTGGACTTACTCGTCGTCTGTCAGAATACCACACCGAGTGGCTATCTCTCCCTTGCCCGAACGCAAGTCTACCTTCTACGTCTTTGACGGCATACCTCGACGGACCTTATGGAAGTCCCCCAGCCTGGCAAGATTACGAGAGCATCATCTTGGTTGCTACTTCCACCGGCGTTTCGTTTATTCTTTCTATAATGGATTGCTTGGAGCAGCTGTGCTTCTCCGACTCAACGCAGTTGAAATTACGGACAGTCCGCTTTATCTGGGTAGTTCGACACATTGACCCGCAGTTTGAGCTTTCTGTCAGCGCGCTACTGGACCGATACAGTACGATGCTACAGGACACCGGCGTAGTGATAGAAACAGAGTACTTTGTGACCTGTCCAGAGTCTGAGGTCAAGGCCAAGCTAACAGAGTACGACCCTTTCGCACATCTACGACGCCCTACGCTTAGATCTCTGGCTAAGAGGCCACCTCTGACAATCCGACACCCTGACGAAATCTACAACGAGTGGGACGAGGAGGTGCGACGGGCTGAGGAGTTGGAAGCGATGGAAGACCTGAAAGAGTTTGATCCTTTTGTGGACGAGTTCGAGATACAAGAGGGCTACGGAGAGGATGGCTACGAGAGCGATGGCGGGAGCACGCTGAACGACGAGGATGACGACTCGGACAGCCGCCGCAACAGCAACACATTTTCCGATGTTGGTCTTCCAATTGATGAGACCACAGCTCTCAACTCGATACGGCCACTATCCTCACCAATCCGTCCTACCGTGACTGAGAAGCCAGCTGTTCAGCCCCGGTCCTGTGAATGCGCGATCGTCCAATACCAACGATCCAAACTCCGAGCTTCTTCGAGGAGTTGCCTGAAGTTCGGCAGGATTTCACACGGCTCTCGCCCAAACATTTCGCGCATACTATCGTCGGCTATAGGCCATACGACACAAGCAAAGACGATGGTTGCTGTTTGCGCCAATTCGGAGATATCGAGGCAGGCAAGGAGCACAGTAGCATGGATCAACAAGGAGTTTGCTCTGGGTCGGTGCGAAGCGGATGTTGATGTTTTTATTGAGGAGTTTGTTTGATTTTGAGATATCCACATTGCAGGCAATAAATCCATTTTCGAGTTCCAGGCTATGCAGCAGCAAAGCGTGTGCCTTGCCGATGTGGTCAGCATGATATCTTCCCGTCCACCTCTTATCGCCGCTCCAATGGAGGCATGTACTCGTGGCTAGGCAACCCGTCTCTGAACAAATCAAAGCCGCAGCAGCAACACATCTTGCAAATCCCTGGTTTGTGCCACCTGTGTCCCTCCTTTTGGTTGGTTTTCGGCAATCGCAGCTTCACTGGAACAAAATAATGACGTCGCGGTATCTCACTCGGTTCGTAGCCTTCTCGCCACGTATTTAATGACGTATGTCTCATAAACTCTTTTTTGGTGAATCATTAAGCGGAAGTCTTTCATGTTCGCTTTCATTCAATATTTCAGACGTAACAACATCTAAACCTGACATAAAAATGGGCTCCGGTCAATCGACTGTTCAATCGACTGAGAGGACCGGAGGGAACAACACAGATTGCAAGAATTGCGAGGGCTGCTCGAACTGCACCAGGTGCACCGGTACGACTCATTAGACTGACCTCGTCAATCTAATATTATTCATCTCATCCCTCCTCCCGTGACCTCCCCACAGGTACACAATTGATAGACTAACTACTGTTTCTATTGTTTTCACTGGACTAGAGATGATCAAGTGTCAAATCTCTTTGGCCTGTGGTTCGGTTTGAAAGATATCGTTGTCTAACTTCCGCACAGATTGTACGGACTGCACGAATTGTACAGATTGTACAGACTGCAGCGACTGCTCAAATGATACCTCTTGCACAAAATGCAAGGATAGTAAGAATAACACTGGCTGTAAAGATTGCGTCGAGTATGTGGCTCTAGGAAGTATTCGATTGATTGCTGACTAGGTACAGCTGCACAAACTGTACCAATTGTAGTGGTTTAACTGGTGCGCATAACCAGACAGATGTCCATCAGTGAGCGAAAGACAGGGGAGTAAGGAGGGCAAGAGATAGATATCACATTTACCCAGATAGTCATTAAGAGCGCTATTTAGACCAGATTTGATTAGTGTTTACCTGTATTTTTCACTAAGCAGCTCCTCAATATCGTCAAGTTTAGCAGACAAGGTTTCCGTGGATGAATAGTTAATAAAAGTGCATGGTCGTCGAATAGGTATATCGGATTACATAATCAACTGACCCAGATTGCTGAGCGTCGCGTTCGCGATACTTCATGTCATCGTGTCTCACCATGACGCGTCGCAACACCTCGAGACCAGGCATTGCGGTCGCTTAATCGCTCGTGCCTCTGAGCCTCAATATCTCCTGGAGTGGGGAATGTCCGTGAGCCAGCCTAGGGACGACCATGGGCGTGGCCGCGGACGTGGTCGTGGACGTGGCCGTGGACGAGGGCGTGGCAGAGGTGGCAGACCTACTTTTGTACGGGACCCTCACCTGGAGCCTTGGTTACACTGCGCATTGCTGACTCGGCACATAGTGGGAGTGGGAAGTCTACAAGCCAGGTCCTGAAGTCTACGATCAAATCTGGCATATTCGCAATGCGCCCGCCGCCGTTACCCCGCAGCTGCCGGGCGAAACCCCCATCTTGAATGCGCGTTCACGCATATTAGACCGTAGACCGACCGGCGACGGGTTCGGGCGACATTTTTACATAGTCGAGATCAGCCAGATACCCCCACAACAAGCGCTGGTCACAAACGGGGACCATGCCTGTGAAACAACGTTGGAATACGTAGACATGAGTCGAATCTTGAAATACGTATCCGCGCGCGAACTCGAGCGCTTTGAAAATAGGCTGTTCGAAATTGAGGCCGAGGCTGAGGAAGTCGCCTTGCGCGCAGAGGCAGAAGAGATAGCCCAGAGACGGCTCGCGAAGAATGCAAAGGCGCCTAGATGGGGGTCGGCCGCACCTGGTTCTGGCTATGCACTATCACGAGGCAGAGGGCGTGGACGAGGGCGTGGGAGAGGCAGGGGGAGAGGACGAGGAAGAGGCAGGGGAAGAGGGAACTTGGCCGGCAGCCGGCTTGCCGATATGCATACAATGGAGGATTCCGCAGACGAACTATCTCTACCAGATGTGCTTCACCAGGACCAGGCAGATGAAGAGGGGGAAGATGGAATTGAGGACGAATCAGAGGAAGATGGCGACACGGAACCAGCATTGCCCGTTATCTCGCCCCAGGCACGGCGCTCCGCCTTTGTCGCCAACAGTGCGTTGCCCGTCTCACCGGTCGCATCGCATCACAACGTGGTTGCTATGGCGTTGGACGAGGAAGGTCAGTGCAGCATTGTGGATGTCGATGCATTTGAGCCCGAGGTTCAGGATGACCGCGAGATTGCATCGATATCTGCGACAAGCACGCAGTCTAGGTTGAAATTCGACTCTGACACATTCGCCATCGACGAAACAGAGGACGAGATTATGGAAGACACTGTCGAACACCAGGTTGTGGACGACTTTGGCCATAGGAGTAAGAGACGCAGAATGGAAAGCGTCGCACCGGAGCGGCAATCGTCATTTACCACGTCTGATCTTACACGCCGCTTGAATGGCGATCAGCCACCACGCCCGGCAGCTTCTTCCCGGCAAATAGTGACTGGTCCCATGGACAGGTACTTGACCGCGCAGTCGCAATCCACTACTGATGCAGCGAGCTTTGGTACCGGACACGTTCAGCACAGGAGCGCAGACGAGAACGGGGGTGGGGGCAAGAGCGAGGGCGACAACGCTGAAGAGTACGTTGTAGAGTCTGTCCTGGGACACTTTTGCGACAACGAGGGAGTCAAGTACTATCTTGTGAAATGGGAAGGGTATGAAGATAGTCACGATTGGCTGACAGAAGAGGAACTACAAGGAGCAGCAGAAGTAGTGGCGCAATACAACGAGCGTGTACAGCGGCGAAAAGGTAAGCAGAAAGCTTAGAGCAATACCAACCTTAGCAGTGCAGATCCCACGCACTCAGTCGAGATATATTCCTGTGTATCTTCACTGTCGGTACTGGTTCAGGCCTGCCGCTTAGTCATGGCCGGCCGCCCCCGCGAAGTCCGGTGCTTAAAGTCAGCTCATCTCCGGCTTGTCCGACCTGTCTTACCTGCACCTCCCCACATCGCTACGACACTGCCTCGACATAAAGAAACAAGCCATCATGTCGACCAGGAGCGCGGACGCCGAGTCTCGTGACAATACACCGGACGGCCATGAGGATTCTACAGAAAAGCGGACTGGCAAGAAGCGCAAGGTCCTCTCTTGCTTTGCCTGTCGAGACCGCAAGATGAAATGCGACCGTGTCTATCCAATATGCGGGCGGTGCCAGAAGACTGGGCGCGCTGATCAGTGCACATACGATCCGCGCTTACTCCAAGGTGAATCCTCGGCGGCTGCTTCTGCCAACGGCGCAACCGCCCCTCTCCCGGTCCGGGAAAGCGGTGTGGCCGGTAGCAACCAAACCGACACGTCGTCGGAAGCTCTGCGCTGGAGATTGAGAGTGCAAGACGAGAAGATTCAGATGCTAGAGAGGAAACTCGCCGCCAGCAAAGCTGCAAACAATACATCGCAGTATCAGGACCTCCAGCCTGAAGAACCGAAGTTTGACGAAGTGACCATGTTCCGAGGCAAAGGATTCAAGACGCAGTTTCACGGCACTACGAGTGTGATGAGCATGATTGCTCGGTATCGCGAGCTCCAGAGCTTCACCCGCGAGGCACTCGTCATGGACCACTCCATGTTACGGATCAAGAGTGATTTCAAGACATTCCGGGACCAGAGAAAAATACTCGCAAAAGAGAAGATTGCACGAACGCACGGGACAGACGACGAGATCTTCGCAGCCCTACCCGACAAAGAGACGGTAGATATCCATGTAGCGCTATACTTCCACACATGGGAAACGACGTACCGGATCATACACGAGCCGTCGTTTTGGAAAGAGTACCACGAGTTCTGGCGGCGCAGACCCAGCGACGACAAGAACGTCGGCTTCGCCGTCCTCGTCATACTTATGGTCGCAGCGACAAAGTGCACAGGGGCCAAAGACGACGTGTTTGTCGGCGACAGCGCAGCGGACCGCGACTCGGCCTCGAGCCTCATCGAGACGTGCGACACGTGGCTCAACAAGCAGTCCCGCAAGCGGCTGACGCTGCGCTACTTCCAGCTGCAGTGCCTGGCGCTCATGGCCAAGCGCGTCAACTGCGTCAAGCTCAAGCAGGACTGGCTGACGGCGGGCGACTTGCTCCGGCTGGCGCTGTCGGCCGGCATGCATCGCGACCCGTCGAACCTCGCCAGCAGCCGCATCTCGCTGTACGAGAAGGAGATGAAGAAGCGCCTGTGGTTCACCATTGCCGAGCTGGAACTCCAGTCGTCGATTGACTGCGGCCTGCAGTCGTCGCTGACGAACCTGTACTTCGACACGCCCCCGCCAGCTAACCTCCCGGACGAAGCCTTCTCAGTCGAAACAACACAGATGCCGGTAGACCGTCCGGCGGAATACTTCACGCCGGCATCCTACCTCATCTTCGCCGCCAGATCCCTCCCGCTGCGCATCCACCTCACGCAGCTCCTCAACGACCCCTCAGCCGGCCTCAGCTACACCGACGTGCTCGCCTACGACGCGCAGCTCCACGCCGTCCTCGCGACGCTCCCGCCGTGGATCGAATCGCGCGCCGCCGTCCCGTCAGCCCTCCTGGACCTCCAGCTCCGCCAGTTCCTCGTAATCATGCACAAGCCGTACGCCAGCAACGCCCTGCACAACCCGCGCCTGACGTACTCGCTGTCGGCGAGCATCGACGCGTCAAGCAGCATGATTTCAACGCACGAAGCTCTCATCACGAAATCATCCCTCGTCCTCCTCAACTTCCGCAACGACGCAATCCGCGTCAGCATGACGCTCTCGCGCCTCATCTACGCAAACTGCGCGCGCCTCCGCGTCCCGCGCCCCGCCGCGCCGCCGCAACCCCAGCACGAATCCCACTTCGCGCCAGACCCCATGCCGGCACCTGCAAGCCACACATCAAAAACTCCCTTCAAATCAGGCTGGGCGTCGCCAGACTCACCCCTAGCGCTCCCCGTCCTCCCCGCGGAGCCCTTCATCCAACGCACCCTCTGTATCGCAGCACTAACCCTCCTCTCGCGCGTCGGCGCCGTCTTCGAAACAAAGGTCATGCGCCTCGGGACGGGTTACATGGAGTACTGGCTCTTATCCTCGGCAATCAGCATCCTTCCCTCTCCCCCCTCCTCCTCGTCCCCCTCCACCCCACTCACCTCAACCTCAGCCTCAACCACATCAACTATCCCCCCCACCGACGCAGCCGTCGAAGAAATCCTCACGACACGCTGCAAAGCCGCGCTAGACCGCATGGCGACGCTCTCGTTCCGCGTCCTCGCGCTGCAAAAGGACCCAGGCAGCGCCTTCGCCTCGTCGCTGTGGAACACCATGAGTCACCCGACGTCGGCGGCGTCGGTGTCGGCGCGCACGCCGAGCACGGCGGGGAGTGTGCTGAGTCGGGAGAGAGCGGGCGGTGGAGCTGGAGGGGAGGTGAGGGCAGGTGTAGGGGTGGGCGTTGGGGTTGGGCATGGTGGGATGGACCTCGGCTTCGACGCGCCTGGCAAGATGCACGGGGACGGGATGGGGGATATGGCGTTTGACATGCTTGGCCAGGGCGGAATGGGGAGTTGGGGGTTTGGAGACTTTTGGTCGTTTGATCTCGCGGGAGAATTTTAGGCAGGGAGAGAGGGAAGGAAGAAAAGAAAGGTGAGAAGGGTCATTACATGTCTATCTACCTACCTGGCGTAGTCAAAGGCGACACAGACGCATACGCATACTCGACTGCCGCACGGTAGGAAAAAACAAACAAACGGGGATAGTAGTTCTTCGGTTCTTCAGGTCTTCAGAGAGGAGAGAGTCGTGGGTTATAGATACTGCAGAGTTTTGCCAAACGAGCTCTACGCAACCCGACGCCAACTGAGCGATGGCCGTGGGCGAATGCTCGAATCCTATCCTCGAATGCCCATCCTAATCCAAATTTAAATCCAAATCCACCAGCATTACCTCGTCGAAAATCGTCATCGTCAATCATCATCCATCTCATCCATCCATCCGTCGCTCGTCCACCACAAGTACCAACACATGATGACTACAAAACAACACAACACACCCGACACACACAAGCGCTTGCCAACAATGAAGAAGAAAAAGAAACAGAACAAAGCAGTGCAAACGCCAAAACGCGCAAAGGGGTAGTCCAAAGCGAAAAGCGCAACGACACAGCCACGACGACACGCTAAATCGGACAAAAGTGTAAGGGATATGAGCTTTTCCTCTCGCACGCGGGGATGCCCGGCTCCAAAGGGAATGGAGATTCCCGAGGGGACATGGGTGATCGCGGCGCTCGAGACATACGGGAAGGGTGTACAGTAGTGTACTAGTGTACAAGAGACGCCGCTGCTGGGACGCCGCCGCTGACGGTGGAGAGGAGTAAGGGGGTAATGTATGTGGGAGAAGAGGTCAAGGGATAAGAATGTGGGGGTGATGGATATTGCAGCAGGTGCTACAACAGAGAGGCTGCAGGGAAGGCCGCAGATTGGCACGACTCCACCGCGTGGAGACGATTGCAAGGGATGCTGCGGATTGGACTACCCCGTCCCGTGACTGCACAACGCAGGAGGTCTGATCGTGGAAAGCCGAATGCTGGCAGGCCTGAACTCGTTCAGTCCTGAAGGGATACTTCAGCATTGGCCCTCATCTCAGCACGACGAGCCTCCTCTACGCGTTGCCGCCACTCCGCGATTCAGGCCTTCTTGCCCTTTTTGGCTTGGGTCCGGCCTCCAGAGTTGCCTGCGACCCAGCTCAAGAAGCCGCCGGTGGGCTTGGATTTCTTGCGGTTGGGGATGACGATGATGGTGTCGTCACCTGCTGTGGTTACAGGCTTCTTCTTGCCCCCCTTTGGCTTCTTCTCTGGTGCGTGTGGTGGTGGCGGAGGCGCCGGTGGCTCGGCTGGTGGCTCGGGCATTGGCCACATGTGCATAGTGATTGTCCAGTCGGGTTGGATCATCGTCTCCCAGATTTGTGGGAGGATGATCTCGCCGTCTGGGCCAACAAGGTCGTAGTGGCCTTGGTGGACGTGAGGACCGATGATCTCAACGTGAAGGAAGGCCTGCTTGATGAGCTCCTCCATGCCCTAGGAATGGGTTAGTCTTGCCCATGCGCGAAAGGATTACAATACTAGACATACCTTCCACGTTTTGCAGATTTCCCAGGGGAAACTGAACTTGCGCCCGACAGCGTCCTTGAACTTGATGGGCGGCTTAGGTGCATCCGACGGCTTGAGCTTGGCTGCCTCTTCTTCGGCCGCCTTCTTCGCCTTTTCGAGCTCCTCAGCCGCCGCCTTTGCCTCAGCCAGCGCTTTCTCGTGGACCTTCTTGGTCTCCTCTGCTTCTGCGGCAGCCTTCTTTTCAGCTTCCTCGCGGGCTTTTTCTGCTGCGCCAAGGAGGAGCTTCGCGGCCTCGGCCGCCGCTGCCTTGTCAGCGGCATCCTTGGCGGCGGCGGCGTCAGCAGCTTCCTTGTCAGCCTTTGCCTTTGCTTCAGCTGCAGCCTCGCGCTTCAGCTGCTCGTCTTTCTGGGCCAGAATGAGCTCGTGGAGTTTATTAAGCTTATCCTCATCGCCCCTTTTCTTGGCCGCCTCGGCTTCGGCCGCGGCCTTTTCGGCAGCCTCTCGCTTGGCCTTGTTCTTCTCGAGACGGGCTTCCTTCTCCGAGAGGAGCAGGTCTTCGAGGCGGGCAAACTTTGCGTTCTCGGCAGCAATTCTTGCCTCTTCGGCCTTTTTCTGGTCTTCTGCATCCTTGCCTGACAGCAGCCTCTCGAATTTGACCAGCAGCATGTCCTCTCTGGCTGTGTCAGGGGGTGCTGGGGCAGCGACAGCGACAGGAGCGGGAGGAGGAGGCAGGGGCCCAGGCAAGACGACAACGGCTTGATCCTCTGGCGAGTGCGGCCGTGGCGTGTGGCGCTTGGAGGAGTGGTGCGCAGGAGGGGGCGACGGGTGGCCGTAGCCGTAGTAAGGCATGTGCGGCTGGCCGTAGGGTGGGTACTGAGGGTACCCAACAGGTGAGTAGGGCATCATGATGTCCGACGGTGGCGGCATCGAGTTGCGGTTGCTGCGACTACCACGGGCGCCGTGGGAGGGGCCAGGGCCGTGGCCCGGCAGTGGTGGTGGCATGGGAGGCGGAGGCGGAGGGAATTCGCCAGGGAAGTAGCTGCCGCGATCGCTAGCGGGTTGCTGAGGTGAGAAGGGGTTGGGGCCTGAGGGTGCAAAGGGGTGCGAGGGGTAGTAGGGATCGTGGGGGTAGCCGCCAGGAACTAGAGGACCAGGAGGTGAGGCAGTGCCAGTTTGATAGAAGGACATAACACTGGGCGCATAGCCGTTGGGAGGCGGCGGCGGGATGTGCGACCACTGGCCGCTGGAATGGCCACCCGGGATGGGAGGGGGCGGGGGCGGGGCAGCGTAAGGGAAGTCGTCGCCTGTGTCTTCCTGGCTGTCGGGCTCTGGGGCCTGGTGGGCTGAGCGGGAACGGTGTCGACGACGGCGGCGTGATGGCTGCTCTTCGTGCTCGAGTGCGGTGCCTCTGCTGCTGCTGCGGGTGCGCGAGGGCTCGGGAGCCGGGGGCGGGCCGCGGGTGCCAGAGCGGCGAGGCTGTCTGACGGCGGGCGCTGAGGGGATCGAGGGGGCAGAGGGAGCGCGGGGGGCAGCAGGGCGGGAGAGGGAGCGCTGGATGCGGACGTGGGGACGCGAGGCTGAGTCGGAGGGGTGGAGGAGGTCGTCGCCGTTCTCGTCGATGAGGTCCCAGTCCGAGGCGGCGCCCTCGTCGTAGTCGCCGTCTGTCGAGTACTCCTGGCTGTCGGTGTAGTCGTCGTCGAGCGAGTGGCCCTCGGAGGAGAAGCCGTCGTCGTAGTGGTTTGTGACGATGATGTTCTTCTGGGACTTGCGGACGCTGATGGTAACGTTAGTGTCGCGCTTGGGGAGACGCGGGGGTGTGTGGGAGCGGCTCGAGGGGGCAGTCGAGGGGGGCGAGCGAGTCGTGTGCGACGTGCGCGAGGTGCGGGACGACAGGCTGCGGCGCGAGGCCGAGAAGGCAGGACGGAGGACAGTAGGAGGGGCGAGAGGAGGAGCAGGAGGAGGAGCAGGAGGATGCATGGCTGGGTGGTGCGGGAGGGTTATGACTAACGATGGCTGCATGAGGCTGGCGGGTTGGGCTTCCAGCACTCGGGACCTTTCTGCCAGAGAAAGGGCGAGTGCGGGAGGGAGCGAGGTGAGGGCGGCGAGGGGCGAGAGGCGAGAGGGAGGCTAGCAGGAGGGTTTGCTGACGCCGAGCAGCAGCAGCAGCAGCAGCAGAGGTGCGAGGGTAGGGATTGGGCTGGGTTGGGTTGGTAGGGGTCGTGGCAGGTGGCAGGTGGCAGGCGGGCGTCGAATGTAATGTTGTGCGTGGGCGGTCCAATGGCGGCGGGCGAGGGCGGGGGCTAGCAGCGGGAGGGCCTGAGGCGATATATACGGCAGCACCAATCGAATCGAATCCCTGCAGAGGCGAGGTGAGGGCGGGCGGGAGCGTGCGGGAGATGTGCAGCAGCGGCGGGTGGTGGGTGATGGAGTCGAGGTGAGTAGTCGAGGTGAGTAGTCGAGGTGCGGTCAAGGCCGAGGTCGAGGTCGAGGTCGGGGTTGGGGTTGATGAGCGGGAGGGGAGGGATGGAGAAATTGGGTATCGATAAGGCGCAAGTGGAGCGCATGTGTTTTGTTTGTGGACCAGATGCGACACCGGGATGCGTTGGGTGTGTTTGGCGCACAAACCCAATCCAATGCTCAACTCAATGCTCGACGGTGGGGCCCACGATCAGACCAGGGCAGACACGGCGACAATGTGTGCCAGGCAGTAGTACAGCGGCGCACCGGGTAATGGGTAAGATGATCGTGGTGGTAAAAATAACAATGGTAACAAACAATACCCTCTCAGGGCCTGCGCCGGGCGCGTGGAATCAGGAAATGGTGGCAGTGCGAGCTGTCTCTTTGTGATTCGGACATAATCTGGCCACTGACAACGCTGACAGCAACAATGACAATGACAATATGTTGATGATAACTACAAGGCAAGGCAATGCAATTGTGGAGGCGTGGGGTGGGATGCGCGGCGATGCGAGTCTAGGGAGCTGCTGCAGCGCCCCCAGCTGCCCGATTCTCGACCTTTTATTCCCCTTGACCGGCTGCGCGAAGCGCCAGCGTCAAAAGGCCCTGGGATGACTCTTCACACTCTTCAAAAAAGCGACTCCCTTGACTACGTGGTGCCCTGTGAAGCGCTGGCCGGGGGTCCACCCAGAGCCCAACGCCATGCACGCCTGCCGAAGAGCCTCGCCCGCTGCCCTCGATGCAGCCCAATGCCCTCCACCACGCGCGCCACGTAAGTCACCGCCAGCCGGCTCTCGATTCTCTGACAGCCCGCTGACGTCGGCCTGCAGCGCTTCTGCTGGGCCACACCGGAGCGCTGCCCGCCACGTACAGCCGCCTCACTCTGGCCATGCCATCCGTGGCCATGACCTGTCAGCCATGCATGCACATGCTGCCTGCTTTCTCCCCCACAAGTCTCGCCTCCGTCTGTCGTCTGTTCCCCACAGAACCGCCTCTCCCCATCCTCCCTTATACCGACAATGGCATGCACCCGCAGACACGGGCAGTCACTCGCAGCATGCACAACACACAACACAACACAATACAACACAACACGGCCCTCAGACGTCGAAACGTGTACGGCCAGCTGCCACTGCAACCACTATAGCCCAAGCAAACCGCGCTAGCCCAATCCAGCCCAACCCTCTTCTTCTACTTTGGCTAAGCGACCTCCGGTGAAACACCCTGACAACAAACTACTACTTCACTCACCACTCACTCGCCACTCACTCGCCATTCACTGCCACCCACCTCCCCCATCATAGGCCGCCTCCTCCACCTCACTCTTCTAGACCACACGGCTGCCGCTGCGTCACCCCTCATAGCACCACTCCCTGACCTGCACAGCCTCGCTACCACAGAGTCCAATCCCAACCAACTCTATGCCACCCTACTTGGTCGCCAAGCCATCTAGACGTGCTTATGTAACTAACCTTTGACGAGGACAGACTGACAGGAGGTGTAGGTGCTATCAACAAACAACAAAGGCAGAGGGCTTTTACTGCTCGGCTCTTGGTTCTGAGACGATCTAGACTCATGTGGCATTAGGCAACAACAGACAGCCCCGCACTTGGTATCACAACCACTCTACCTGGACAAACAAGTGGCTTTGCTCACCCCGTCTCCACCTGACCCAACGACTCGCCTCACACCCACCATCATGATTGATTTCAAACTACTCGAGAATGAGTACAACAAAAGAATTGTCGATGCTCTTTGTGAAGCTGACGTGCGCGACATTGCAAAAAGCATGATCTACTCATTAGCTCGAAGGTACAACAACGTCTGCGCTGAACTCGAGTCCCTCAAAGACTTGGCTGGCTTCAACAAGCCATTCCCCTTTCTCCGCCTCCCCCGCGAAATCCGCGACGACATTTACGGGTACGCTCTACGCGCACAAGTAGCTGTCGATGTGAATCCAAACCCCCACTACCTCCCCACCGAACGACACCGCCGGCTGCCCCCAGCGCCATGTCTGCTCCTTGTGAACAAGCAGGTTTACCACGAGTCTGTTGCAGTCTTGTATTCGACCAACAGCTTCAGCTTCTCCGAAGCCGGGCACCTGTTTGCTTGGGGCCAAAAGATCGGCCCGCGTAACTGCGAGCGAGTGACGCGTGTACGCATATGGGTCCGGTTCGCTGGGTTCCACGACCTAGAGGAGGATCCGAAGAGTCTCCAACCGTCAGAATATCAAAGTTGGTCGTCCCATTGGATCGCGGGATTGGACGCGTGCAACCTAGGCCAAGTCAAGCATCTAGCCCTCGAGGGAGAACCGGGCTGTTATCCTGCATTTTTGCTTGCCATGCCTGCAGACCTGCAACAATGTGTCGAGCGGTTCCTTGGACGTGCAGCAGACGAAACAGCCGCGAGCCTGTTACTAAAGGGCTTTCTCGAAGAAGAGAGGGAAAAGTTCCCGCGAGAGTGGAAGGTCGACATTGAGCCATGGGACAGTAACGAGTTCGATGCGGAAACGATGCGGGAGATGAGGGAGGGTCTGATGGCAGAGTTTACTTTCCAGCCCACCTTTAGTTACTGAACCGGACACTCGTAGAGGACGTGAATCATGCATCCCATTCCAGACATGCTCGTCTTGCGTGCCAGCGCCTGTTCACCTTTTGGCTAGAATACAACATGCAGAACACATATAACCCTCGACTTCTAGGTACCCACACTACGCAAAAATACAACAACACAACACAACACGTAGTGTAGTTTCAAGTAGTACCCAGCCAATGCAAACATGATTTGATTCGGCGGAAGAGCAAAAACCGACAGGGCTGGTTCTATTTAAACCAGGCGAACAAACTACTCGACGAAAAACAACTTGAAAGCAGGGGATATCGCGTGTACCAACTAACCCGACCCAACCGATCCAAAGCACCCACACAGAGAGCACAAACAATACAAAGCACAAACGCAAAAGAGATAAAGCAGCCCACCAAAAGAGACCCCACCCTAGCTCACCGCACTACTAAACCCCAGCACCTCCACCAGCACATTCGCCGCCGTGCTCGCACACCACGTAACCACCAACCCCCACCCGATCGCCTTATCCATGCGCCAGCGCCGAACAGGCACCGCAACAAGCAACCCGATAAGCGTAACAAGCAAACTCGCCCCAGAAATAATCAGCGTCGTGCTGACAGCGATGTGATACGGCTTGAACCTCAGCGGCTCGTCAGGGTGCCGGTGGTGTTTGTCCTCGCCCTTGGTGAGGATCATGTACGAGCCCGACAAGCCGATGCCGAGGAGGATATTAAGCATTGGCCCGCCGAAGCACGCGGAGAGCGCCATCACGGGGAACCCGAGGCGTGCAACGGTTATGTCGGCGACGAGGTCCCCGAGCGAGTTGCCGACTGCGAAGATGGTCAGGCCGAGGATCGCGTCCGACATGTTGAGGATTACGCCGAGGGTGCGCAGCACGCCGACGACTTCGTTCGCGATGGTGCTTATCCAGGCTATCGCGACGGCGAAGCCGAGGAAGCAGAGGACGGGGCGCCAGCGCGGGGCGTGGGTGGGCGATGTGGTGGCGAGGATGGGGCCGAGGACGCACAGCGAGCCGAGGAGGGACCACAGCGTGTGCCGGAAGAGCGTGTGGAGGGATTCGTCGAGGTTGGCCCAGATGATGAGGACGAGGAAGAGGGGCGCGGTGAAGATTTGTGTTATCACGAGCCACCGGTTCCATTGCTTCGAGTCGCTCGGCGGTGCTGGCGTGGGTAGCTGCTCGGGCGAGCCGAGGAGGTTGTGCTCGGATGTGATGTAGAGTTGGGGCGGCTGGCTCCTTGCCGTTGCTGTCGTGTCTGTCGAGGCGCTGTTTCGTCCGTGCGTCTTCTTGTCTTTGCTTGATCGCGACGACTCCGCCCCGATCAGCGTTTCGGCTGTCATGGCCATGTTGTGGTGCTGTGTGTCGACGCTTGTGCCGCTAAAGGGGGTGAGAGGCGCGGGGTGGCTCAAGTCTGCGATTGCGTCAATCTCCTCGCCTTCCTCTTTCTGCTGCTCGGCGACAGGCAGTGTAATGGTCAAGAGGAAGACGGGGAGCGCCGCGACGAACCCCAGGATTTTGTCTGCAACGCTCTTGTCTCGCCAGTTGGTCAGAGTCGGGAAGAGTGTTGACAGGAGCAGATGCGGTGGAGGAAGTACACGAGACGGCCACCATTTCGGTGTCCGCGCCAGGTCGTATGCTCCAAAGAAACTCTCCTGGTGGAACGTAGACTCGGGCGATGCGCTGGGGGATGGCAGGCGCAGACTTGGTGCTCGCGAGGAGCTGTTGGCCGACCACGGGAAATCCGTGTAGGCTGGGAAGGGGATTGGTGGAGACATGGCATGGGGAACGGTTAGCTTCAGACTCGGGGGTGCAGGTCGCTCGCCAGGCTCAAGAACAGGCGACGTTCGAGGGCTTGGAGAGTGCGTGCCCGTTCGAACTGGCCGCAGGCCTTGCCCGTCGAGACTGGGCGGAGCCAGCAGGTCTGTAGACGGATGTCGTATCCTAGAAGGAGCTGGACTAGCTGTCCGTGACGAGAGCGGCGAAGATGCGGGGGAAGGCGAGAGCGAGATGCAGGGCGATGGCAGCGTCTGATCTGGTATAGGTGGGAAGACGCCTCGAGAATCAGGCGTCGCCGAGATGAAGTTGATGTCAGGTACTGGTGCCTCGATGGTGTACGACTGCAGACGCATCCGGTCCAGGTCGTTCGTGGAAACAGCCCTTCCACGCGCGTTGCTCTGCTGGGCGTCCGTTGGCTCCACCCCGTAAGCTGGTCGAGGCGCGGGATGAGAGCCGTGCGGCATATCTATCTGCTGTTGGACCGTTGTATATGTGGGGTCATCTGAATAGCGACGCAGGTTGATGGGCATGGACTGGATGTTCCTCGACTTTTGTAGTGAAGACAACACGGCCCTAAACTCCAACGCACCCACCAGACTGGGACGAATAGGCTTGTGTGTGTTGCGCCGAGCTCCCGCACGAGGTCGGCTGACGCGCATGTTGTTTGTCATCTCTCCCATCCAGCGCTCGCGCTCTTCTTCGTACTCGTCGTCGTCGACTGGGTCGCCTGCGCCTGCACGCTCGAGTGCCGAAAGGTCATCAGCGGAGATGATTCGTGACGATGCTCTCGAGGGAGGCCCGGTTTCGTCGTCGTGAAATTCGGTAATCTCTGCCTCGTCTCCGCCAGGCGTGATGAAATGGCTTCGCACGGCGGCCGCCTTTTGGCGCCTCGCCTTCCTCTGGTTGATCCACCAATGCCAGCACACGACAAAAGCAACGTAGAAGAGGTAGAAGACGACCATTGCGACAGACTCCCAGAGATGGAGCTTCCCGTCGGCAACAAAACCCATGCTGAAGCCTGCTGCGACGATGAAGAAGCCCACATCTCGCACAAAGCTCTTGCGGGCGACGTCGAAAGGGCGGATCAGGGCCATGGAGCCCGAGACGACGGCGGTGATGAAGCTCGCAGCCCCAATCAGCTCGCCAACAGCCAGGCTGGCGGCGTGGGTGCGGAAGGCGGCAAAGGTCGAGAAGACGTCAGGGCTGCCGTTGCCGAAAGCGAGCAGGGTGACGCCGGCTAGGCTCTCACTCATGCCCAGCATATTGGCGATGGTGTTGAGGTTGACGCAGAAAAAGTCGCTGGCGGCGATTCCAATGGTGCTGAAGAGCAGGGCCAGCCAGAGGGTCATAATGGTGAATGCGACGGGCTTGGCGTGAGGCATGCGACAGTAGTAGAAGGTGAGGTAGGATATAACGCCGGCCTCCTCGTCGGGGCAGTTTGCGAGCACGAAGGCGCATTTGTCTGGCGCATGGTGGACGAGGCGACACTCTTGGTTGGGCGCGGATATGTCTCTCTTAAGGTGTATCGTGTCCAAGGACAGCGGCTCGCTATGGCGGTCCTTTGCCCAGGCCAGCAGCGAGATGAGGGTGATGGCGAGCAGGGTCAGGGCGAAGGGGCGCGCCGAGTAGCGTGGGCGGCGCCATCGCTGGACAGTCTCCAGCAGGGCGCGGTTGTTCATGTTGAAGGGCGCATGCTTGAAGGCGGGGCGAGGCAAGTTATCTGGCTGGGCGGGCTCAGCTGGCAGTTCAGCTGGCGGTTTGGAGAGTGGTTCAGTGGGTCAAGGCGCAGGGCGAGATGGTCGGCGAGCGGCGAGGGCGGAGTCGTTACCGCGGCGGAGGATGAAGCGCTGCGCGTTCGGGGCTTTGAGGTGGCGGCTGGGGGGCTGTCGCGATAAGCATGTGCCTGGGATGTGCATGAGCATGCGCGTCTGTCATGTTAAGCTTTGCAAGTGCTGCCTTGGAACTGCGCGCCAACGCAGCGTACTGACGGCATCCTGCTTTGCGGTAGTGTGGCGGTGCACGGTGGGTGGCGCAACACTGTGGCGTCGCTAGCGCCACGCCAACTCGACTTTGGCCTCCGCTCCGCCCGCAACGCGAGGTGTTGACAAACAAAGCGCCTGCCACTCGACGACGACGACACCCCCGCCGCCGCCGCCGCCGCCGCCATGCCGCGATCCCGCTACAGTATCGCTGCGACGCCGCAAAAGTCGCCCATAAAGTACTGTCTTGCGCCTCCCGTGCCCCCAACCCACCACTGACTATCCCCAGAGTCCCGCTCAACGACGACCGCCAGGAAAAGGCCAACCGCCGCCATGCCCATCGCAACTCGTTCCGCAGCGCCGGCACACCCGCCCGCAAGCGCATCTCCCTCGCCGCTGGTCAGCTCGATCCGCACACGCCCTCGCAGGACCATGACATGCCCGACGTCGCCGGCTCAGCCGTTACCCCCATGAAGCGCGTCATGCCGCTGCTGGCCAACTTCGAGGAATGGATGAAGATGGCTACCGACAACAAGATCAACGCAAACAACTCGTGGAACTTTGCCCTCATCGACTACTTCCACGAAATGTCCCTGCTCAAGGAGGGCGACGGCGTCAACTTCCAAAAAGCCAGTTGCACGCTTGACGGCTGCGTCAAGATTTACACTAGTCGTGTTGACAGTGTCGCCACTGACACGGGCAAGCTTCTGAGCGGTCTGGCGGAGAATGCAAACAAGAAGCGCCGGGGCCAGGTTGGCGACGATGAAGAAGGCGAAGACGACGACGATGAGGAGGGAGAGGACGGACACAAGAAGAAGCGCAAGCGTGCTGCGCGCTCTGCCGAGGCTACCCTCGCCACTTCCTTTGCGCAGCTGCAGAACAAAAAGATGGAGCTCGAGTTTTCCGTAGACCCACTCTTCAAGAAGGCCTCTGCCGACTTTGACGAGGGCGGCGCAAAGGGATTGTTGCTAAACCATCTAGCCATTGACCCCCAGGGCCGAATCGTCTTTGACAGCAGTGACGATGCAAACGATGCCTCCGCCGAGAACACACGTGCAACTCCCGCGCCTGAAGCCGCAGGCGAGGATGAAGAGATGCCCGACGCCGACGCCGAGCCCAAAGTCGATGCTGAAACCGACACCGACATCGACATCGACATCTCTGCTCTCACAGCACGTTACTTCCCCGACCTGGCCCGTTTGGAGGAGCAGGACATTTGCCCCTCGATGAAGAACTTCGACCTCGGCGATGTGAATGGGTCCATGGACCTACCCTTCCTCAAGGCACCCGACGACTGGAGACAGGACGACAAGAAGAATGCAGAAGAAGAGGGGAACAAGTCTGGGCTATTCTTGGACGAAGAAAACGCCATGGGTTTCGACGATGACGACGACGACCTCAACATGGGCGGGTTCGATCTTCCTCCCGAGACAGGCTTTGGCGAGGGTGGTGAACTGTGGGCCAAGGAGGCTGCTCTGAACCCCAATGCCCGTGTGCATCAAATTGGCCTTGGCGAGGGAGACGAAGACGCTGAAGAAGGCGCCGAGGGTACTCTGGGTACTGAAAGCCAGCAGTACGGCGTGTCCATGTCGCACGGCCGCGACCAGGAGCAGGAGAATATCTTGAGCTACTTCGACCAGGCCCTGAAGAAGAACTGGGCTGGCCCCGAGCACTGGCGCATCTCTCGGGTCAAGGACGCCGGGAAGACAGCACCGACGGTGAAGAGGAAGGAGAAGGAGCCCTTTGTGATAGATTTCGCCGCGCCCATGTCTCAGGCAACGGCCGACATGCTCTACACTTCAGCAACTTCAGCATCGACCATCTCACTACCGAAAGCACAGTGGAAATCCAAGACCCGAAACCTCCTCCCAGATGACAAGCACTTCAACTCGAGGCAGTTACTTCGACTATTCTTGAAGCCCAAGGCGCGCATGGGCTCTCGCCGTGCAGGCCGACGGACTCAGACGCAACCAACAAAGGAGCCTCTGCAACGCGAAGTCGACGAGGCCTACTGGGCAAACCGTGAAAACGATGACCCAGCCGCCGAAGAGGACGGAGCAGTGGAGGGTAACTACGACGCCGATTTCTTCCAGGACGACGGCCTGCCCATGCCTGGCGGAGTACTCGATGACGACGACGACTTTGCAGACGCGCGCGAGCACTTCTCGCCGCCACCGACAAATGCTCCACAGGGAACTCAGGCCATGGACGGTACCATCCCAGGCTCCCAAGCGAACGCCTTTGGGGCGCAACTTGTCACTCAGAGCAGAAGATTCCGACCGGAATACGTACAATACGCCCGTGTAGCGAAGAAAGTGGACGTGAAGCGACTCAAGGACGAACTCTGGAAGGGTATCGGGTTCGAAGGCGTAAGTTTCGGCACTCTACCATGTCAAGCATTCAACTAACCATGGCAGATTGATGAGCCGGCCGCTCCCAGCGCACCGTCTGATGCGTTTGATTCATCGGCCAAAGCTACTGACGGCTCACTCACATTCACCAACGTTGTCAATAGCCTGAAAACCGTTTACCCTCAGAAAGCCCTTGCCGACATCTCGACGAGCTACTGTTTCATCTGCGTGTTACATCTGGCCAACGAGAAGGGTCTCACCATCGACAACGTAGACAACCTGGAGAATTTGACTATTCGGCGAGATTTCAGCGCGGATCTGAGTGTGGGGAGTTGAGGCTTGCTTGGATAGGCAGCGATGCGATATTCCTATTTATTGTGCGCAAGGGTAATGGTGTTTGGGCGTTGATGAGCCGGGAAGAGCAATGCTCTACGGTATGGACGGGCGGATCTTGGCTTGTTTTCGCTTCTAGGGACGAATGTGTATATGACTCGACGCACGAACACGGTTCGTTTACATACCACGCACTGGATGTGTTCCATTTTGCGGTCTCAACTGTGATCGGCGGTACAGCCCACCCACTGACTGCACTTTTCTCTGTGTTTCGGACCGAACAAGGCTGTGCGAGAATCACTACCCAACCGGCAATTCGCAAAATTGAAAGTTCACGTGTCTCGCCGTGCAGGGAGAGGGGTTACGGTGGTATTAGTATTAGGGGAGGGGGATAGGGCCGGATCGGCGACGCATTGCAAGCCATACCGTGCACAAAGCCGCGACGACTCTGACAAAACGGACCTGCAAAGTGAGGATGTGTACTCGAAAGAGATTTTTTTTTTTACAACAAGGCCCGCAGAGCTCACCCCAAGCCGCGCATCACCAAAGTCGAGGAGATGCACCCACACGCGTATGAACCAAGGACAAGCGCGCACCGCGCAGCGCCGAAAATAAGCGCGAGCCGCGCCGATCGCCGTAGCGGCCCTACCCCAGAGTAGGGCTCGAGCCGGATGGAGCTAGCTCGCAACGTCATGCAGCAGGCACGTTTTTTCCCGCGCAGCCAGCAGGCTTAGCGGGCAGGCGGCGGCAAGCTTAATCGCGACCATCTTTCCCACGGGCGTGGAACCTGCGTGGTTTATTGTGGACTCGCACATACCCAACCCACCACAGACGCTTTTGCGCGCCCTTTTCACTGCTGTGCTTTTGCGGGTCGTCGGGTCCGGGTCTAGACTGCGAGCGAGCTTGCCTGGTAAGGGAAGACAGAGAGAGAGAGGGAGAGGCTCAGACCAGACCAAGTGAGGCGCGCACCACGGCGAGCGGTCTCCGAAAAAGAGGAGGAACAGGCACGTGCGCTAGGACAGGAGAAGGAGAAAAGTCGTTGGACTAGCCGCTGAGGCCCCGTCTGAGATGCGTCGTGGCGAGTCGACGCACCTTTGAGACTTTGGCTATGGCTATGGCGATGGCGATGGCGTCGCTGCCGCTGGACCTTGTCGCGCGGACAACGGCCGCTCTCGATGCGCAGGCGACGCCCGCGCAGGGCACGTTGGAGTCGGCTGGCGCGGGGATCACAGGAGGTATGTTTTCTTTGCCGTTTCTGTGTCTTCTTTCGTTCGTTGTCTGGCTTCTTGGTGTGTTGACGTCTTGACAGGTTACACGGGCGATTCGCTCAGTCTGAAGATCATTATCGCGTTTCTGCTCGGTCTCGCGCTGTATAACGCCGTTGAGCTGATTCTGCTTATTCTTGTCACGTTCCAGCGGTACAGCGGGCTATATTTTTGGAGTTTGGTCATCTCGGGCTTTGGCATTTTCTTTTACAGTATTGGCTTTCTCATCAAGTTCTTCCAGCTGCTCAACCCGTCTGCCGACGTTGGCTATGTTGCTGTTGTGCTGCTCACTATCGGGTGGTATGCCATGGTCACTGGTAAGCCCCCGACGTTACCTGCTGCTGAGTGCATTATTGACAGTAGATCAGGGCAGTCGTTTGTGTTATGGTCTCGCCTGCACCTAGTTTCTAATTCACGCCGCGTACTGCGGTGGACGCTCTGGATGATCATCGTCAATGGCGTCCTGCTCCATTCCATCACGACGGTGCTCACGTTTGGCTCCAACTCCAACTCACTCACCGCGCCGACTCTTCGTCACTTCGTCAATGGCTACTCCATCATGGAGAAAATCCAAATGGTCGGCTTCTTCGTACAAGAAGTCATCCTTTCCATAATCTACATCCGCGAAACAGTCCGCCTCCTCCGCCTCTCGCAGTCCGCCCAAGACGACGCCCGAAGCCTTGACGACGGCACCACCAGCCACCTACGCAACGCCAGCGTGCGCAAAACAATGTACCAACTCCTCGCCATCAACGTGGTAATAATCATCATGGACCTCGCCCTCCTCGGCGTCGAATTCGCAAACCTCTACATCATCGAAACCACACTCAAAGGCGTCGTCTACAGCATCAAACTCAAGCTCGAATTCGCCGTCCTCGGCCGCCTCGTCCAGCTCGTGCGCATCCGCTCAAACTCGAACAACAGCGCCCACGGCACAGCCCCGAACGACAGCAGCGTCCTCACAAACCACGCCTCCGCTGACCGCCGTGGCACCTCGACAGCACTTACACTCGAGAAGACGGAAAGCGGCGGTACCAGCCCCGGCACCGGCCGCATCTTTCTGAACACACACGGGCACACTTCGCCCATGTCTCAGAACCTGCCTGATTTTGTGGACCCCCGACATGTCAGCACGGATATGACGCATGCGCAGCCTAGTCCGGCCGTCAGCAGTGCCGAAACGGCGTGGGACATGTGTACGGAGGAAGAGCGGGAGCGCAGGCGGCGGAGCAGAGTCGGGCGGCATCGGCCCAGTTGGATTGACCAGGAGATGGACCGGTATAATATCGGGTAACAGCTGAGAAAGATGACGAAGTCATAAGACATCACACACAGAGAGGCTTTGATCTCAGGGCTGTAGAAAGCATGCCCATCCGAACTAAGATTCGATGCGAAAAGACACCACTGGAGTTGGGTGGAAAACGCCTCCGACAGTTCGTTCCCACGAGACGGGTTAAACCAGCCCCTCCGCAACAGGATGAGCGGACGGGTTCAATGAGCACCGAAAACGCTGTTCGCTGTGATCTCACGGGTTACAAGGTTCATCGGCGATCCAAGAGCCGACTCGCGTTTAGAGTGAGTGAGGAAGAAGAAGAAAGAACAGGATAAGACAGGTCGTGTAGACAGATGGCTCGATGAAGTGGTTGTGTTTGATAGTTAATAGAAAAGAAGTTCACTGTACTCGCTTCATCCACTCATGTCCATTTCCTAGTGTAGATACTTAGTGAGAGCTCGCCTGTCCAAGTGAGCCAAGCTACCAGTGTCAACTTCCAGTGTGATAAACCCAGATCCCCATAAATTTGCTGTCAGGGTTACAGACGGGGCTGAGAGCAGTACAAATATGCATTCCTTTCGGAAATGCTGCACGGCAGAGAAGCCTTACTTGTACGTATTCTCCAGTCCTCGAGTTTAGTCGAATGTCTCCCACCTCAACTCCAAACTCGATGGAATGACTGCTCGCGCCCAGCACGCCAGAGGCATGTGTTCATGTCCAACCAGGCACGACTCGTAGTCCGAGTCTACTCAACACGATCTTGGCGGTTGTCCGTACAATCATCGAGTACCGTGAACCGGGCCGCAAGCATAGCTTATCTGACCGTCAGACTGCGCCAGAATACACTCGGTCCACTAAAGTACCTACCGCCCGACACCTCCCCAAGTCATCAACACCTCATCCTGGTCTCGTTCTTCATCTTCCTCTCGCCGAGTACGCGTCAGCCAAAGTCGTTATGGTGAGGATGGCCAATCGTTAGAAGCTATTGATAGGGAGTATATACGGTGTTATCAATTGATGTAGTTACTGACGATTTAATATCAAAGATTGGTATGCGAGATGTGGTCGATTGTTCAAGGGCTTTAAACGATGACTTGGTAACAATACTTTTCTATAGGGCCTCTCGTCTTCCCTCTACCCTATCAAATCCTTTGGCTTCTACATTCTATTCATATATCAAGTCGAAAGCCACGGGCTCGCGCTCTATCTCGCTGCACTTCTAAAACGCCGTACAAAAATCCAAAATCCAAAACCCCAAACAACCACATCCTCACACTCATAAGTCATGTACAAAGCCACGCCCACCCCTATAACTCCTCCCTCCCTCCTTCCTCCTCATCAGCCTTAGGCACAAACCCCTCCTGCAACCAACTCCAAATATTCAACCCAATCTTCTCCCCCTCCCTAACCGGCAACCCAGCATGCCAACTCTCCTCGAACCCCCTCCCGCCACGCATGTTCTCCCAAAACACCGCATTCCCCTCGACGGCCTTGAAAACCGTGCCCTCCAACTGCCCCTCCTCGCCCTCACACTCGACAAACCGACACCACTCCTTACCCACCGGCCTCTCCAGCCGTGGGAAATGCGTGCCTCCGCCCGTACAGTTGGCCACGACGTACACCATGAAGCTTGTCGCGCGGCCCGAGCCCGCCGACGCGCTGCTCCAGTCGTAGTGGTACGTGTAGTGGCCGCCGGGCCCGTAGCGCTGGGCCCAGAGTTTCTCGGTGAAGAGATACGGAGACCAGCCTTGGAAGGCGCGGGCGCGCGCTTCAATGCATTGTGTTGTGTGGGAGCGCGGGAGAGGTGCTTTGGAGGAGTGCCGGACCGCGAGGTTGAGGGTTTCGACGCCGGCGGTCCACACTGTTGAGGGGGTGAAGTTGGGGGTGCTGTGGGCGTGTTAGAGGGGGTTTTGTTTTGGGGGGTGGGTTTTGGCGGGTTGGCCAGACGATGCGGGTTATTGTGGGAGGGATGGGAAGGCAAGGCGCGAGGTGAATGGGCCACACGTGACGTCGCTCCCACCGCACTCAACCCAACCCACTACCACCACAACCAGCACCACACCCACGATCCTACATACCTAACATCCACGACCTCCCTCGCCTCGTCCTCGCTCAAAAACCCCTCGATATACACCACCAACGGCTCCGTCCGCAGCACATGCACGCCCCTGAATCTATGCTCCTCGCAGACGAGCCCGGGCCTTGGAATCGCCAACCGCTCAAGCACAAGCGATGCATTCCTGATCCCCGCTGCACCGCGGCGCTCAGGCGCCCCGTCAGACAGCAGCGTGAGCAGCGGCGCGCCCGCGAACACGTACGCGACGAGCGCGAGGACCCCGTACTGGAGCAGCGAGAGCAGCGACGGCGAGGACTGCATTGCAGGTGTGCGGGAAAGGGGGGTTTGGGTAGGTAGAAGGGTGCAGAGGGAGAGGGCTAAGGGGGTGCGAAGGGTAGGCATCACGTGGGTTTATCTTGGTTTTGGCTGCGTGCATTGAAGATTTGCCGTCTTGAGTTGCGATGTGGCCGGTGCGTAGGGCCCCTGTGGGACGCGGGTCGTTGGCGCCGGGATAATGCGACAGGGGTGGGTATGGTTAGTGTAGGGGTGGGAAGATAGGCTGAGGGAACTGCTGGATTGTTCTAGCCCCTGGGTCACCGTAGGCAGTGTCGTCGTGGCTTGTGAGTGACAGATTTGGGCGTACATATCTTTTGTCTGTAGGTAGGTAGTCCGTCAGGGGAGACACCATGAAAGTGCTTCCGTATTTACTATCGACAATAGGCGCGATCATACAGCACCACTCCAACACTACGTCAACACGCCCTTCTGATCGCCGCCCTTCTTCCTTCCTCCCTTCTGCTGCGCAGCCTCATGCTTTCGCAAATCCTCGGGTACCTTGCTAATCTGGCTCTTGGTGAGCATCTGCTTGAGATCATACAGGACATCTGCGTCCTCGTTGCCCCAGAAGGTGATTGCCACACCGCTCTTGCCCGCACGACCGGTACGACCAATGCGATGCGTGTAGCTCTCGATCGAGGTGGCCATGTTGAAGTTGACGACCAGACTGACGTCCGGTACATCGATACCACGACCTGCCAGGTCGGTGGCGACGAGCACGTCGGTGCGTCCTTCGCGGAGTGAGGCCAGTGCCGCTTCTCGCTGCTCTTGTGTTTTGGATCCGTGGAGCGTTACCGAGCTGAAACCCATGTGCTTGATGTCGCGCGCAATGGCATCGCAGTTGCGCTTGATGTTCACAAAGACAATCATCGGCGGCTGGAATTCGCCAGAATTGAGAATCTCCTGCAGACGCTTCTTGCGCTTCTCTTCACCCTGAACCATCTCCACACGCTGCTCGACCGTCTCGACGGCCTCGCCGGCGTTTCCGATTGTGACGATGGCGGGGCGGCGGAGGTACTTGCGCGCTATGCGCTCGACGGCTGTAGGCATCGTGGCCGTGTACATGATGGTTTGTCGGTACAAGCCACGCTTCATAGCGTCGGGGTCTTCTGCCGCGTCGCTGTCTGGCTTTTCGTTGCCCATGGGGAGCGCATCGAGAATCTTGTTCACCGGCTCCTCGAAACCCATGTCGATCATGCGATCGGCTTCATCCATGATGACGTACGAGCACTGGCTGAGAACGAGAACGCGTCGCTCGATACAGTCGACCAGACGCCCAGGCGTAGCGATGATAATCTCGCAGCCGTCTCGCATCTGGAAGGCTTGCTCTTCGATCGAATGTCCACCAACGATTACAGCCGTCTTGTACCCCAGAGGGGCAGCAAACTTCCTCGCTTCAACCTCAATCTGCTGCGCCAATTCACGCGTGGGTGCGAGCACAATCGCGTAGGGGCCGTCATTGCGGTTCGCTGGGCCGAGTGGGGGAAGCTGTGAGATGTAGACGAGCAGTGGCAGAACAAACGCAGCTGTTTTACCTGAACCAGTGACGGCGACACCAATAAGATCGCGGCACTGCAAGGCAATGGGGATTGCAGCACGCTGGATAGCGGAGGGCTCGGTATAGCCGACCTGATCGACAATGCGCTGGAGGTTCTCCGGAAGGTGCGCCTCTTGCCAGTTGCGCATAGGGTTCGGTATTGCGCCGCCCTTGGTAGCAATGTTGAAGTCTTCCTTGAAAATTCGCCAGTCGCGTTCGCGCATGTGCTCCAGCTTCTTCTCGCTCCAGTGCTTGTCGAGTTGTGCCCGGCTGCCCTCCTCCTTCCGCCGTCTCTCCATCTCGAGGATAGCCTCGGCACGCTGCCGCCCGGACTCGGGATCGCGCTCGATCATGGCTTCGATAAACTTTTGTGTGCTGTTCTCAGTCATGTGGTCGGTAAAGCCGCCGAGCTTACCGCGACCAAAGAAGTTCGCCTCCGCACGCTGCTGGTAGATGGGGTTGTAGTCGTAGCTCGTGTCCTCCTCCTCATTCCACTCAAAGTTGAACTTCTTCTCCGTCGTCCGCTTGCGCTTCTTTTTCGCCGAAAAGGTTGATTGGTTCTGTTCGGCGCCCATGTACCGCTGCCGGATGATGGCAGCCTCTGTGTCCTCGGGCGGTGGTCGTTTGCCAGCCTTCTTGTCTGGCACCGGTGGGGGCGCCATGTCGGCGTTTCGTGACCGCGGTGGGGGAGGCGCGCTGGCGTTCTCTGACCTCATAGACCGTGGGCCGGTGGGTATCGAAGGTGCGCCGTTGTGCACGCCGTTAGAGTGAGCATTCCCATGCTGTGACCCTCCGCTTGCAGCTCCGTTTGCGCTTGTGCTCACACCCTCCCTCCTCTTACGAATCTCATCGACCTCCTTTTGTCGCTTCTCAAGCGCGATTCGTTCGCGCTCTGCCTTGGAGAGAAACTTGGGTTTTGCTGCTGCGGCCTCTTTCTCCCGCTTTGCTTTGAGGATGTCGTCAATACTGGGAGGCTGCTTCTTCTGCGACGCCCATCCCTTCTTCGCCTTCTTTGGAAGCAAAGTTGGACCGAGGCTCTCTTCCTCGGGTGGGGGCGGCGGCGGAGCGTATGAGCTTGGTGGAGGAGGAATATCGTTGCCGCGCGGCGGCGGGGGCGGCGGAGGTGCCGAATTCATATCGGACGGCGTGGTTTGTGCAGTTCGGTTCGTGTGTGTATTATGCCTGTTTTCGGGAATGCGCCAGGTCTGGTCGTGAGTTGCAGTTTTGGTGAGGTGCAAAGACGAACGCGACGGACGGTGATGTTCGTCGCGGTTTAGGCTCACGCGCGCACGTGCCTAAGATACCATGGTACTACGCTATAGATACTGTGAGAGAGCCAGGAGACACGAAATCGCCCATCACAAGTAAACATAATGACATGGCAAGTATTGACGTAGCTATTCGCGGTTAACAATCGTTTGCATCACCAGACAAGCACATCCGGATAATCTCAGCACCCCTACCCCACACACCACCATTGACCACGCACTCTATCAGGCCTCACACAACACCAGAAAGCTACATGGACAGTAACAGCTGTATTTTATGCTAGCACTATCCTTCCTTCAAGCCCTTGCGTATAATCGCGGGACCATCAGCCGACACAGATGTCCCAGATATTTAGTCGTTACGTCGAAGCTTCGGGGCAGATGCACAGCCTGACCCCTCGCTCCATGTTCGTTGATGTTCGTTGAGCGCCACCGCATGCCGTTGTCCACCTCAATCCTGCCTTCCCTTCAATAACCGCTTAGTGACCTTGTCCTTCTCGATGATGTAGACGTGTGCACCCCAGCCCGACAGCGCATCTCGGTCGACGGCGTTGAGCAACGCTTGTGAAATGGTCTCGAAGAGGTCCTCCGGGCCCTGTTGACACGAATTAGCTTTCATCTTCAGACACGATAGCCAACAATGCCCTACCAGATCTGGCTCCCACAGCCCCTCGCAAGTACCGAACAGCTGGTCGCTCGCTGTTCCACTGACAATAAAGTCCTTCGCAAAGTCGATGCACCCAATGCTGTCAAAGCCGCAGATGAAAGGCTTCCCCGTCGTCTGGTTGATTCCCGCAATGACGGGACTGACGAAGTAGGGGCCGAACCTCTTCTCGTACAGCGACGACGACACAAGGTTGGCCATGGTCTGGGGCGAGATGTTGCGCTCCTCGCGCAGGCGGTACATGTTGACTTTGTAGCGGAACAAGTCCGAGACGGTGTTGACGTCGGTGGCGAGGCCTGTCAGTCCGAGGAAGACGTCGCCGTACTGGAAGATCTTGGGGAAGTTGTTGGACACGGTGAGGGCCTGCATGCCGAGACGCAGGTCGCAGGCGATGGCGACGCAGTCCTTGCCCACCATGGCCACGGCGGCACCACCGTCTATTGCCGCGTTAGAAGAGAGCCTCGAGGCAGGGGTGGAGGGATGTTGTACTTATTGAGAATGGCGAAGACTGCGGCTGTTAGCTATACCCCAGGTACGGTCCGGACCGATGGCGGAGGAGCTTACCATGGCTGTGTTTCGCACCGGGAGAGATGCGTCTAGTACGAGCTAGCAGTGCTCAGCTTACGAGTGGGAGGATCGGAGTTGTGAGAGGCGAGGAGCAACAGCGGGCGGGAGAGCAGGTGAGGTTGGCGATGATGCGGTAGGTAGCAGTAGCTAACGCGGCGGCGGAACAGCTCCACCATCAAGCAGCGGTCCGTGCGCGCTTGGCGGGCGATTCTCTAGGAATTGTGCACCCAAGACGCTCGATTCCGCCGCCCATCTCGAGACCGACAAGATGAACGCCCAGCACACTATCGAGATCGCAAAGACGCTGCCCCCGCGGCTCATCCGCTTTTTCCAGCGCTACCCGCCGCCTCAGCTCTTTCCCAAGATCACAACCTCGATTGCGACACCACCGCTATCCGAGACCGCCTCTACCACCACTACCACTGCCACTACCACACCCCCCAGCGACCCCGTTGCCCCCGTGGCAGAGGTCTCCTCGACCGACGCAACCAGCGCTGCCGCCGCCAACGCCGCCGAACTCCCATTCCCGAACCCGTTCCTGCCCACGAAAAACTTCGCAACAGGGCGCTGGCACGGCCCCGTGTACGGTCTGCGCAAGCAAGCCGACCTCGTCAAGCTTGCTCAACAGCACGGCGTTGTAGATCTGCTTCCATGGACTATCAAGAAGCCCGGCGAGAAGGAGGCACGGCGCATTGAAAGGGGTCTGCAGGTCAAGGGCACGGGTGAGGGCCAGAAGGTCAAGGGAAAGCTGTGGGAGAGAACCATGAAGGGTCGTCTGGAGATGCGGAGACAAGCTATGCTGAACATGCCTGCTCTGATCCAGGAGTGGAAACAGGTGAGTTGGGGGGATAGGGTGGGGGCTGTGGAAGACACACTTGCTAATAACTTTGCAGAAGGGACATGGTCGTGGGTGGAAGAAGTGGCCGAGCGGCAAGGCGAAGAAATAGAGAGAGAGAGTGAGAGAGCGATACCTGGGGGCGAAAGTTGGCAGTGGGCTTCATACGATTTTGGGGCTCTTGTGCTATGTATATCTATGTGTATGTGGGTTCAGCATCTTGCCATGGCGTTCAGGCAGCACAGAGTCCTGCTTTGTACACAATTTGACAAAAGGACTGCATGTCTTGGACTTGTTCAAACCGAACTGATCAATTTGGGGTTGATTGTGATCTATATCAAAGCGGTCATGTCCTTGCAATGGGGTATTCGACTATCCCAAATATTCCCTAAAATTGACTCTTGCAAATAGAATGAGAAGATGAGCAAAGAGTGGTTCGTCATCAACAATGCCCCAACGCCAAAATGCCAGATGTGCCAACAATGCAGCCAGCGAGTGCAATCCCATGCAGTCCGTGGGTAACTAAAAGAAAAGAATGAGAGTCGGCCATGTTCCCTCACATAACCATCTCTTCGTCGTTGTACACCTGCGGCATGCCGTACTCTCTTGCATAAGCGTACGCACCGTACTGGTTCTCCATGTCGAGGATACCGCCTACGTTCTTTTGCCACAGGCCGCCATTGCTGCCGACGGTGTTGTAGACGGGATCGGTCGCCTGGTTGTAACTTGGTGGCCCACTCCTGGCTGATTCTTCGTATTCTCGTCTAGCCAACATGTCGTATCCTGAACTCATGTAAGGCTCTGCGACTTGAGGGGAGGTACTGAGTTCGCGCGATGCCTGCGCTGCATTCTGCTCATGCTCTTTCTCGTATCGCAGTTTGGCCATGGCTTCTTCCTGGGCAAGGCTCGTGGGGGGCCAGTCGTATAGTTGCCTAGACATGTTGTACTCTGAGCCCGAAGGGTATCCCTGGCGGCCTTGTGGGGGCGAGATACGCCAGAGCTCGAGCAGACGCAGTCGCTGGTCATCATCTGCGTTTTGGAACAACTCTATCTGGGAAGGAAATAGCATAGAGGGGTCGATGCTGTTACGCAGCAGGACTGCACCTAGATCAGAGGCTTCAATGTGAGTCTTGATTGATGGTTCGGATGCACTACGAACAGGGGCAACATGGTGAGAATGCGTGTAGTGTGTGGAGGCGTAGACGATGGCCTTGGGAGCCTGTTCTTGCTCTTGCTGCTGGAGGGTCTTGTCTTGGTAGTTTGGCGGCTGCTGCGAGATGTGCTGGGGGACTGTTTGAGACAGGGTCATGTGGTCTGAGAAGAGCTGGGCGAGCTCGTCCTGCTGCATTTTTGCGTCTTCCATTGCTTTTCCTTGGACGTTGATGCCCGTTGATATAGAGCCGCACTATGACGTAATCGTCAGTACTGGCACATACCTGGAGAGCAGGAGCCTTACGTGTGAGCAAGCAATGTTCTCGGAGAAAATGGCAGGGCTGTAGGAGACGGGCGTGCTGTAAGTGCAGTGGCAGTAGTGGGCGAGTATGGGCTGCATGTCGGTTCTGTCAGGGGTACTTGGCGTGGGACGATTCGTCTGTCGGAGCGTAGCAAGGGCTATTTATCAGTCGGAGAGGCAGCAACTGGCCGAGCAAGTCGAGCGGAAGGGCTCGTGGAATGTGGCGGTCTGAAGCTGCGGTCTGGTTGATATAGATGCGCGAGTGCTAGCGCGTGGGTCGGGCGCTGACACTGGCACTGACGGCGATGACTACACAATAGCGTCTTGGTTGAGAAGCGGCAACCCAGACGGCGGGCACGGGGAAAGAGGTCAAGGGGGACGGGAGACGGGGAACAAGAGAGCAAGAGGGGCAGCAGCAGTCGGGTCAAGCAGGCGGCGTGGTAGTCTTTATGTAGGTAGGGCGCAGGTGACGGGCGGTCATGCGGTTGGGTCGCTAGAAGAGAAAAAGGCGGGATGGTTTTGTCGCCCAAGGCCAGTTAGTGACGGGTTGAAACAGAAATGGTTCGGCTAGTCAGTGAACAGCCAATGGGTAGTTGATGCTGCCTGCAAATATGGTCGACAACTCATCAGACGTGTGCGGGCGGAGCGCCTTTGGGGCCGCAGTGGGGAACTTGACTGGAGCGTTGGGGGCAGGCGGGCAGGCGGGCGGGCGGACAGGGCCGCGGGCGAGAGTTGAGCGTGTAGGCACTGATTTGACACGACGAGCGGCGTGAGGGATCACCGTTGATGGCGGTGGATTGCGGATGCAGGAGGGTGTTGTGTTGTTTTGTGCAGTGTGTGCAGTGAGTGCAGGCAGCGCAGTTCAGCGCCGACGCCCTTGACAGTGCTACCAATATGGCGGGGTACGGTCCAAGTCGATGATATGATCATATCAGATGTGGATGCCTGAGGACTGAGGCAGAGGCGGAAACGTGCTTGGCAAGGCTAGCGTGGGCGGGAGCTCCAACGCGCAACTCAACTGCCTGCGTCAACACCACCGCCGAGCTCTGCGATCCGCCGCCAAACCCCCCAATCTAGATCTCGATCCACCCTCCGCCGTCCCTTCACACGACCTCTCCATAGCTCCATAGTCCTCTTCCCCCGCACACCCCACCGCCACCATGGTACGCCGCCGCCGCCCATGCGTTTGAGCACGCCCGCAGCTGACAGCTCCATAGACTTCGATAGGCACAGGCTACGACCTGTCCAACTCGGTCTTCTCCCCCGATGGCCGCAACTTCCAGGTAGCCCTCTTCCATCCCGCCGCCCCCTCCCAATCCGCTTACCCGCTCAGGTCGAATATGCAGTCAAGGCAGTCGAGAACGGAGGCACAGCAGTCGGAATCAGGTGCAAGGATGGCGTCGTACTGGCGCTCGAGAAGCTCGTCACCAGCAAGCTGCTCAAGGCCGGAGCAAACAAGAGGATAGCAACAGTCGACCGCAACATGGGCATTGTAAGCCCACACGCCGCCGTCCTGCCATGGGCCAGCTAACCTCGCGCCAGGTCTCCTCCGGTCTGCTCCCCGACGGCCGCCACTTTGTCTCACGAGCACGCGACGAGGCGGCTCAATGGCGGCAGCTCTACAAGGCGCCCATCCCGGTAGCCTCTCTCGCCGACCGCATGGGTAGCTACGCTCAAGCATACACCCTCTACTCCAGCGTACGGCCGTTCGGTATCACAGCCATCATCGCGGGATGGGATTCAGAGGCAGAGCTGCCCGTCGACGGGCAAGTCGGTTCTGGACCTGCTGCCGGCTCGGGTGGCAAGAAGGAAGGCGCGAAGCACGGTGGCCCGTCTCTCTACATGATTGAGCCGAGCGGTCTGTACTGGGTATGCTCAACACCAATCATGCGTCGATTTATGCTAACGTGTTGCAGGGCTACTACGGCGCAGCTACAGGCAAGGGCCGACAGATTGCCAAGTCGGAGCTCGAGAAGCTCAACCTCTCTGAGGGCGAGCTCTCGCTGGAGGAGGGTGTCAAGGAGGCCGCACGCATCATCTACGTTGCACACGACGACAACAAAGACAAGGAGTTCGAGCTGGAGTTGACCTGGATCAGCAACCTGGATGGTCCCACCAAGGGCAGACATGAGGAGGTGCCAAAGGAGATCAGGGAGGAGGCCGAGAGGCTTGCAAAGAAGGCTCTCGAGGGAGACGACGACGATGAAGAGGAGGAGGAGAAGATGCAGGAGTAGACCACGAACAGCCATGTGTACACCGCCCTGGTACCGGCGCAGCATAAAGGTCTTCACGATAACGATCTGCTTGAAGAAGCATAATCACGAATACTCAAAAACTCCGAGCAGCTCGTTTTTTTGTGCATCTGTACTGCTGTGTATGACAAAGTTCTACTGTAGACTGTAATTCGGCCGGTCAAACGTGAGGTGAACTGCGGCGTTGGCCCCACCAGTGCGTCATTCACAAACACCCCTCAAACCGCCTCTCCAACAAATCCCAATCCCCAACGTTCTCCAGCAACTACCTGCAACACCTCTTGAATTCTATCCCGCCTCCAATCATACACATAACGAAACCCCATTCGAGTACTCGCGACAATGCCACCAACGCTCATCCTCATTCGCCACGCACAAGCTCTCCACAATGTCGCGTCAGACTGGTCCATCCACGATCCCCCGCTATCTGAGCTCGGCGAGCAGCAGAGTGCAGAACTACACGAAGCCCTAAAAGACAACAAACTTGCCAATGCAGTCGACCTCATCGTCGTCAGCCCTATGCGCCGGACGCTACAAACCGCATCGATAGGACTGGATTGGTTAATCAAGAAGGGTACCCCCGTTCTTCCTGATGCGAATTGGCATGAGACAGCAGACAAGCCTTGCGACACGGGAAGCCCCATCTCGGTCATGGCAGAGGAATTCCCGGCATTCGACTTCTCCCCGGTCGATCCACTGTACCCAGACAAGACTACGAACCTCGCTACCAACCCATATGCATTCACCCGAAAGGCGATTGTCAAACGTGGTCAGACTTGCCTGGAGGCGCTGTACAACCGTCCGGAGAAGGTCATTGCCGTCGTCTCTCACTCGGGCTTCCTGCGTACCGCCGTCTGCAACCGCATGTTTTTCAACGCCGACTACCGAATTTTCGACTACGACGAGGCGGAGACGAAAAAGCAGGGCAAATTTGTGTTGAAAGAATGGGAAGAGACGGAGAAGGTGGGCGGTGGCATGGGCAGGAGCGATGTTGGTGTCTTTGGAATTGTGGACGGCGACTTTCCCCCAGAGGAAGAGGAGGAGCAGGCCAAGAAGGACCCCCAGGTGGAAGAGCTGGGTGAGGCTAATAGACAGGTACCCAAGAACTGAGGGATCTGAGCATTTGGCCAAAAATATGGACGGAGTCGGAGGAAATAGACTGCTGATAGACAACATCCACATTAGACAGCGGCATCAGGCTTCGGCACACGGACTAGATCTGCGCATACGAATGACTCGAGACCGCTCCTATCAAAACCAGTAATCATGGGGTTTACAGAACTCGTACAACCAGTGGCTACAGCCAGCCCATCCGACCAAACCTTCATTTAAGAACACGCGAACAACAGCCTGATACATCTGACTGGGCTGACAAGTGCCATTCCACCAATTTATTGGAAATGCAGCCCCCCTGGTCGCTGCTTACATCCCTAAGCCGTAGCGTTGGGCCTTCCACATGGTACAGGGATCTCAATCGACTCGTTTAGAACCGCCCCCAGCATACACGACAAGGATAGGAATCCTTCAGAGGACATCCTCGCAAGATGGGCAGGCCGCCACCACAACAGGATAGCGGCTGGCCGCAGCAAAAGCGCCGCTACTTCCCGTCTTCCGGCTCGGATCCTGCCATGTCTAAACGGCGTCCGCGCGCAAGGTTTGCCTTGTTACTCTTTCGCTCCTCGCGCGCCCGGAACTGAGTCGTCGACATGCGTTGCGCTGCCGGCCTTCGAGCGCCACGCTCTGCGCTACTCCTCTACGCTACGCTTCTGGGTCTGTTCACTGCGGCTATGGCGCAGAACGCGACCTGCTTCTATCCCAACGGCGACATTGCCGACAGCGAACACGTTCCGTGCGACCCGAATGCGACCGGTGGGACGACGTGCTGCTCGAAAGACTTTGAGTGTCTGAGCAACGGGCTGTGTAACGACATCCGCTATGAGAACTACGAGAGGATACTGAGGGGCGCGTGTACCGACGAGAAGTTTGGGGGCTTCTGTAACCAGGTCTGCACAGAGTGTATGTTGCCTTCCCAGACTACGGGCAAAGCTGACAGTAGCAGACTGGCCCCAGGGCGACGAATCAGTATGGTACTGCGGTAACGGCGAGTACTGTTGCTCTCGAACCAACACCTGCTGCAACGACAACAAGGTCCGCAAGCAGTTCCAAGGCGAACCTACAGCCGTCGCTCTTGCAGGCAAAACGACACCACAGGGTACGTCTGATGCCGCAGTCGCGTCAACACAGCCTGACCATCCGCAGCATCCGACTTCAAAATCTACCCCGTAGAAAGCGGCTTCTACAACCCCAGCACCGCCACAACATCGCGAACCGCAACCCCCGCCCCGACCAACGACTCCTCCGCCTCCTCCACGGACAAAGGCGACAACAACACCCTCCCGATCGCCATCGGCGTAGGCGTAGGCGTAGGCATCGTCGTCGTAGCCCTACTCGTCTTCGCCTTCTGGTTCCTCCGCCGCCGCCGCCGCCGCCAAAACACCACACACACGATGCACGAGCTCGCCGCGACAGGAGCCAGCGGCCAGCACCCTCCCTCCGCCGCCGCCGCCACGACGACACCCGTGACGGCGACCGCCACATCGCCGCACAACTCACCCTACGCGTACGACGACAAAGCCGGCGGGTGGACCAGCAAGCCGACGAGCAGGTGGTCGCGGCCCGTCGTGCAGAGCCGCGAGGCCGACGGCTCCATGGTGTACGAGGCGGGCGCCGGTGTGCCTGTCGCTGAGATGCAGGCGCCTGGAGCCGAGTTCAAGGGCGCTACGGAGCTGGATCATGCGCGCGGGAGTAGGTTCGTCGAGGGCGGGCTGTGGGAGCAGCAGCACGGGCAGGGGCACGGGCAGGGGCACGGGCAGGTGCAGCAGGCGCAGGCACAGCAGGGACATATGGTGTACGGGGGCCACGATGTCGGGCATGTGGGCGATGCTGGGACCGTGGAGACGGAGAAGGATGTCGAGGGGTTGCAGAGGCGATTGAAGGGTTTGAGTGGGTAGGTTTTTTTTCCCGCGAGTAGGTAGGGGCTTGGAGGTGAGTTGGGGTTTCGCTGTGTATATTCCGGGTCCAGTTCGTTAATAAAGCATGGAAGGAGATGGGTAGGTAGTGAGGAGCGGAACGCGGGTAATACAGTACGATAGTCTCACGCCATGCCATGTCATGTCACGTCATGTCCCATCCCACGTCACTTTTCTCTAATGGACGGGAAGTAGGAGTTTGTGATGACTACAAGTTTACAGTGTATAGTCTATCGAATTTTTCTTCTCTGTCTCCTGATCTGTTTGTTGTGCTTTTTGAACCTAGCTACCTACCTATCCATCGACCGAGCTCTTCGTAGGTGGCATACACCCGCGCCTCGACATATACATCCGCGTCCACAACCACAGTCCAACTCGATCTGATCGAACTCAACTCGATCTGATCCAACTCAACCCGACCCACTCCAACCCAACCAACCCCCAGTACCCAAGACTCGCATAGCTATCTACCCTCCTCCTCTCCTTCCCCTTTCGCTTTCGCTTTCCCTTTTCCTCCCCCGTCTCTTCGAATAGTAATCTCCCCAAACGCGCTCGGTGCCCCGTACCAGGCGCAGAAGGGCCTCGATAAAAAGTAGCAACATGTGCAGAAGCGGGCGCCAAGGTTAGAGCGAGCTAGTGAGATCTAGATATAGTGGGACGGGATGCGGTAGTGACTCGTCTCGGTGGTGGGGGGAAGGGGGTTGGGATGAAGGGTTGGGCTGGGTGGTGGATGATAGATAGTGGTGGTAGTTGCGGCTGCGGTTGCAGTTGGTGGGTTGAGAGGAGATGGAGTTGGGGATAGGGTTGGGGTGGGGCTGTGTGAGGGAGAGAAAGAAGAGGAAGGAGAGAGAAGAGGGGAAAGAAACGAGGGAAAGGGGGGTGGGAAATAGAAAGGTGAAGAACACAAAAACGTCAAAGGAAAATTAAAGGGAGAGGAATACAAAGCACAGAGAGACAAGACAGAGAAGGAAACAAACAAAAAAAGAAAGGAAAAATAAAAGAGAGGTAACAGAAGAAGAAGAGGGTCAAGTAATATAGACGTCTTCAACCCCTCTACCTACATCCCCTTCCCCAATCTTCAGACTTTACATTGGTTCAATCCCAATCCTACTTCCAACGCTCACAGATATTGCCACTACTTCCTTCACGCAGCCACCCAGCCGCCCAGCCGCCCATTTAACCCACAGGCCCAACCCCACCAGCATCCAGCATTACAGAGGGTAGAGGTAGTACAGCAAGATCTGTACTTGGGCGGGTATGCAGGTGTCGAGTTGGAGAGCTAGGACTGGGACTTGACTTGGGGTTGGAACTTGGGGGGTAGTGTAGTGTAACCTGATTTGACTTGACTTGACCGGCTACGAGTTGCGTTGTTTGTGTGTGTTGACAGGGCGTGGGTGGTTAGGTGGGTGGGTGTATGGAGGCTATTTGGTGTGTCTATTTGGTGTGCTTCTGGTTGGGTGGGTTTACGACTTTGCTAGAGCGGTGGTGATGGGATGGATGGTGGATATTTGATTCTGCTTCTGCTTCTGGTTCCTCAAGGATGGATTTACTAGCTACTTTTACGCTTTCGTTCTACACGGCTTCACTTCCGCTTTTCCTACTTCCGCTTTTCCTTCCCCTCCCCTTCCCACTCCTCCTCCCCATCCAAATGCGTCGTCCGATCAATCCCCAGCCTCTTCTGAAAATACTCTCCAACCACAAACTCCTCGTACTTCTCTCCCTCACGCCTCAAATGCTCCAACACACTAACCCGCGCATCCTCATTCGGGCTGAAGAAGAACGGCACACTATACCTCTCCTCGCCGCCGACGTTGCGCACGCGGTGCACGGTGCTCATCCAGGTGCCGCCGGTTACGAGCTTGAGGAAGTCTGCAATGTTGACGACGAACGTGTGTGGCGCGTGGTGCACAGGGACCCAGACGCCGTTTGCGTTGAGGACTTCGAGGGCTGGGTACGCTGTGCGCGATTGGCACACGAGCGTGAACCAGCAGAAGTCGGTGTGTGCGCCGATGCCGACGTCGCTGGGCGACGACTGCGGCGGGTAGTGCACTGCGCGGATGTTGGTCATCGGGTGGGTTGTGATGGCGTCGAAGGCGGTTTCTGGGAGCGAGAGGGCGAGTGCGAAGATGCGCAAGAGCCGCTTGCTGAAGGTGTACATGGCGTTGTAGTAGCGGTAGATTGCGGGGCGGAAGAAGAGGGCGGATGGGTGCGTCGGCCATTGGTTGCGTGGGGTCGAGGTTGATGGGGTTACGGGGCGGTTTTGCTCGGGGTCTGTGGCGTCTTCGCCCATGAGGAAGCCTTCTTTGAGGTCTACGGGGGGTTAGTGGGGGGGGGGGTTAGGGGAAGTGGTAAGGGAGTCGATGTACCTCCTCGAGTGTTCGGGTCCAGCTTTCCTTCGAGGAACGCTTCGTATCTGGGGATTCGTCAGTTCGTGTTCTTGTCCGCTAATTCATGCCAAACGAACCCTCTGAACTTTTCCGTCTTCTGGTTGTGTGTCTCCATCTTGACCTCGGTAGGCAGGCCAAAGTACTTCTCCAGTGCCTCGAATGTATCGTCCAGCAACGACTCGTCCACGCCGTGGTTGACTGCGTAGAAAAAGCCGACATCGCGGCACGCTGCGCCGACTTCGTTGGCCAGCTCTTGCCTGTCCTCCAGTTTGTCCGAGTATATGCGGCGGAAGTCGATCTTGGGCAGCTCGTTGAACGTCGGCTTTGCTGCGGCGCCTGTGAGGACGCGCCGGCGGCCGGGGATGCCGCCGTCGTGGTAGTGCACCCACTCCTCTTGTGTGGAAGTCATGGTCGCAGACATGGCCGGGAGGTTGTGTCTTCTTTTTTCCGGCTCTTGATGACTCGCAGTGGCGATTGGGCTCGGGGCATGCGAAGCTGAACAATGGAGGGGTTCGGCGATGAGATGGTAATCACCCACGGGCTCAGTGGTCTTTTTTATCCTTTGATCAGACCGGTACAGCTTGCGTGGTGTGATGTACTTGGTGTGATGTACTTGGTGTGATGTACTCGGTGTGATGTACTCGGTGTGACGTACCCAGCGTGATGTACCCGGCGTGATGTGCGAGTGCAGCGCCCGTATAGCCAAGTACCAGGGCCAATGGATGCCAGACACGTCAGATTTCGAGGGGAAGAGGAGATAGCAGTAAGCCGATTAGACGTGAGCGGACGAGGGCGCAGCATACATATAGCAGACGCCGCTGTTCGCCGTCGGGCCCAGGACCTCGGTATGGCAGAAAAACATGCTCTTTCTCCCAGCAACGGGTCTACTTCGCTACCACGCAACTTGGCGATGATGGCTCGGCTAGTGCACGCGGGCTCTGATCTTCATGCATGAGCCGCGAGCTTAAAGCTTGAAGCTGGGTGGGGCTGGCCGACGTCGAGTTTGTGCTCGGCAGTCGGGGATGAGGTGCGGTTTGTCCATGGTATACGTCAACGTCAAGGCAGCGCGGCGGGTGGCGGCAGCGGATCGATGCTCTAAAATGAGGGTCAAGGTGTGTGGAGCGCGGTGCCCTGCTGCGGGATAATAGCGAACATTTGGGGTAATCTGCAGTGACCCCGCAATTCTGCTCGCTTGCCTACAGCGAGACCCTGAGATCGCCCGAGTCGCTCGCTGCATGATGCTCAGGAAGAATCCTTCCGGGCGTTAGTGGGGCTCGTCGGAAGGCGTGATGAGGGAGGATGGGTTGGGATGTGTCGGATGGCAGCGTCGGCGCGATCTACTCTCCTACGTCATGCGATGCGGCTGATAAAGCGCGCAAGAATTAATTTGCATTTGCATGTGCTACCTATATGGCATACACGCCGAGTCCCGGGATATCATAACCGTGAAAAACACACCCTTCCTATCACTGCCTAAGACCATCGCTACCTAGGACCATCGCTACCAGCACCATCATGCCTATCCGCGCACGGCGCAACCTCACTTCTTGCCGCCCAGCTTGCTGAGGAAGTCCTTGCCCTTTGCGAGCAGGCCCTTGTCGGCCGTCTCGTCTGTGTCCTTGCGCTTGACATCTCCGCTCTTGCGCTCCTGGCCGCCTTCCTGGCTGATGATGTTGGCTGCGCCGCCGCGGCCATAGTGTACGATGCCCTTGGGGTCAGAGTGGACCGGGGCGTTGACGTCCTGGGCAAGGCGCGCGTTGTCGGGGTTATCGTTGCGCGCCATGTTGCCGGTCCCGCCGCGGCCTGTCGTGTACGTCGTGGCCTTGATGGTCGGCGTGACGAGGTCTTCCGCCGTCGTGTAGGGCGAGCCGTCGCCCTTGGCGAGGTTGCCTTTGGACGTGTTACTTAATGCCCCTCGCCAACACGCAGATGCACACCCAAACACAAAGAGGGACCGCGCGTGGAGAGCGAGCGCTTACCTGCACCGCCACGGCCGTGGGAAGCGATTCGGTCCTGGGTCGGGCGAGTGGCCATGCTGTTGGAGTGTGTGCTGCGAGCAGTCTGGGGGTGGGGAGAGAGGGGCGAGCTGAATGAGGCGAGCTGGATAAAGCGAGCAGCACGAGATGACGCGAAGCTCGGGAGCGGTAGGTGGTACCCAAAGCTAACGCTTCTTATCTCTGCGTGTGCCTGAGATTTCCATGTCGAAAAGGGCGCCAGGGCAGCCGTCGTTCTTGGACTCGAACGTGACCATGTTTTCGCGGCTGGGCGGACGCCTGCGCAGCGTTTCAATTAGTCATGGTTTGATGTCGGCTGCCGTCGACGTCATTGGCAGCTGGAGCCGTGGTCGACTAGGCGGATCGTCTGCTGCGTGTTTGATCTTCGACGAGGGACTCGGGCTTGTTTGAAGAGCCGTCCCTTGCTTGGGTATGGGTGTAGTCTTGGGCGTAGGCTTGGGCGTAGGACCGAGCCGCGCTATGGGAAAAGATAGCCTGGCTGCCCAGACGTCGCCAGCGAAAGCCACAGCGACGGCGGGCTGCGATTAATAGCAGATGCGTAGAGGGACAATCGTAGCGATGTGTAATGCCATTAGCAGCGGGCTAGCGCGACGGCGTGGGGTGCGGGCAGATAGCCGCCTACTGCCACGCTTCACTGCACGGCGGGCGAACACCCGATCACATGGCGAGCTCCACCCCTCAACAACACGCGTTTCCCCAGAGGCGACTCTGAGCCACGGCAGCCCATGTTTCATCCTCTTACGCTTGCCAAGAAGGGTATGTTGTTTCGATCGTGTTTCATTGCCATTGTCTGTTAGACGGCTAACTATTCTGCGACTATCTTCCCCTGCTGCTGACTAGTCTGCTAGTCAGCTACCACTCATGCCATGTGCGTGCAATGCAATCGCGTTGCTATGTCGTCGTCAACCGAATGACTTCCAAGCGTCTATCCCCGTCTATGAGAACGCCGTCTACCCAGAAACATAAAAGAAAAAAGCCACTAGTCGTCGCATATCATACAGCCATCCTAGGCGTTGCTACACCATGCCAAAAAACCAAGCGCTGAAGATGCCATCAAAGTCGCAAAACGCTGCAAAAACCAAAGTCGAAGAAGAACCAGAGGGCTCGAGGTGCGGTATGCCTGGTGGAGAGAGGGCGTCGCGATAGTTGCGTAGGAGCTTGGATGGGCAGAAGCGTTGATGTCCCATCGAATCTCCTACAACGGCAGACCGAAGCCTGTCGAACTTATCCGACTGCAAGGTACAGGATAATCTTGAACATGTTAGCTTGAGCCGGCAAGACTGTTCTGGATGCAACATACAATAGTGAGGCCCAAGAAGCTCTTAGCCACCGTCGCGGGACTCGGGGCCGCCGCGCATGGCCCTCATCATAGACAGAGGGGGCCGGGCAGTTGGGATTGGGGCGCCGCCGTCGCGGGGGTCGCGGAGGAGAGAGCTGGCGCTGGCGGATGCGAGTCTCATGTTTTTGGAGATGGGGTTGGCAGTCGTGGATGTGGTGGTCGTCGTCGTATTAGCGTGGGTTGGTCGAGTCGCAAGCGCGGCAGGCGGTATGTATGCGTTGTATGCGTTGAATGTGTTTGAGAGTGTGTTGTTGTGTGGTGTGAATTAAAAAAAAGAAGTCTTGCACAGCAGGACGTGGCGATTATACTTATACAATTAGTTCCTGAGGCCTGCCAAAGAGGCCGCCACGGAGGCATAGTCCTGAGGGAACAAGGCAGCGATTGCCTTGTGGCTCTGACGCACACAGGTCGAGATAGTGCCCGTCGCTGGGGCAGTAAAAGAACGGTGACTGGAGGCGCAGCGGTGCTGGATTGAGGTATGCCATTGGCCAAGACATGACGAACAGGGCGATGGCATAGGCTGCCGTTGTCGAAAGCGTCGTGAAAAGGCCCCAAACATGGGGAGCAGCGGGAGGTGACTCGATCGGTTCACCGTAACGGTGCCGGTAAGTGGAGCGCAGCCACAGGGACAGAGGGCCGGAGTACGAGTTGGGCCATTAGGATGCAGCTACTTCCAGGCAGACGTGTTGCATTGAGCCTTGTGAGTGGATGCGCCCTTGGCTGCCTAGCCTGGCGGAATAGGCGTGACTGCGCACCGCCTCATTGTCGAGGGGCCGCTGCGCAGCGGGCAGACAGCTAGGCGCACTCTTGGATTCGACTCAGACAGCCGTCGATAAGTACTCCCCGGGAGTACTCGAGCAGTGGACGATGACTCCCCGCCGCCTCACCAGCCGGCCCGGCACAGCCCATGGCCGCCAGCGTCGAGGTGGTGCCGTGTTACCCTGGCCCTGATGCAGGGCGCTGCGCCTCGGCTGCTGTTGCTGCTGCCCGAGGCGCGAGACAACGGCCGTGGCTGAGGGCGAGGGCGAGGGCGACAGATGGGGGCGGGGCGCATTCCAGATACGACGTATGACGCGCTGCGTCGGGGAGTACTCGATGCTGCGTGCTGGCTGCGTGCTGGCTGCGTGCTGAGGGACTCGTTCGGCTCACAGCTGCCAGGCGTGGATTGAGGAGGTCGGCTTCCCTAATTGGCTAGTCAGACGGCGAACCACTTGGCTGGGAATGGGGGCAGAGATCATGTTCGTGCTGTACATGTTTATCTCCAACACGAACATGACCACTGTCACCTCCCTCAGGTAGGTACATGTGCTACTTACGGCCTCCGTCGCTAGGCTGGCCCTCGCCCGGGCGCTTGGGTGCGGTGAAGAGAATCGGCTCCATGGTGGTGGAATGCATGGCGGGACAGAGGTATTTTGGGAAGAAGGCGGACTTTGGGGCCAAAGTGTTTAAGCTTAAGAACGAGTAGGCGTGAGACGGGGTCTGAGACGAGAATAGACTGGCAGAGTCGTGTAGCAGCAGTGCGTAAAGGGTATCAGCATCTGCGACAGTGGGTCGACCAGATGCTTTTGTACTTGACAAGTAGCTTAAGACAGGCGACTATCGTCTATAGACGACGACATTGCCCTGACGCTGCCCACAGGGCAACTGGCGGTCATCTGGAGTTGCCCTCATGGTACGTGGCCCATGTGCACGCCCGCCTGCGAAGCCCTCACGCCGCCAGCAAGTGAAGCTTGATTGCTTTGCCAGGATGCCTCCAGCACACTACTCAAAGGGGATGCGCCAGGGACAACCGGACGCGACCCACAAGCCGCGACACGCCTCCAATCGCCCCCCGCCGCCTCATCGACCAGTGTCTCAACCTGACGTCGCCGCTCGAGCCAAGCGAACGCGACACCACCAGAGGCCACGCTGTGCTTCACTTTTGACCGACCCCAGCATCAACCCTCACCCACGGCTTCTAGCCGCCTTCCGCCGCCGCCGAAGAGCCTCTGCCCCCCCGTCTTGGTCTCACGCGAGGGCCGCGACCCACAGCAGTTGCCATGCGCTGGCACCCAGCATCGTGACCACCACCACCCCCACCGCCCATCGACCTACCATCATCGCCAGTGCCACTGCACGACACCATACCCAGACCACCAGCTGGCTACCCACTTCACCTTACCCAGGAGGGGAGGGGAGGGGGAGCCACCGGGCCCCGGGAGAGCTGCGCCGCCGCGCAAGGGTGCAATCTAGACGCACTCCCCGACGCAGGTACCGATCCACTGCTGGCCCTTCTCCGCCGATACGTCACGTCGTCAGCCAGAGTTTCATCCCTGAATTGAAACATGAGCTCGTTCGTGGCAGCCGCCGGATTGTTTGACAGGCGCCCTGACGCCCTAAGCCCTCTGATACTATACTATTGCTTACCATTGCCTGCGCGCCCTGGCGCCCTGTCGCCCTGAATCTCGGCGCTCGGACGCCTCGCCGCCCTGCGCCCTCGCGCCTTGTTGCCTCGTGTGATGGCCGTCAAGGGCGGATCGCCACCCACGTGAAGTCGAGCCAGCTGGCCGGCTGCCAGAAACACCCCCGGCCCTGCCGACGCTTCCGGTCGTTACCCTTTGCCTGTTTCTACACTGCCTCGAAACACAGACGCAGGACCGCTATGGACGGGTATGGTCTGGTATGGTCTGGTCTGGTATGGTCTGGTCTGGTATGGTCTGGTCTGGTATGGCCTGGTACGATACGATACAGATTGCTGCCTTGCGTACTGCCCACAGAGTCCTGCAAAATTAGGTGTTTCTGCCTGTTTTCCTCGAGCAGGCCGCGCAAGCATCCTCCGACAGTTGTGCCCCAGCTCCCACACACAGCGTCGACAAACCCTTTTCATGCGCTGCATCGCTCTTGCACAAGACATGCCCGCTCCCTGGACACAGCCCGCCAAGCGCCTCTGTAGGTTGCTTTAGAGTTGGCGGGCGTGGTGGGTTGTGGGTACAGCTGATTTGCGTAGAGGTGGTCTGGCTGCGCGCACGCACGCTCCCATTCCGCCCTGCACTGCACTGCACTGCACCGACTGCGCGCACATGCTTTACACACGACGTTTGTGTCAGTTCATCAGACACAACTGTCACCATCAATCTGCGCGCTCATGCGTTGCACATGGCACCGCACATGGATATGCCGCTGTCGCTCGACGCCACGGGAATTTATTTTTGGTCGGCCATTTCCCTCCCCCCCTTTGCGTGCAGTCGTCAGGAACAAGTCGGCCCAGCTAGCGCAGGCACGGCCGCGTGCAACACCTTGTCCATGTCCTTGTGACCATGTCGTGACTTACTCGAGAGCGTCGCTGCGTCTGCTTGGCCATGGTTGCTTTTGTGCCATGTGCGAGTCGGGCTGAACTATGGGGCACCCCCCACCGTCCACCATCGCGATCCACAACCCGCGATCCAGCAGAGCACAGCACCCGGGACGCAGCTCTCAGCTCCGCATCTCGCGCTTGGCGGCCGACTGGCAGCCATGCGGCCTATTCGGGCCTTGGTGAAAGCCAATTGCGCGGGGGAGCCAATCGACGGCCACCCGCGCCCGCGTCCAGACCACGCACTTCCAACTGCTGTGCAAGTTGGGCAAGTTGGCTGGCCTTGCGCGCCCTGTGCTAGCTAGCTACAAAGCGTCTGTTCCCCTCGTTCGTGCCGTCGAGCCCATCTGCGTCCTCTCCGCCCACCCGATCTTCCCCATCTCCATCCTACACCGCCGTCATCATGCGCTTCTCGATCTTCGCCGCTGTTGCTGCTTTCAGCTCCACCGTCTTTTCGCAGGGACTCGAGGCGGGCCTCCCCAAGTGTGCCCAAGACTGCTACAGCAGCAACGTGGGCACGTGTAGCCCCGTCGATATTGGCTGCATCTGCAAGAGCGAGGCCATCTCGCAGATCTCGTGCTGTGTCCTGAGCAGCTGCAACCAGGCCGACATTGACAGTGAGTAGAGCTGCGTCCTGACGGCGCTGCGTCGCTGACGGCATGCTTCCAGGCACAATTACCCTCGCCACTGCTCTGTGCAAGGGCTCCGGCGTCGACCTCAACACCAACCCCAGCTGCCCCTCGGGCTCGTCGGCTTCGTCTTCGGCGTCAGCCACGGCCTCGCAGTCGTCGGCTTCGGCTGCCTCTGCCTCTGCCTCTGCCTCGTCGGCTTCGGCGTCCGGCAGCGCGGCTCCTGCTGCCAGCACTGCTGCTGCCCCCTTCCAGTCCGCCGGTGCTGGTCTTGGGCTCAGTGTCGCCATGGTTGGTCTGCTCGCTGCCTTGTAGGGTTGCAGCGAGATGGTGGAGTGATTGGATGGCAGTTGAAGTTGATTGTAGTTATACATAAATGATCCCACACTGGTAACTAACTAGTTGGCTAACTATTAATGCTTGATGAAAACTGTCAGTTTTGATGCCCAACATGACAGCCGCCTACAGCTGTCTTTGGCAGTAGCCGAATGATAAGCACTCTGCTACGCATTGTGCCAAATCCAAAGCAATAGACACTGTGCCATCTCTTCTATGACCATCTCCCCATCCCATTGCTCGTTGTTGATACATGAGACGACAGCATTTGAAACAGCCATGGGCGATCTCGTCCAAGCTCCACCACCCACCTCTCCACCGCCCATCACCACCGCCCGCACCCGCACCGCACCCCGCAGCCCCCTTGCCCGCCCTCGCCCTCCCACGGCTGCCCCAAAGCATGGGCACACATATTTCGCCGTAAACCCAGCCCGCAGCGCGCGAAAAACCACAAGAAAAAATGGCGACGAGATCCAACTTCAAGCGGGCGCCGCCGGGGGCACGGCAATCGGTGCTGGCCCCGCTGCAGGCGACGCAGCTGATCGGAGAGACCAAAGCAGTGCTGCCCGCGGGTGCGTACCTGGATTGCAGCTCCCGCCGCCGCCGTAGCAGCAGCAGCAGTGAGAATGCGGGACGAAGAAAGGGAAAGCTGACGCGGGACACACAGAGCTCATCAACACGATCCTCGACTACCTGCCCGTCGGCGACATGTTTACGTTTGCGCGGACCTCGAAGCGCATGCAGGAGATGGTGTACGACGACTCGCGGTGGATCATGCGGCTGAAGAGCATGGGCGCATGGAACGACGTCGAGGCCAAGCAGCGCTTCGACGAGGCCATGCGCCGCAAGCTCGATGCCCAGCGCGCAGACGAAGCTCGCCGGACGGCGCCGACGACGACAACGACGGGGCTGGCTGCGCCTGTAGGCGCCGACGACGAGGCCAGGAAGACGAGCATCACCCTCTTCGACGTCGACGAGACGCTGCAGCGGCCGCGCGCGCCCACGCTGGATAAAGGGTTCAACGACATGACGCTGTCGCCAGACGGGACGGCAGCCGCAGCGCCGGCGCGCGTCGCGGTGCTGGATCCGCAGGCGACGCTCAAGGTGCTGGCGGATGTGCGCTCGATCCGCGGCATGGCGCGGCACGAGTACGGGAAGGTGTACGGGGCGCTGGCGCCGTACTATTTCGACCTCGCGCGCTCGCGCAGCCATACGGACCCTATGCTGTTCCGCACGTACCGCGACCCGGAGCAGCAGGCGCAGATGCTGGCGCAGCTCAAGACGTTTGCACGGAGCGATTTCGCACAGGGCTGGGGCCAACGCGAGGAGAAGCTGGATACCATGATGGGCATCTTTGAGAATGCGGTGCTGAGGGAGTTTGAGCAGGGCTGTGCGGAGAAGGACTACGAAGGGCGCATGAAGCGGTTCGCGTCCGTCTTGTTTGCGCTCAACGGCGGCGCGGCGTGCTTGGACTCTTTCATCCACAATCACCCGTTGATGCTGGACAAGGAGAAGCTGGGCAACCCGGCCGACTGTCTACGGCAAGACGAGCTGTCGTTGCAGCCCTCGCACGACTTCTTCCGCGGACTGGCCATTGCGCTCAACGAGGAGGCGGCCGTCATTGACCGTGTCTTCCCGCCTGACTTTGACGTAATGCACCCTTTCCTCGAGCGCGTCGCGGAAGACGTCATCTCAGAGTATCTCATCGCCCTCTTCGACGAGACACACGAAGTCAGCACCGAGATCTACCTGAAAGCTGTTGCGGGGGTGTTTGACCAGGCATCACAACTGGCCATATCTCTGCAGCCAACGAAGAGCTCGAAACCAAACTTCTCCGAGGAAGCGATGCGCATAATATCGCACTGCTTCGAGCAGCACATCGATCTCTATCTGCAAGAGGAGCTGGACTTTTTCAAGCAAAAGTCGATTGCACAGGTCGAGATGTGGGAAAAGCGGCTGTCAGAGGAAGAGCAGTCCACCGAGACATACTACATGTCGAATGTCAACCGCAAGGCAGCCAAGCAAGACTTTCTGTCGTCGTTCAAGAAGGTGGTCATGATGCCTGTCAATGTGCTGCCCACCATCGGCGGCTCGGGCACCAGCAAGTCGGCAGCCTCTCACCCCACGCTCACTGCCACGACCAGTGGCTCCCTCGACCCAAGCTCGAGATCCGGGACACCCCTCCCGAACGACGGCTCGCGGTCACCAGGCCTGCAGGCACCGACGTCGGAACTTGCAGCGAAAGCAGCCATTATGAATTCTCGATTAGAAGGCATCCGAACGCTCTTCAGCATCGAAGTCGCGCTGGACCTCACCCACAAAGCTAAAGCTAGTCTGGAGCGTGCGGCACGGTTTGTCCGACTCGGCGGGCAGTCTGGGGAAGAGGCGAGAGAGCAGTCTGAGCAGATATTCATCCTGCTTGTGCAGATTCTGGGAACGCGTCACATGAAGCTGGGGCTGGACAAGGCAGTCAACCACATGGCCGACTACCGGCCGCGCGAGGTAGCGGACCACAGCAAGGAGGGGGTTGCGCCCCTCGTGGCGTTCTTGGAGCTTGTGAACGTGGGAGACTTGATCCAGCAAATGGTCGAGGTGTTTTACCTGCAAGAGCTCGTCGCAGCGCACCTGACGGACCGCGACGACTTCCTCAGCGTGGCGTCCAAGGAGAAGAAGCGGTTCGAGGCGATGCTGGACGAGCGCGTGGCGGCGGGGCTCAACAAGGGCATCGACGTGCTGATGGACGAGGTCGAGTATCTGTACGGGACGTTGCAGCAGCCGTCCGACTTTAACCCGGCAGCGGGGCCCGGCGGCGTGGTGCAGGTAAAGGACATTGGGCCCAGCGAGGCGGCGCAGCGCATCGTGGCGCTCGTGTCGTCGCACACGAGCATGCTGGTGGGTAGCACGGACAAGAACGTGCTGGATGTGTTTAACCAGGAGGTGGGCGTGCGGCTGTTTACGGCCATCTGCAAGCACCTGAAGCGCCAGCGGGTGAGCGTCGATGGGGCGATTGTGCTAATCAGGTGAGTGAATGCATGCACCGCAGAGAGGCAGTGTGGATATGACATGATAGGACGAGGGCTAACGCGGGCCAGCGACATGAATGCGTACAACGGGTACATAGTGTCACTGCGCAACAAGTCGCTGATGCAGTATTTTGCGGCTCTGCGGGAGCTGTCGCAGATCTACCTGATTGACGGCAAGGAAGCCAAGGAGATTGCGACCATTATTGCGGATACGGACCGGTATCATGGCATCTTCCGGTCCGAGGAGGTGTACGAGTATGCGGAGCGGCGCGCAGACTGGTACCAGATCAAGAGCGCGGTCGAGCGGTACATGTACGGGGTGGGGTGTTTGGTCATGTAGGTGATGGGGGTGAATAGATGGATAGATAGGTAGAGCAGCAGGCTGGCACAAACTACAAAACGGCGGGCAACGGTGATGAAGATACTCGACAGGGATATATGCGACATGGACACACATATAGATATCGTATCGGCCGTGGTCGTGGTATGATGAAGACGCCCAGCCATTGATTGATTGATTGATGGATGGATGGATGTCCCGATCCAAATCGGTTCCTGGGCCAGCACGGCGGCGTCCGTGCACAAGCCGGCCGGGTGACCTGGACCTGGACCTGGACCTGACCTGGAACCTGAACTTATACCAAGAGCCAGACAAGAAGAAGCCCGGCAACAAAGCCGACGCCCTCAATTCCTCGCTGCCCAACTCGCCCAACTCGCCCTGCTCTTGTGTCCTCCCCCAAGACGCTCCTCTCTGCCCGCCTGCACTGCAACTGATCCCTGCTGCCCTCCCGTCGCCCGCGGCTCCTCCCCCGCTACCTGCACCACACCCGCTCGACCACTTGAGACTGCGGCCGCAGCGGTCCCTCTACTTTGCGAGAGAGCTCTTGATCGCGTCGCGTGCAGACGGACCTGTCTCTACGAGTCGCTGCCTCCAACTCGACACGGCCCCGGACATTGCCCACCCACCGCGACCATGGCGGGTACGCGTCTGCCCCAGCATACCCGCGACGCCCACGCTGACTGCCCATAGAGCCCCTGCCCCCCCACCTCGAGACAACCTACTCCGCCATCATAGACGAGATCCTGCGCGCCAGCGACCTCAACACCATCTCGGCCAAGCGCATACGCAAGGGCCTGCAGGAGCGCCTCGGCCACGACATCACACACCAGAAAGTACCCACTGCCCTGCTCTGCTCCGATACCCGTGTCCCATGTGCTGACCCCCGCAGGATGCCATCACCGCCCTCATCATGCAGCGCTTCGACATGTTCAACTCGGAGGTCAATGGCGACAAGGCTGAAGAGCCCATACCCACCGTCGAGAACGGCGCAAAGCACACGCCCGACGCCGACGACTCGGCTCTCTCGGACCTCGACGACGCCGCCCCGCCCAAGAAAAAGGCAAAGAAGAGCCGCACCGCCGAGGACGACGACGCCGCATACGCCGCCAAGCTGCAGGCCGAAGAGAACGCGCGCACCGGGCGCGCAACACGCGGAGGAAACACGAAGCGCAAGGCCGCGCCGGCGCCCAAGAAGAAAGCAAAGAAGAAGAGCGCCAACCGCGTCAAGGACGACGACGACAGCGACCTCAACTCGGGCAGCGGCGGCGAGAAGAAGAGCCCGACGCGCAAAGGCGGATTCCACGTGCGTCTCCCCGTCTTATATACCCCCACCCCAACTGACCCTCCCCCGCGCAGAAACCCATGGCGCTGTCACCCGCGCTGTCGTCGCTGCTCGGCGAAACGCAGCTCTCGCGCCCGCAGACGGTCAAGAAGATCTGGGAGTATGTCAAGCAGCGGGACCTGCAGGACCCGGCGGACAAGCGGCAGATACGGTGCGACGAGGCGATGCGCGCCGTCTTCAAGCAGGACCGCGTGCACATGTTCACCATGAACAAGATCCTCAACCAGAACCTGTACGCCATCGACGAGGTCGCGAGCTGAGTCGGCTCGACGGCTCGACGCGTAGATTATGTACATGCGGAAGAAGAAGAAAAGGGGAGAACGCGGAAAGAAGCTCGACACGCAACATCATCATCGTCATGATCATCACCATCATCATCATCATCATCGACATATTCTCTGCGCCTACGCGCGCTCCTTGCCTTCTCTCACCTCACCCCCACCTACTTTACATCTCCTTACCTCACCTCACCTTAGCTTAGCACGATCACATCTCTCTTATTTTCCCCGGTTTTTTTCTTTTCTCTAGTTTCGGTTGGATTTGGACTGGACTACGTCGCCTCGACTTGACTCGACTCGACTTGGGTTGAGGGGTTCGGTAGCTACAGTCCCACACGGCACGGCGCAGACGAGCATTGCATGGCATGGCATGGCACGGCATGGTACGGCGGGGCGAAGCCGCTCAGGGCGGTATTGGATTGGATCGGATCGGAGCGGGCTGGATAGTAAAATGAATCAGACGAGCTTAGTTGGTTACGTGGGTGCGTAATGCGGACGTGAAGCGGAGCGGAGGGTGGTGTAGTAGAGCAGAGTGGTAGGGAGGCGGTACAGAGGAAGGCAGGGGAACGGGGAATGAAATATGACATAACATGACATAATGCAACCCCATTTATTCACCTCAGTTCACCTCGACTCAACGTGGCTCGACGTGACTCGATTGCTTGAGACGGCTTGAGTAAGGTAACTCGATTCAATTCGGCATGGAAATCAACATCTCATCTTTATATCCAGCTCTATCTCTGTCTCTGAGCCTGAGCCTGAGCCTGAGCTTGTTTGTATCCAGCGGCAGTCATGAATGCGCGTGTTGGAGCTGGTGGTGGAGGTGAAGCCTGGTATGTACGTATGTACTCGGCTTCAACTTCACCTGGACTGCTCTGCGCGTGGTTGGTTGGACTGTACTGCACCTCAACTCAACTCAGTCCAGTCCAGCTCGGTCCAGCTCAGTTCAGTCCAGACCAGTCCAGTCCAGTCACGCCAGTGTCAAACGGCGTGATGCATACGCATACGCATACGCATACATCACGACACGATACGATACGATACCCACGAGACAGAGACAGAGAAAGGCACAGAGAAAGGCACAGAGAAAGGCACAGAGAAAGGCACAGAGATTCAGAGACAGAGGGATATATAATCCAAGCCGAGCCACGTTACGCCCAGTCCAGTTCAATTCAGTCCAGGTCAGTTCAATTCGGAGCAACTAACTACTTAGTTGGATGACACTACGATACGATACAATACGACGCTACGGCCTGAGTCTGAGTCTGAGTCTGCGTCTGCGTCTGCGTCTGAGAGAGTGTATGTGTAGTCAAGATGTTCATCGACTCGCACATGTTGTACAAGAGACAACGAAAAAAGAAAAAAAAAAGAATGACATTGAGGTCGTGAGAATGAGGTATCCAGTGTGTGCAAAACAGGGAGTAAGAAAAGCAGCTACCTAGCAGTACAGTGACGCAGCAGTACAATAACGGGAAAGAAAGAAAAAGGACAAAACAAAACACAGTTGTGGGAACGCAGGACATAAGAACGTAACCGTGTCGTTGGTTGGTTGGTGGGTGGTGGGTGGTTGCCTCCATCTTTTTACTCATTATCTCATCTCCCCCGTCTCAGCTTCGTCCAATCCATCTGCCTGCCCGTTCAATTTCTCCATCTCAATCCACGCATTCAAAATCCCTCGGGAAGCTGCATCTGAAACTCGTCACCATCGCCATCGCCATCCAGACCACCGTGCAGCTGTGCATCAAAGTTCTGCATCCACGCGTCCATGTCCTCGTCCTCCTCGGTTTGCAGCGATAGCAGCTCCATCTCCATCTCGCGCTCCGCGTCCTCTGCCGTCTGCTGCGACTCTGGCCGCGCTACAAGTGTGCTGTGGGTTGACATGGATGTCGAGCTGGAGCGAGACAAGGGGCGCACACGCGCCATGGCTGCGGCGCTGGCACTGCGGCTGTGCAGTGCAGAGGCTGTAGCGGGGCGGCGCGTCGTAGTCGAAAAGGGCGCGGGCTTCGTCACGTTCGACAGCGGCTTGCGCTGGAGGGGCCCGGCGCGGGCGGCGCGGCCTTGCGCATAGCCGATGGTGCTCTTAGATGTTGCGGAGGCTGATGCTTGACGGGATGCGGTCGGCTCGTTGAGAGGCTTGACCGTCTTGCGTCCGGCGACGAGGGTGCTCGGAAGGCGAGACTTTGCTGCTGCGGTAGGTGCGGCATAGTTCGGCCTGGACACCGACGACGATGTGAGGGCGGTGGCGGCAGACCTAGCTCGCAGCGTGGACGGGCCAGACGAAAGTACCGTCTTCTTGGGAGCCAGGGGTTTGGCAGCGACTGTCGATGCTTTCTTCGCTGGCTCTCCCACCCCAAAGTACCGCCTGGTTTCGGCATCCTCCTTAGCCATCTGCGCCTCAAACATCCTGTCAAACTCGATATCCCTCTTCTTGCGGTCTTTGTCGAGACCTTCGTCAAACTGACGCTGCAGGCGCGTGCGTCCGTCGGCTTCAAGAGGATTGTGGTAGGCCTCCCAGATACCGCGTGTCGAGTTTTCGCCTTCAAACATGGGGAATTTCCAGTCCTTGGGCAGGTAGTCGTCCATGTCGTCTGGAAGCGGCACCTCCTTGGGCGGCATGTACTCGACCTCGGGCACGTCATCTTCAGACTCTGCTTTGACGTCGGGCTGGTGTACCTCTACTTTGGGGCGACGCAGACGTGGGCTCGCCTTATGTGTCCTGGCAGACGAACGTGGTGCTGGAGTTTGAAAAGCAGTGCCCTTTGCGTTTGTCGTCTTCATGCCCAGCGCACGACGGGGGCCTTTGAACTGTGAGCTTATGGTCTGCAAGCCAACCACTCTAACGTTTACCTGCAGGCGTCACGAAAGCACTCGCATCGGGCTTGCCGCCCTTCTTGCTCGTCATGAGCAGGTTCTCGTTTCCCTTGCCTTTGGTCTGCAAGATAGACTTTCCGCCGCGGGTGAAATCATTCTCGTCATTCAAGGGCACCTTGAAGGGCGTCTTGGGGGCTTTGTTGCCCGGTGTTTTGGCGTTGAAGCTCTTGCTGCCGGCGCCCAGCGGCTTTCCGCCGGGGCCGAGCTGCAGGCTGCGCACCGCATTCTCCTGGTCGTGTGCTGCAAGAGTGGCCATGGCGGCGCTTACATTGAGCGAGTCGTGGAGTGACAGCAGTGGTGGTGGGGCGAGGGAGCGGATGCCGTCAAGTGTTTACCATTTTCGGTTGCTAGGGGCAAAGCTCATGGTAGGCAGGGCGGCGCGCGCTTGGCGGACAGGGGGTCCTTTGCCCCTTCTGCAGCAGCGCCCATGCCCGCATTATCAGCCTGGAGCCTTCTACTCTCTTCTTCTTATACCACAACCAACACCACAAACCGTCCCCTATTCCCCCGCACCCGCACACTCGCCCACCGCCCCCCGCACCCCCAACCACTACTTGCACCCCCCCACCACCCGCCGCCATGGACCAGATCAAGAAGGTGAGGGCCAGCTACCCCGCTAGACCCCTTCTCAGCTGCCGTCGGACTAACACGCTCAGCGCATGGAAGCCCTCCGCGTCGAGGCCGACGAGAGCGGTGCCAAGGCCGAGGAGTACAAGACCAAGGTCAAGCAGCTTGAGTCTGAGACGACACAGAAGGAGCAGGAGATTACGTCCCTGACTCACAAGAACTCGGTGCTGGAGGGCGAGGTGGAGAAACTCGAAGCGCAAGTCAAGACCTTCAAGGACGAGGCCGGTGCCGGCCTCCAGGCTGGCACCCAGGCCGAGAGCCTGCAGCGCAAGATCCAAGTGCTCGAGGAAGAGGCTGAGGAGTCTGACAGGACCATCCGCGAGCTCAACGAGAAGTGAGTGCCCCGCACCCAGACACGCCACGACACAACACAATAAGACAACAGCATGCTGACCCATCGCAGGCTCCGCCAGACGGACGTCAAGTCGGGCCACTACGAACGCAAGGTCCAGGCTCTCGAGCAGGCTCGCGACCAGTGGGAAACCAAGTACGAGGAGATGGCCAAGCAATACGCCGACACCAAGAAGGAGCTCGACGACTTCGTCAAGGAGATTGGCAACATCTAAGCTGATGCAGAGCGTCTCTTTGCTGTCGATGACTGTACCTAGTCGAATATTGAGTTTCTCGACGCTGTATTGAGACGAGGGTGCGCCCGTGCGGTCCTGTGGAGCGTGCGGTGGCCCTCGTCGCTACCCCTGTGTGCATGTACTTCTTTTCTGGGCCTGTATGTGTTAGACGATGCTGAGCGAGCAATGCACTGTTTAAGGTGACGATGGCCTGCCGTGAAGTTTTGCGATGCTGCCGTGAAGGTGGCGGTCAAGTGCAGGCGGTGAGGGGCAGAATGTTCGAGACGCGGCGGTGAATGTCAGAACCGGCGGCGGTGAGAGTCGGATGCAAGACAGGATATAATCAGATGCAAGACACGATGCAATCCAGCTGCAAGTCGTTGCACAAGCTCCAGACCTCCAGACGTAAGGTCCATGTACAAGTCTCAAGACGCAAGCTGGAAGCGGGGGTCTGCACCTGCACCTGCACCTGCACATGCACATGCACATGCAAGGTCCTCATTCTACCCGGATCCAGATGCAAGACGGACACTCAAATGGCAGACAGTCAAGTAGGTAGGTTCAAGTAGGTCAAGGTAGGTAAGTTTTCCAAGATGCAGACTGCAAACCAGAGAGCCCCGGTGCTCCCATCCCCAGCGCCAGTAACGCCGCGCCATGCTTGTGTGTGTTTTGATTGAGTATCTGGGTATCAAATCCCTTCTTCTTCTGCCTCTCTCCCTCTCTCTCTGAACTGTCACACCGGTAGTGTCTACAGCCTTTCCTTCTCTAACACACTCCTCTCCACCACCACAACTACAACAAAAACCAATAACCACACCCACTCTACTCCTTCTTCCTAGCAGCAGCCTGCTTCTTCTTCTTGGCGCCCTGCTTGGCGCGCTCCAGCTTCCTTTCCGCCTTGGTCTCATAGCGAAACTTGATCTTCTTCTTCTTGGGGCGATCCGTCTTGGGTCGCTCCTTTGTCCAAACGCGCTTCTTGGCCTCGGCCTCCTTGGCGCGCGCCTCGTCCTGGCGCGCCTTCTCAGCGGCTTCGTCTTCGCCCGGCCGCGACATGCCGGACCGCGATATGCCGACTGTTTCGATGGTTACCGTTGTGTATTTGTCTTCGTCGACGTACTCGTCTTGTTCGTTTAGCGGGGCGGGGTCCGCAAAGCCGGTGAAGGAGGCGGTGGAGGAGGCGTCGTCGGAGTCGGATTCGGCGGCGAGGTCGGGGTTGAGGTTTTCGACTTCGCCGTTTGCTTGGCGCACGAGCCGGTTTACTTCTTCGACGTGCTTTTCGAGGTCGACTTTGCGTTGTTGGCGGAGCTGGGAGTGGGTTAGTTTGGGGTTGGGACGCTTCTCGTGATGGAGTGTTTCGAGCTCTCTCTCTCTCTCTCTTCTTCGCCAAGCTGTGTACATGTATCTACGTCGTGGAGAATGCGGCTCAACTCACCTCGCGGCGCATGCGCAGCTTCTCCTCCTTCTCGCGCTTGGCGTTCTCCTCCTGGGCATGCTTTATGCGCGCGACCTTGCGCTTGTGGAAGCCCGTCAGGTACTCCTCGCGCGCGGCCGGGTCGAAGTCGATCTTGTCGACGGCGACCGTCGTGATCTTGCGCTTTTTATTGTTCGACGGCGCAGGCATGCTGGGCGTCTGTGTATGTGTGCGTGCGTGTGTGCGTGTGGGGAGTTGAGGTGCGGTGGGGAGTTGAGTTGCAGTGGGCGGATGAGCTGCGGGTGGAAAATAATTGGTGCAGGGATCATGGCGGGCTAGGGCGCTTTGCCGAAGTGGCTCCGCGGTGGTGAGGTAGGCGTGGGCATTGTGGGAGTTATGAGGGGAGAGATGGATGGGAACATGTGGTTCCCTCGTGATTCATCATTTCATGGGTTCGAGAAGCTAGCTGTCTTTTCCGTCTGCTGGTGCCCGCTGCGCCTGGGCAAACCGTTGCCTCCATGGCAACGACTCGAGATGCCGCCTCGCTCTCCTCGTGATGCACAGCGCAGGGTCGACGTCTTGCAGCCCGGCCTCGCCCAGCATGGCCAGCACCATCAGCCCGAGGAACGAATGGTACATGTCTGGCGGGTCGCCCGTGACCTTACCAAAGCCGCCAACGACGTGCTGCGTCTTGTCGAGCAGGTACTTGCGGATCGGCGCGGGGTTGATAATGTGCATGTGGTCGAGGATCTGAAGCGGTGCTGTCACCCAGTATGCGTAGCATGTGTCGGCAATCTTGTTGCAGCGCCCGTTCATGCCTACGCAGGCCAGGTCAAAGTGCGCTTTGGGCTGTGATTGCACCGTCGTCTTCATGGAGACGCTCGGGAGCGAGCCGACCTTGACAAACGAGTGCGCATCGTGGCACGTGTTTGATGTGTCTGTCTCGTCGGTGAGGGTGTCGATGGAGTCGTCGGCTTCGAGGGTGAGCGTCTGGCGGGCAGCAAGCCAGCGCAGGGTGCCGGGGAGGTTAGTGACGCCGCGCAAACGGCTGTCTGGGGCGTGCGAGGGCTTCAGCGGGAGGCGGTCGACAAAGTACAGGGCGTTGATGGCGCACGAGGTGAAGCCGGCGTGGGCCTCGTGGTACGGGGCTTCCGAGATGCCGCCGTCATACGACTCTGCGTCGCGTACGCAGGCGACGAACTTGTCCACGTCAATGTCGGGAATGCCGTCGCAGGGCCCGTCGAGGTGGCCGCGCAGGATCCAGCGGATGGCGGTGGCCATGTAGCCAAAGCGCGAATCGTTGCCGCCGTGGACAAAGTCATTTGCGCCGAGGGTCTCGCCAAAGCCGCCCTCGGGGCGCTGCATCTTGGGCAGCCATTGCAGGATGGCGGGCTTGTTTACTCGTTCGAGGTCGTCGCCTAGGACGACGAGGGTAAGGAGGGCAAAGAAGGTGCCGGGCACGTGAGCAGGGTCCCAGAGCTTGTTGTTGTCGTTTCTAAGATTGCCCACGTCGGACCCGGGCCATGGGCGGAACCCGCCCTCTGGTAGCTGGCAAGCGTAGACCCAGTCCACGTGGCCCTGCCGCTCTTCCGGGGACAGGGCCGAGTCGAGGTCGCCGAGAATGTCGAGGGCGGAGACGGTGAAGAGGGCCAGGGTCATGCGGTTGGCGTCGTTGCCCGTGTAGTGGTGGGGGAGGTACGTCTTCAAGTTGCGGCGCCAGTACTTGATGTGGGCGGCATAGCTGAGGCGGGAGGGAGAGGGAGGGGCGTCGAGGGCCGTAGAGTCCGAGGGCCCCATGGTGAGTGTAGAGTGTAATTTCCGCGCAAATGTCGGCGGGGTGGAGGGTGGGAAGGAAATGGGTCGGGAATCACTCGCGTATCTAGTACCGAGCAGGGCTGGGATGCGGTGCGAGGGATTGCTGAGGGCAGAGGGCAGAGGGAGAGAGAGGTGGCAGAGAGCATGATGCATGGACATGGGCAGCACTAGGATGGCTGGCACGGCCGGCAAGCCTGACGGCTACATGCCATGATGTCTATGTCTATGTCTATGTCTATGACATGGTGGAGTGGAATACCTAGTAGCACTGTAGGGCCTAGTCGGGCTGGCAGACGTTTTTATTTTTAGAGGCGTGCAGGCGCAGGCGCAGGCGCAGGCAAGACAGGATCAGAAGAAGCAGGGGAGGGCCCATGGACCATGGACCATGGACCCATGGACGGTACCAGGACCAAAACTCCTGACGCGCCCCTCAGCCGCAGCTCCAGCAGACAGCTCAGCTCCAGCTTCACCTCTCGTCGTGTCGACTCGACTCTCCCCTCCCCTCCCCTCTTCTCGCCAGCTCATCGCTAACGGTGCTCGTGAAACGCCGCACGACGCCGCAGCCTCGCCGCCGCCTTATTCGACCGCGACCGCCAGTCTGTCTCTGTTCCCCAGACAAGTCTTCTCCACTCTGCTGCTGTCACTGTCACTGTCACCCTCACCCTCACCCACCACCCCGCCCCTCTGCTTCTGCTTTTTTTCTTGCCTTGTGTCCAGCGCGGCGTTGATCTTCTGCGCCTGATACCCCATCCCTCACCATGTCGACAGGCTTTGCTGCCTCGTTCTGGAGCAGCGACTATGCCGGCGGTACGTTGCGGCACACGCCCACCCACCCTCTCATTCACCCTCCCCTCGTGCTGACACCCCCCAGGCCTGGGCGTCCTCTTCGGCAAGCTGCAGCAGGGCGTGCAGGAGAACCAGCAGATGGTCACGCTCGCCCGCATGCGCGCCGACGCAGAGGAAATGTACGGCAACAGCCTCGCCAGCATCACGCCCGCGACCGAGCGCATAGGCGGAGGCTTCTCCCGCGACGAGGGCGCCAGCGTGCGCAAGGTCCGTCACCCCTCCTTTCTTCTTCCCGCCCTGCTGACATTGCCAGGCCTACGAGGGCGTGCGCACCGAAATGGAGTCGGCCGCGGCCAGCCACAAGAAGATTGCCTCCAACATCCGCGAGCTCGTCATAAACCCCTTTGGCCGCTGGTGCGATGCCCACGCCGCCCGCGTCCAGAACTCGCAGGACGACCTGCAGTCGCGCATCAAGATCCACGACCGCCAGGCCGACGCCGTCCGCAAGTTCCGCTCCCAGTACTACAACAAGTGCCGCCTGGTCGAGGACCTCGAGGAGGAGGACAAGCTGGCCTTCCAGGACCCCCAGAGCGAGGTCCTGGCCAGCCCAAAGGCAAAGGTCCCCACCATCAAGATGACGGAGCCCGAGGACAGCGACGAGGACCCCATCGACCTCGGCGACGAGACGTACCAGCCCGACCAGATCAAGAAGATCCTCTCCCACATGCTCGACGTCATCCCCCTCGGCGAGGTCAAGGTCCCCATCATCGGCGTCTACCAAAACTGCTCCAACGGCGCCGACATCACCGACTACATCCAGAAGCACATGTCGGCCACGAGCGTCAGCTACGCCGAGCGCATCGGCCAGGACATGGTCACGCACGGCTTCCTACGCCTAATTGGCAACGTCGGCAACACGTTTGCCAACAGCTCCCGCATGAGCTACCAATGGAAGACCAAGGTCTTTACGCTGACGGGCGTTCCCGAGAAGAAGCAACCGCTGACGCGCTCGGGCACGGCCATGTCGACCATGTCCAACGACAGCGTCACGGTCGACACGCCCGTATCGACGGTGCAGGAGTACCTCCAGGGCTGGAACCCTCTGAACAACCAGTACCCCAACGAAACCCCGCCTGAGCGCCTGCGCCGCGAAGCCCGCGAGGCCGACGAGCGCTACAAGTCTGCCGTCAAGAAGCTCGACTCGCTGCGCTGCAACCTCGAGGAGGCCATGATCGACCACCTCAAGTTTATGGAGCGCTGCGAGCTGGACCGCCTCAAGGCCATCAAGGCTGTCATCCTCGACTTCTCGGGCGCCATCAGCAACGTCATCCCTAGCCTGCAGAGCACCGTGGACAACATGATGCTGTTCCAGGAGACGGTGCAGCCGCTGGGCGACCTGAGGTACATGCTCGAGAACTACCGGACGGGGCCGTTTGTGCCGCGCGTCATGACTTACGAGAACTACTACAACTCGGTCGACGAGCAGACGTTTGGTGTGGACCTGGAGGCCCGGGCGCGGTCCGACAAGAAGCGTGTGCCTGTTCTGATTACGACAATTTTGACGTTCCTCGACAACCACTACCCGGATCTCGAGGGCGACGAGGTGCGCCGCGGCATCTGGCTCGTCGATGTGCCCCTGGCGCAGACGCACAACCTGCGCGCCGCCATCAACACGGGCAAGCGGTTCTCGGACGAGATTCTGGAAAAGTACGACATTCCGATTGTTGCCAGCGTGCTGAAGCTGTATCTCCTGGAGCTGCCTGGTGAGTGTATCCCTTTTGTAAGTGACGAGCACGACTAACATGAAGCAGATTCTCTTGTGTCGTCGCACGTCTACGAAATCATCAAGACTATCTACAGCACGACTGCGACGGATGTGTCCGAGGAGACGCGTGTTTCTGTGCTCCAGTCGACGCTTGGCCAGCTGCGTCTTGCCAACATTGCGACCCTGGACGCCATTTGCACTCACTTCACCCGCCTGATTGAGCTGACATCGGCCGACGAGACGTACGTCGCGGCGCTGGGGAATGCGCTTGCGCCTTGCATCCTGCGCCCGCGCCAGGAGTCGAGCCTGACGATGAACGAGCGGTTCAGCTACCGACTTGTGCGCGACCTGTTTGCGCACAAGGACGCCATCTTTGGCGAGCTGAAGCGCGCCAGCACGCTGACGCACTCTTCGTCTGGTGCACAGCGACCGCGGGCCATTTCGACCGACGAGAGCAACCGACGGGCCAACATGGAGGAGCGCCAGCGAGCCATTGCAGCGCAGCGGTCTCCACGAGGTGTGTCGCCTGGGCCAGGCAATCGGAGCAGCGGGTCGCACCGCCGCGATCGCAGCCAGACGCGTTTCCCCGTCAACACGAGCTCGCCGACGGAGACGCGCAGGTCAGGGACGCAGCGCGGATCGCTCGAGGTGCCGGGCAACCCCGACAGCCCGACCAACGCGGAGGAGCCCGTGACCAACGGCAGCATTGAAGCTGAGCCCGAGCCGATTACGGTGACGGTGCCGGCAGCGGCTCCAGCAGCAGCAGCAGCAGCAGCGGCGGCTCCATCGTCGACACCTGCGACGCCGGTTGATCAGTCGAGCGGAATGCCAGCGCGGGCGCCGTTCCGCAAGCACGCGGGCAGCCTGGCACGAGGCAACCGTGACTCTACGGGTAGCTTGAGGAGCCTGACAGGAGGGGCGTCGGACGAGGCCAAGGGGGTGACGCTCGAGGACCCGCCGCGGGGCGTGACGCTGGAGGACAAGCCCATGGACGACTAGTAGGGTGCATGTGACTTGTGTTTCTGTTTTATATTTTGGGGGGGGGGTGATAGGCGAGGGGAGGGGAGGGTGTAGGAATACCGGTGTGGATGTTGTGGTGGGGTGTGGTATAGGAGGGTGTAGTGATGAGGGTGTATTCAGTTCTAGTGACGGGCAATGTGATCATGACATGGACGAGACGAATGGAGGCAGTATGGCGTATGGCGAGGAGTAAGGCGTGAGGCGTGGTTGAGTGAGTGATGGTGATGACGATGTCAGGCTAGCGGGCGGTACCTGGGCGGCTAAGCGGGTAGTGGCAGTGGCAGCGGGCGCTGTGGGGTGCGGGAGCCAATCACGTGGCGGCGACTTGACAGGCCGTCTTCCAAGGCGGAGGATGAGGAGCGACATGGCTGGGCTGGGGCTGGCCTATTCTATTCGGTGTTTATTACATTACCTACGCCCGCTCTGCTGCTGCTACGGCTACTGCTGCTGCTACCGCTGTCAGCTTCCCGTCTCTCTCCTCTCTGCATCCATCTCCTCTCTGCCAGCCCGCTGCTGTCGCTGGGCAACGCCCGCTCTCACAGCCCAGGCCATCTACCCCACAATTACCTATACACCTCTGCACCAACACCCACCCAACACACACCATGTGCCTCGTCAAGGTCAAGCAGGAGGAAGACGTCTACATCCCCAACCGCGTCATCCGCGCAACCTCCCCCCCGCGGCGCCGCGCCTCGCACGCCTCAGCCCGCCGGTACTCACGCACCTCGATCACACGGGAGCGCGAGTCGCCGCGGCCCTCCGCATCGTACGTCGCGGTGCCGACGCCCAGCTACGCGCCGCTGTCGCTCCCGCCACCGCAGCCGGTGCCCGTCTTCGTGGAGCCGCCTCCGATGCCGCCGCCGCCTATGCACGTGCCGGAGCCGCCGCGCAGCCACGCGGGCAGCGCGTACGGGCGCGGGCCGCAGTACGTCGAGGTCGAGCCCATGAGCGACAGCTCGCGCGACAGCTCGCCGGGCCGCAGCGACTACGTGTATCGCGAGCGCGAGATCCGGCGCGAGACGAGCCGCAGTCGCAGTCGCGCGTATAGCCCTGAGCCCCGTGGCAGGGACTACGAGCATTACCGCTATGTGGAGCCTGCGAGGAGCGAGAGCGATTGGGGCGAGAGGACGCGCGAGAGGAGTCGTAGTCGGGTGGGGGTTAGGGCGAGTATGAGCCGTGGTGGGTGGGATGAGCGTGAGAGGGAGAGTAGGACGCGGGTTAGTATTGTGGATGACGATCGGTACAGGAGGTAGGTGTGGTAGATGGGGTGGACGTGTTGGGAGGGGGAGCAAGGGAGGGGTAGAGGTATTGGGAGAGGGGAGCAGATGTAATGGGCGGAGAGGGGTGCCATGTCCGTCGATACCATGTCTTTTTTTTTTACCTTTTCCACAGCGACACCAGAACTACGTCAGTAACTAGCCATGCATAATCCCAGCGAGACGTCGACCTGCGCACGTGTCCATGTCCATGTTATATAGGTAGCAGTCCCATGGCTCCACTCGGCGGCCTTTGTCAGCGAGTCGCCGTGCAGCGTCGCGACCTGACGAGTCGCCCACTCGCCTCGAATGCCAGCCCGCCCGCCCGACATGTGAGCGGGCATATTTATTAGATAGGGACCTAACTATCTGCCATGTCAATCCGCGTCTCCATCAACGAGCACCCGCGGCGGGCCATCGCCCTCAGCACCCCGACCCACGCCCTCGTCCTCCGCCACAGCGCCCCCTCGACCGACGCCCACAACAACACCAACCCCAATGCCTCGTCGACGTCGCTGGGCTCACCTGCCCCCTCCTCCCCCGCCGCCCGCTGCATGGTCGAGTTTGCCCGCATTGACGATGTCGACCTCAGCGACTTCCGCGCCCTGCACTCGGCCACGGCCCACGGCACCCTTGGCCTCATCACCGTCGACGGCCATGTCTTCCTCGTCGTCGTCAACGCCGCCACAAAGGTCGCCACGCTGCGGCCCGGCGAGACGGTCCAGCGCATCATGTCGGTCGGCTTCCACTGCCTGACGACGTCCCAGTACGACGCCCTGCTCGCCGACGACATCAACCCCTACGCCGCCGCCCCCGACACCGACGACGACGCCGCCTACGACCGCTCCACCCTCGAGCACCCCTGCCTCGCCCTCAAGAAGCTGCTGAGCAGCGGCACCTTCTACTACAGTGCCGACTTCGACCTCACCCGCCGCCTGCAGTCGCGCTCCTCGGACGCCGCCACCGTCTCCATCGACAGCCTCGACGCCGGCTTCCTGTGGAACTCGTACATGATCCAGCCCCTCGTCGACTTCCGCAGCCGCCTCGCCCCCCGCCAAAAGGATGCCCTCGACGCCTCGCGCATCCTCACCTCGGCCATCCGCGGCTTCGCCGGCACAATCACCCTGCCCGGCGCCGCCGCCCCGATCAAAACGCACAACTCGGGCATGCCCTCGACCATGACGCTCATCTCGCGCCTGTCGTGCCGCCGCGCCGGCACTCGCTTCAACTCGCGCGGCATCGACGACGACGGCAACGTCGCAAACTTTGTCGAGAGCGAGACCGTCTACTGGTCCCCCTCGGGCGTGTGCTTCTCGTACGCCCAGATCCGCGGCAGCGTCCCCGTCTTCTGGGAGCAGCAGACGGGCCTGCTGCCTGGCCAGCAGAAAATCACAATCACCCGCTCCCCCGACGCCACCCAGCCCGCCTTTGACCGCCACTTTGAGAACATGGAGCTGAGCTACGGCGCCATGCACGTCGTCAACCTGCTGAGCAACGAGAAGCCCAACGAGATGGAGCTGACGAACCGCTACCGCGACCATATCCGCAGCAGCCCCCTCAACCGCGGCAACGACAAGACGGACCGCGACCACGAGCTCATCAAGCTCACAGAGTACGACTTCCACGCCGAGACGCGCGGGCCCGGCGGGTATGAAATGGCGAGCATGATTGCCCGCTGGATCCAGGACTCGGCCGACAGCTTTGCCTACTATCTGACCGAAGACGTCGACGAGGTCGTCAGTACCCACGGCCAGGACCGCGTCATGCGCCGCACGACGCCCGTCCTCGAGCAGGAGGGTGCGTTCCGCACAAACTGCCTCGACTGTCTCGACCGCACCAACCTCGTCCAGACCATCATCAGCAAGATGGCGCTCGAGCTGTTCCTCGCCCACCGCGGCCTCGGCGCCAGCCAGGACTTTTGGACGCGCCACTCGAGCCTGTGGGCCGACAATGGCGACGCCCTGTCGCGCATCTACGCCGGCACGGGCGCCCTCAAGTCGTCGTTTACGCGCCACGGCAAGATGTCGCTGGCGGGCGCCCTCGCCGACGCGCGCAAGAGCGTCACGCGCACCTACATCAACAACTTTGCCGACAAGGGGCGCCAGAACACCATCGACATGCTGCTGGGCCGGCTTATGGGCCAGGTACCCGTCCACCTGTACGACCCCATCAACGACTTTGTCATGGCAGAGCTCGCGCGCCGCGCGCCAGAGTACTCCGAGACCGAGGTCGTCAACATGCTCGTCGGCACCTTCAACCTCAACGGCAAGACTACCGGCATGGACCACGACCTCTCGCCGTGGCTGTGTCCGCAGGTCGACCCCTCGCAGCAGTGTCCCGAGATTGTCGCCGTCGGCTTCCAGGAGATTGTCGAGCTGAGCCCGCAGCAGATCATGTCGACGGAGCCGACGCGCCGTCAGGATTGGGAGCACGCTGTGAAGCGGTGTCTCGATGCAAACGCCGAGAAGCACGGCAAGGACGAGTATGTGATGCTGCGCGGCGGGCAGCTTGTCGGTGCGAGCCTGTCCGTCTTTGTGCGCGCCGACTGCCTCAAAAACATCAAAAACGTCGAGGGCAGCTTGAAGAAGACAGGTATGTCGGGCATGGCGGGCAACAAGGGCGCTGTCGCCATCCGCATGGAGTACGCCAACACGTCGATCTGCCTCGTCACGGCCCATCTAGCTGCGGGATTCGCAAACTACGAAGAGCGGAACCGCGACTACAAGACCATCAGCCACGGCCTGCGCTTCCAGCGGAACAGGTCCATCGAGGACCACGACACGGTCATCTGGCTGGGCGACTTCAACTACCGCATCGGCCTGAGCAATGACAAGGTGCAGCGCCTGTGCCAGATGAACGACCTCGAGACTCTCTACGACAACGACCAGCTGAACCTGCAAATGGTCGCAGGCCTCACTTTCCCCTTTTACTCGGAAGCCCGCATCACCTTCCTGCCAACCTACAAGTACGACCTGGGCACCGACACATACGACACGTCGGAAAAGGCACGCATCCCCGCGTGGTGCGATCGCGTGCTCCGCAAAGGCGACAACATCCGGCAGATCCACTACGACGCCGCGCCGCTCAAGTTCTCCGACCACCGGCCCGTGTACGCGACGTTCCAGGTGCGCGTGCAGAAGGTCGACGACCGCGCAAAGGACGCCCTCAAAGACGCACTGTACTCGCAGCGCCGCGGCGTCGTCGGCGACACGCACGCCGCGGGCCACGGCGCCGCCGACTCGTCCGACGACGACCTGCTGGGATACGAGAGCGTCGAGCCTGGGTTGCCCCCCGCGAGCTCGGACCGGCGCAAGTGGTGGCTCGACAACGGTACAGCTCTCGTCCCCCTCCTCGCCGTCGCTATACTCACGCTCGCACCCAGGCCTCCCCGCTAAGTCGCGCGCCGCGCCCCCGTCAGCCGACCACGTCTACAACACGGCCCGCACGAGCAACCCCTTCACGCCGTCGCCCGAGCCAGACTGGATCAGCGTCTCGAAGCCCCCGCGCCCCGAGCCCCCGCCCGCCCGCGGCGCCGCCCGCGCAAGGACCGTCGACTTCAACAACCCGCCCCCGCCCAACCCGGCAGCCCGACGGATGATAGTGCCGAGTTACCACGACGGCGCGAGCGACGCGTCCCTGCACCGCGCCGCGTCGACAGCCTCGACGGCCTCGACGCGCTCCCTCCCCGTCCTCCCAAGCCGCAAGATGCCGCCCCCGTACACGCCGCACAGCAACGTCTACGGCGGTGCGGGTGCAAACACGGGCACGAGTAGATCCGCAAACGTCCTCCGCAAACCCGCGCCGCCCATTCCGAACAAAAAACCCTCCCTCGTAGGCCGCACCACGCTCGGCGAGCCGGACCGGTACCGCGACGACGTTGACGCAGACGACGAGCCTAGGCGCTCGCGCGCTGCGCCGCCGTTGAACATGGGCCGGAAACCCGTGCCGAATCTCATCGACGACGACGTCGGTGCGCCGCCGCCGCCGCTTCCCCCGCGGAGGGGCGGCGGTGGTGGTGGGGGAGGGGCAGGAGTCAATCTGCTTGATGACGACGCCGATGCGTTTGCGGCGCTTGGGTATGAGTATGGCAGCGGGAGTGTGCCAAGGCCTGTGGACGCCGAGGGGTGGGAGGTGTTGAGGCCTGGGCGGTAGAGTGGGGTTGTCTGTGTAGGAAAGGGAGAGGGGTGTGGGGAAAGAGAAAAGAAGGGGAGAAGAAGACGAAGACGAAGACGAAGAAGTAATCGAAAAGAAGGCCCCGTAGCTGTCTAGTAACCTACACACCTACCTATCTACCTACCAACATACCTACCCAACAATCCCATCCAGAACTCACCCACCAACCTACCAACTCCACCGTCCATCCCCACTCCGTCTATCTCGCAACCAAACCTACCCGACCACGTAAACTACCATACTAAGCCTAAACTACACTAAGATACACTACACTACACTACACCCGGATACCTGGATACCTGGATACCTGGATACCTGGATACCTGGATACCTAGCTGACCACGCCGCGTAGGACACGTTGTTTTACCTTGGTACGCTAACTATGCTTCACGCCTTGGTATGGTATGACATGTATGGTATGTCTATGCCGCTACTGTACCGTACTCCCCGCCCGTCACGAGCACTAGCACTAGCACTAGCATCAACACCAGCACCAGCGATTACGAAAGTAATGGCACTACGGGTGGATATAGTCCTTGCTGGTCATTGTTGGTGCTGGTGGTGCTACGATGGTTGGAGCTGCTGCTTGGTACAGGGTCTGCAGGTCTGCGGGTCTGCTCTAGGTAGGTAGGTAGGGGAGGGATAGTTGAATGGATGTTTGGATGCGTACTTGAATGCTGTCTAACTAGTTGATACAGCATCACACGACACGACACGACACGACACGACACACAAAGTCTACCTTCCTTTCCTTTCGTGCTGCTCTAGTCTAGTCTAGTCTAGTCTAGATGTAGATGTAGATATAGGTGTAGGTACCCAGCTGGCGGGTAGGTTGTATAGTATAGCACTCTCCTCAATCTCGTCCTACCTCTCCCTCTCTCTCTCCCTCACCCCTCCCACGCAACCTCCACCCCAACCCTACACTCCGCCCTACAGCTCTCCCCAAACCACACATCCCACTGCCCGCCGCGCACAATCCACTTCCCCTTGTCGGCGTCCCAGTGCGCGAGGTCCCTGCGCTTGACAGGGATGTGCGCGGTTTTGCACTCGGTGGGGGCGAGGGACAGTTTGGTGAAGCCGACGAGGACTTTGATTGGGTCTCGGGGGGGAGTAGTTGAGGGAGGGGAGGTGTCTGGGCCAGCGTAGATCTGCACCACTGTTGATCCGGGGATGGAGCTGGTGTTGGTTACGCTGACGTGGGCTGTGAAAGCCACGGCGTCTTCTTCGTCGGCCGCCGTCTTCGTGTCCGTGCCCGTAGACAAAGAGGAGGACGACAAGGACGAGGGAGAAACAACGACGCGCGCCCCGCTCATCTCAAACGAAGCGTAACTCAGCCCGAACCCAAACGGGAACAGCACCGTCGACGCCGCACACCGGTCGTAGTGCCTATACCCGACACACACGCCCTCGGCGTACTCGACCGTCCGCTTCCCCGCGCCGTCCACGGACCCAGGGAAGTGCGCGTGCGCAGGTGCGTCCTCGATACGCGCGGGGAACGACACGGGGAGCCTCCCCGACGGATTCACCCTCCCGGACAGCACGTCTGCAATGGCGTTACCGGCTTCTTGCCCGGGGAACCACGCCTGCACGAGCGCTGGCACGTCGGCGAGCCACGGCATGGCGACGGGGACGCCGGTCGAGTTTACCACGACGGTGCGCGGGTTTGCGGCTGCGACGGCTGCGACGAGGGCGTCTTGGGAGCCGAGGCGGGGCAGGTGGAACAAGGACTGGTCTTGGCCTTCTGTTTCCCAGGCGGGCGTGTGGCCGGTGAAGACGAGGGCGATGTCGACTTTACGAGCGAGCGAGGTTGCGTCTTGTAGGAGGTCGTGGTCGTGTGCCGTTTGCGACATGAAGCCCATGCGGAACCCGGGGAGCCCGGAGAGGATGTCGCCGGTTGTGTCGGTCGGGGGCTTCGTGTAGATTTGGATTCTATACGGCTTGTTGCGCGTGAAGGGGACGGTGAATTCGCGCTCGGGGTTGCCGCCGAACATGAAGCCCATTGGGTCTGGCGAGTTGTGCGGCTGCGTGAAGACGACGTCGTCGTTTACGGTCACCACGGTTGGGCCGATGCCTGAGCAGCCGAGGTAGTGGGAGCCCGTCTCCGAGGGCGTGAAGGTCGTAGTGAGTTTGACTTGCTTGTTTTTCGATTCGTTGTCGAGGATCGGGCTAAATGTTGAGGCTTTGACGCCGTGGACTGTCTTGACGGGTATGTTCGTTTGGCCCTCTTCGAAAAATTCCATCGTCCAGCCAGCATTGCCCTGCGAGTCTGTGCAGTTTGATTCAAGAGGCGGGAGGAGGCGGTATGTGTGGGCTCCCTTGGCGAACTTGAAGTCGACGCTGTCTCCATATGCGGCCTTGAGCCCTTCCTCTGGCGTGACACGGTAGTGGGCGTTCAAGGAGGCACTTCCGCCGCCGTGGATCAAAGCCTCTCTTGCCAAGCCAAACAAACCAATCGTCTTTCCCTTGACCTTTTCCTTCGTCAGCGGCAAAAGGCCGCCCTCGTTCTTCAGCAAAGTGATGCCCTCACCGCCCACCTCCCGGATCAGCTGGCTGTGTGCGGGATTGACGATGGACTGCTCGGGCGGTATCTCGGGATTGTCAAAGGCACCGACTTTCTCAATGAGATTCAAGACGTTCCTTGCGCGCTCGGTGATGGTCTGCTCGGAAACCTCGCCGTGCTTGACGCAGTCAAGAACCGCCTCGACAGTCCGCCACCGACTTGGGCCAGGCATCTCCAAGTCGAGCCCAGCATTCAGAGAGTCTGCTGTCGAGTTTGTGCCGCCCCAGTCACTCATAATCAGGCCGTCCCAGCCCCATTCGCCTCGGAGTACCTGCTTGAGGAGGAACTGATGCGAGTCTGCGTGACATCCGTTGATCTTGTTGTAGGCTGTCATGACCGCCAATGGCTTCGCTTCCTTGATGACCATCTCAAAGGGCTTCATGTAGATCTCCCTAAGCGCCTGCTCAGAGATGATCTCGTCCACTGTCAACCGATCTGTCTCCTGCTCATTCGCCACAAAATGCTTGATCGTCGCTGCGATACCCTTCTCTTGGATGCCTCTGACGACGCTGGTGGCCATTGTGCCAGTCAGAAAAGGGTCTTCGGAGAAGCTCTCAAAGTTGCGGCCTCCAAGAGGATGTCTATGGTTGCACATTGTAGGAGCGAGTCTAGCGATGATCAGTGTTCACGTCTGGGTACAACGACGGCTCACGTACAGCACCTGCGCACTCTTGGTCTTGGCCTCCTCTGCCAACGCATTCCCTATCCTGTGACTGAGCTCAGGGTTCCACGTAGCAGCCGAGCATATCGCAGCCGGGAAGCACGCTGCTCGCGTTCCACCCGTGAAAGTTTCACCTCGAGCTCCATTGGGCCCATCGGTAGTCTGACGAGAGTCAGCCGGGTGCGTCACAGCGACTCGAAGCAAACCCGCATGCCTTGACAGCCGGAACCCCTTTCTCAGGAATGGGCACCGTCTCCCAAAAATCCTTCCCAGCGAGCAGCCTGACCTTCTCCTCGAGCGTAAGGGAGCCCAGAACCGCTTCGACTCTCGCGCTCATGGCCGTGAATTGGTGTGAATCGAATCTATCCGCACCAGCCAGCAAGGCAATGGCCATCACCCTTATACCACTACACCCCCCGCCGTCTCCCCACCGACTCGCACGACCACCGGCTTCACTCGCCGTCAACCCGTCACCGTCGGTCTCGTGGAACCCTCGTGTGGAGCACACGCCGCCGCGCCATTGGTTCAGCCCCGAGGGCTATCACAGCCAGGACCGCTCGAGCCGCGGATTACCCGGCACGATCCCCCATCTGGCGAGCGCATGCCCGAGTGTGGAAACAGGCCGGTGGAATTCGCCGGCGGGCAGATGGATGCGCGGCTCGAGATGATGCGGCGCGCGTAGATGAGTGCTGCTAGGGCGTAATCGCCATGGGGACGAGCAGGTGAGGTGTGGATGCCGAACAAGATACACGACGGGCGTGTGGTCGTCGGCAGCGTATAACCGAGGAGAAGCCGACGACGTGCTTGGCTGCCAAAACACCACGTTACGTCACTTGAAGGTTTCCGCTTCATCGTACGTGGTATTTTTGCCTTTGTCGTTGCCTCTCGCTGTAAAGACTTGTCAGATTTTCTTGGAAGACTTTTTTTGGGGACAATCATGACTGCGCTTATCTCCCGGCGTCATCCGCTGCAGCGGCTGGAGTCTCCTTCTCGCGGCTTTTCCGGTGCTCTGCATGTGCGTTTCCGCAATGGGAATCATCCATCAACAGACATGAACTTATGCGCGCGCAGGTTGTCGGATTGATAAGCTTCTACTCGTCGTTCAAATTGTACGTATCTACATGCGCCCCCGTCGAGCACAAGCACTGACGACATGAAGTCTAGCAGACAACCCAACCATCTTCGTGCGTCCCACACACCTCACCACACCTCACCACCTCCTAACCTTGCTTGAACCCTGCAGAATGAATCGTTTGGCTGGCATCTGCAATTCCTGACCATCATCGGCATCACGCTGAGCACGGCCTGCTTCGGCTGTGGTCTCGTCGCCGACATCACCGGCTCGCACACGTTCTTCACGGGCAAAAACTACCTCTCGCTCGTTGCCGCGCCCATTGAGATTGTCATCAGTCTCCTCTACTGGGGCCTGCGTGCCATTGACACTGGCCTCGTCGTCCCGCCTGATATGCCCCTGCCGCCGCTTGGTGCTGATATTGCGTTCCATCTGACTCCTGCCGTTGTGCTGGCTATCGATGCCATCCTGCTTAGCCCGCCCTGGCCTACTAGCCCCATGAATCCTCAGGCGCCGCTTTTGACGCTGATCAGCAGCACCAGCATTGTGTTTGCGTACTGGTGGTGGATTGTATGTGTAGTTCATGTTGATGATGAGACTCGCCATACTAACTCGACATCAGGAGATCTGTTACTCTCACAACGGCTACTATCCGTACCCGTTGTTCGCGGTGCTGACGACGTACCAGCGTATTGGCTTGTTTGCCATCAGCGGCGTTACCATGTGGGTAGCTGGCGGAGCGCTGCGGGCGCTGTATGCTTGGGTCAACGGATATGAGCTGACAGAGGCGCTGGGCAAATCTCAGAGAGCGCGGAAGATGGGCACAGAGGGAAAGTGGGAGTGATCTCACCAACACCGCGAATCGAAGCGTGCACCAACGAATTGTTTGACCACTCCTATCGGGGCATGCAGTATGGACAAAGCATGTCCGATCACGACACGCGCATTGGAGAGTGTACAAAGAATTCATGTCATAAAAACCTCTAGACAGATATAGAGCCGAGGGAGCATTATTGTACAAGACTACCAGCACTCGGCGCCCACGCTCAGGGCAAACCGGCAGATAGCGTTGCATAAGATGAGAAACATGTTGTTAAGTGCGTTGCATGCCGTCGATTGTAAGGCATGGCGTGTGTATCGAATTTGCACCCATGGCTGCACATGTAGTGATATTGTTGTAGCAGCTGGGACAAAGTGAAATCAAGCGAGACTAAGCGAGAGACGGTCAGTTGGGTATCGTAGCGTTAGTGCAGTGGTGTGTCCAAGAAGACGACTGCAGATGACGATTGCAATGCAAGTCTAATGTGCTGAGATTGTGGGAAACTTGTGCGAGTCTAGGTTGCTGCAGGGGATGGTGGGGCCGTGATCGTGCGTTGATCGTCGTCGACATCCTGAGTCTGTTGGTAAGCTGGATGACCAGTGGCCATGAAGCTGTTGTATTGGGGGTCGTGGTGGTCCTGACCAAGGCCATAGCCGTATGTATGCGGGTGGTAGCCAGGAAAGGTGTGGTTGTAAAAGTTTCCGTAGGCCGGCTGAGCCATCTGAACGAACACATTCTCCTTGTTGTCGACAAACTGGAACGGATCGTGAAGCGGTTGGTACGAAACGTATGCGGGGACTGGCGATGGCGAGAGCTGATGGCTGTAGCTCGCAGTGAGATACTTGAACTTGGCAGGCTGGTTGAAAGAGATGTCCTCGTCTTGAAACACCTCGAACGCTCGTCGACGCTTTGGAGCGTGGTCTCCGTGGCCATAACTAGAGCCTGGACGGTCACGTCCGTCATCGTAGCGGCTGGGGTTGGGATGAGAGTGGTCGAGCCCACGCTCAGAAGTTCGGTAGCGGCGAGGAATGTTAGGATTCAGACTAGCAAGCGCTGGTCGTGAAAGCGTCTGATGAGGGCTCTCGAGTTTGACCTCTCCCTCTTCGTCGTCATCGTAGAAGGAACTGGAGATCCTCCTCTGTCTCTTGAAAGACCCGCGTGGTGTGAAGATGAACTCGGTTGCCTCGACGTCCTGTGAGTTGAGCTCCAGCTGTTCGACAACAGAGCTGTCCTTCTTCTGGTTCCTCTTGCGCCGCATCTCGGGAGTGGCCGAGTCAAAGAGATCCATGCCAGGCCAGTATACGCCCTTCAGTTTGGTGCTTTCGGTGAGTGACGTCGAGTCAGCAGCACCGTCGGCTGGGTCGTCTTCAACAGCACATGAGTCTGCAGCCGCTTGACGAGGTCGCCTCGGTCGCCGCTCGATGGGTTCAGAGTATTCGCTTGCTGTCTCGTACTCAGGGTTCGTGTAGCTAAGAGAGCTGGCTCGAGAGTCGGTGCCCCAGTATTGGAGGTGAGATGCGAGAGGTCGGTGACGAAGGACGGGACCGGACTGCAGCATCGGCGGAGGACTGCCCGAGTCTGGCTCAACCTTGATGGCCGGCTGGTCTGAGAGTCGAGGGTCAAGCAGGCTACTGGGAGCGGGTCGGTGGGCGGGTCGGTGGGCGGGTAGTGGCATCGGCGCCTCCATCTTCACAGGTGTAGCCCTGGCTGCAGAGTAGACGTCAGTGACAATTCAGTCTTGCTGTGCTGCGGTCAAGGGACTCACCTGCAGGTCTAGCTCGTGTGCGGCGCTGATCCTTTTGGTTCATGCGTTCCGACATGAGCTCTTCGACATTCCACTCGGCATACCACCGGTCGTATGCATGGATGAGACGGCGAGCGTCGTCTTCTTGTGTTGACCTAACTTTGGCCTTGTAGTAGTTGGATAGGTGGCCCTTGCTGGAGATGTGAGTGAGCAGATGGGAGACATCGCTAAAGTTGGGTTTCTTGGGGCAGATGTTGCAGTGCAGCGGTATGCTGGACGCCATTGCAGTGCAGCGGGTCGCGCGACGTGTTGGTAAGGAGCGTGAGTGGGAGAGGCCGACTCAAGTCGAAAGCACTATGCTCGCAATGCAACAGCGAGAAACAGACGATACAAAAGGAGCGGACTGGACTGAAGCAGGAAGAACGGCGGTGCAGGGAAGTCTGCAGCAAAGGCGGGTGAGGCCAGTCACTTCCGTGGTGATGTAGCTAGCGCACCCGCGGAGATGAAGAAGAGCAGGAGAAGACGCCTAGACCCCTTTCGGGAAAGGAGGAAGGGAGGCAGCATATGGATTCGAGAGAAAGAGTGTAGGTGTTGGTTTGGCAGCTGGAGCACGTGGAAGCGCTCAGCCTCGACTCAAACAGGCAACGCCGTCGCTTTCCTCTTGCTGTGTATCTCACATCTCATTGAAGGGAGTCGTGAGTTATTAGATAGCAAGAGGTAGGACTAGAGGCAATCTACAGGATATAGACAAGAGGTGAACGGTGAAAGGGAGTGCCACGTGATGAAAGCGCCACGGTGAGCCCTCATTAATCTTACAGATGAAAGACTTCACAACACACATCTACAGCTTTTACGAAAATGCACAATGCTTTTGATTACCTTGCGTTTACTTACCCAGACACCTGCGGGTCACGGATCGAGGCATGCAACTGCGCACTAGTCAGTTGTGTCAGGAGGGGATCAGGAGAGACATACTACACAGGATCTACTTCTTCGAGTCCTGGGTATTTGAGCAGACTGAGCCCAGCAATCCCGAAAACGGTGTGGAAGACGTCGACCATGTCTCCTGGACGATCTGCTAGTCCGCCAAGCTCCGGATCCTACGCCCGTCAGCCTTACGTCGACTTGGAGGTAGTGGTGACCTACCTGGCACTGCAGAATGAACTCGGTCAACTTGTCGCCGTCTATCCAATGCAGTTTGTCGAGCATGGCCATGCTGCTCATGACCCACCAGCTGTAGCAGACGTCTTCTTTCTTCTCTGGCCGCCCATTCAGGCCTCCATTCTTGAGCTGTCGTTCGCTGAGCCAAGCGCCCAGCTTGTCGTGGTCCACCAGATCGAGCCTGCCCGCGATGGTCAGTGCTCCCACACACGTGAACACCTGACCGGAGTGGGATTCGGCCCCTGGACTGGTGCCGTAACCTCCATCGAAGTTGGCACACGAATGGACATGGCGTACGGCCTTGTCCACGTTGACGAGGCTGAGCAGGCCCATTAGGGACAGAGCATTGAGTGCGCCGTACAAGAAGCGCGTGTCTCGCTCCCCCCACTCGTCGCCTGCAAAAGTGCCGGTGACGGGATCTTGGAGGTTTGCAATGACTGCGAGGAATGAGCAAGTGTCAGCATGGCAGCAGGACCGACGCACATTGTCCTATTCTCTGGCGGCCGTCCTTGACACGCTCGTCGAATTCATCAAAGGCGTCCAGGGTTGCGAGGATCTGCACTGCACTGACAGTGTAGAGCATGTGCGCATCATGGCCAGGAGCAGCACCGAAGCCGCCGCTCTCGTGCAGACACGAGAAAAGAAAGTCAAGGATGCCGTCGCGGGGGAGGGCGTGAGGGTGGCCGAGCAGATGCAGGGCCGTCAGCCCCCAGTACAGGCCGTTGAGACGCAGGTGCTCGGTGAGCCAGTACTCGAGCTCGTCTTTGCGCTGGGGCGGGTCAGCGCAGAAGCAGGAGGCAAGGCCAGCGCATGCTACGCACAGTGTCGAGGCTCTGGATGTAGGCGACGTGCTTGTCGACGAAGAGACGCATCTCGGCGGGCATGTCGCCGGTGCCACCGCCTGCGCGGCCCGGACCAGAGACCAAAGCCATCGGGGGTGGTTTGGCAGGCAATGGTTAGTCTGGCGGTGATGGTGGTAGTAGTGGTGCTGCTGGTGGTGGTGGTGGCGGCCGAGTTTGGCGTTAGCCGGGGCATGCTGCCAGAGCGCCAGGGCGTGCGGTTTTGAAACAAGCTTGGCGGGCGGGCTCGGGCATCGTGAAGCCCAACTGCGACGGCTTCAGTGCCGGAGGCGGCGGCTGCATTGCGTATGCTCTGCTCAGCGGCAACGGACACGCAAAGGCGTCGCACCTGGGCGTGTGTGTGTCGGTTCTGGTGGCCTCGCTGCCGCCTGTCTATTGACTTTCCACTCACTGTCAAGCGGCAGGCCAGCGGGCACGGACGCGCTATCCAAATCCAAACGCGTCGGCGCTGCGTCTCCTGCCTTTTGCAGGCCGAGGACAGCGTAGGGATGGGATGGGCAGAGCAGCACCGTGTATCGCATCGCATCCCATCGCATCTCTCTTTCGCTCCACCGTGCCAGGCGCCGCCGTCGTCGTCTCCGTCGCTCTCTGTCTTGTCTTCCGTCTCCACTCTCCACTCTCCCGTCTGTCTGTCCTTGTCCTGCTCGTACCCGCGCACAGCACTGCGCACCCCCTCGCCCGCCCGCGACCCAACACCCTGCACCGCGCTCTCTCGCAACGGGCGACTAACGCCTGTAGTCAGGAACGCACGTTGGTTGCGCCCCAAAATAGCTCCACTCTCCCAGTGCCAGTGCCGGTTCCCTCTCTTGCACCGCCAGTCCGGTGGACAAGCCCGCTATTGATTTCGAGCGCCGCCCTCCCGCACGTACGAAGCGCCTGCTTGCTAGCCCGCTCCCGCCGTCCGAGTCGTCGTCCTAGAACCCTACCTAGAGTCTTGGAGCCTCTGCCGCCGCGCCTCAGCCACTGCCTGCGACGCCCTCGATCCTCTGCTGCTGCTGCTGCTGCCCGTCGACGCCGTGCCCTGGGTGAGTCGCCCCGTCTGTCCTTCTATCCTGCCTGTCTGTCCACCTGGCCCTTTGCGCTGCTGCACTTCTCCCTCGCCTGCTGCGTCGTGGCCGCTCCAATGTGGCACTGCAGATCGCCTGTCGCGCTGCTGCCCCTTTCACGTTCCGCAACAACTGCTAACCGTGTATCCCAGGCCGCCGCCTGCCATCGACCCCCCCCTCGCCCGCCACGCCCCTCGCCCTGCCTCCCCGCACACGTCTTGATTGCACCCGCTCGCACGTCGCACATCGCCCCCGCCGCCTGCACACCGCCCGCGCCCGCTCCCCCCTCGAGTCCGCCGCCCACACGCTTCGGTCCACGCCTGCAGACGCCGCTGCCCACCCTGCACCTCGTTGCCCTCAGCGTCCATCCTGTTCGTACCACCTTCCGCTCCTTCTAATACTCTGTCCCCGGGGCGTCTGCCCTCCATGCCCGGCACCGCTAACAGCCATGGGCAGACACCGACGCGTCGACAGCGCCTCCGCCCCCGATCGCTCGACCGCCGCTGCCGCGACCCATGTATCGTGTCCACTAAGGCCTCGCATACCCCAGCCCTCTGCCGCGCCCCGCTTTCTTGTACGCACGCCCACCGCGCCCTCCGCCGACCCTGCCCCCTGGCGCACTTTCACAGAGGTAAATCACCACACCTTGCCGTCACGCTCGCGCACCACCACAAGCACGCACTCGGGCCCGCCGCACCTGTGCTAAACAATCACTAGCCCTGTGAGCCGCCACCGAGGCCCCTTAGAAAGATGCCCAAGTCGTCGACGCTGTCGCTCGCCATGCGCACAAAGAACCTCAAGGACGGGAACAACGCTCCCATGAGCCCCACCAGCCCCAGGTCGCCGAGCATGCCAGAGTTTGCGTCGCCCAATGCGCCCTTCCAGAGCATGCCCCAATCGCCGGCTTCGCCCAAGCCCAGGAAAGACTCCAAGAACATCTTCTCAAACTTCTCCGCCACCAAGTCCTCATCCCGTCTCAACGACACTGCTCGCCAGCAGCCATCCGAGCCCTCGCCTACCTTGTACGCCAACGGACGGAGCGGCTCCTCTACACCAGACCTCAGCCGTCCTGTTCGGACGCCCAACTCTGACGGTATGCATCCGGCTCATCAGACACCGGACGACATGCTAACCTTACCAGACAACCGGTCAGACATTGTACAACTCAGCCAGCGTACTGGCTCCGGCAAGTCCGCCGAATCATCCGACCCTGCAGCGGACGCAGCGAGACGCAACAACAAGTCCAAGAAACAGGGGGCTCTTTTCCGGTCAAAATCAAACAAAGCAGACGAGGCGTCCACACCTCGCTCCAAGCTGAACAAAGCGCCCCCACCACAGCTATCACCAGACGCAGCCTCAACCTGGACAACAAACGGCGATGGCACCCTACTCAAGACAGCACCCCTAGACAAGGGTCAGACATGGCGAAACAAATCCGCTCTCGGGAAATTGAGGACACACTCGGCGGATCGACACGACGGGTCTCAGCTTGCGCACCGAGACAGGGCAGAACAGAGTTCACTCACCTCCAGCTCCTACAATGAAAACAAGGGCGCCTCGCTCATGTCCAGCCTTGGATCAGGTGCGCGGAAAATGGGAGAGAAGATGGATTCGGCTCGAAAGGGAATGTTTGGCAAACTGGGACGCAGCCACAGCAATCACGAGAGCCCTACGCAGCAAATCTCGAACGAGCCTTATGTGTACCGAGTTATCCACACACCTCTGGTCGAACAAACCCGCTTGACTAGGATATCCAGCCGCTTGGAACAGTCAAGGGACAAGACGGAATTCTGGATGCCGGCGCTCCCTTGGCGTTGTATAGAGTATGTTGATATCGCATGCACTTCCGGACAAGCAGCTAACGCCTGATGCAGCTACTTGAACATGAGGGGTTGCGAAGAAGAGGGCCTCTATCGTGTGCCTGGGTCTGCTCAACAGGTCAGATATTATGAGCGAAAGTTTGATCAGGGTACGACCCATTGGTTGTTTTCCTTGGAATAATCACTGACTGTTCACAGACCGCGACATTGACCTGATCTCCGACGACAACCTAAACGACCCCAACGTCATCGGCTCGCTTTTCAAAAACTGGCTTCGGCAGCTCCCAGACGAGATTTTCCCGAAAGCGATACAGGCCCGTATCCAACAGGAATGCCAGGGCGCAAAGACGACACCGCAAATGCTCAAAGACGAGCTGTCCAAACTCCCCCCGTTCAACTACTACCTCCTCTTCGCCATCACCTGCCACATCAGTCTGCTTCATTCGTGCTCCGAGTTCAACAAGATGAACTACAACAACCTTTGTATCTGCTTTCAGCCCGCGATCAAGATCGACGCGTTCTGTTTCCAGTTCCTGATTTTGGACTGGCGAAATTGCTGGCAGGGCTGCTGGACCGAGAAGGAGTACCTCGCGGAGGAGCTCAGCTTTCTCAACGATATGGAATTGCAGGGCCAACACCCAGCGCCAAGTCGAAACGGGCCGCCGCAGTCGTCCTCTGGCCGGAGCAAGCAGTCGCAGGCGTCACCGCACGTTGGGCAATCTCGAAAGTCCATCTCCCAGCGTAGCAGCTCGGCAGATCAAGGCAAATCGTCCACTCGGACTCTCTCGTCAGAAAGGAACGGACGCGCAACACCTCCACAGACGGCATCAGACAAGTCAAGCAGCCCAGCTCCGCGCAAGCGGGCTGGACAGGGCGAGTATGATTCGCCAGAAAAGGCGAATCCACCAGCGGACAGTCGAGATGGGCTCAACATTCGAGGAGCACCGCAGCGGCCGCCGCCGTCGGTAAGCTCGGAGGTTACCATGGACCCCGACGAGACTCGGACGCCTACACAAGCATTGCACAATCGTGGCCCCTCGGACACGCAGTTTCGGTTGGACCTGAGCAACCCGCCCAGTTCCCCTTTTAATATTAAATTTTAATGGCTGGAAAGACGGGAGGATGCATGTGCAGCAGATGAGGGCAAAAGAGGCGGATTGGATCTGGACTATGAGTTTCGCATATTGTGTTTGGCATATAGACGGCCACGGGGCTCGCGATACCCATGCACCAGCTCCTTGGGCTCGTGGCAGTTGGTTTTGCGCGTTTCGTATGAGCGGCGGAGTTTTGGCTACGTTATCTTTGGCTGCTTGGGCTTGCATTGTGCTGCTGCATGGGGGCGTTCTTGGGCTGGGAGAGAATGGGCATGCTGGACAGGAGGATAGAGAAGGACAGAGGAGAGGAGAGGAGAGAAGACGAGTGTTTACTGTACGATACTGATAGCAACGAGGAGAGCGGTGAGCAGAAATGGATCGATTCTCGGAGGAGCACCACCTGTTTGAGTATCCCGCCCGCGAGGCTGCAAAACCGGGCTGGGGATTGGACAGTGCGGGCGCTAAGTTTGCGAACCCATGTTGTTGAGGAGACCCCACGGGCAGAGTGACGTCGGTCGCAAATGCGGCTCTGGGCTGGTGTCCAGACGCGCTTTCCCCATGCCGATCGCACACGTCTTCTCGTCTCTGCTCCTGCTCGTTCTTATTTCTCTTGTCACCATCGAGGGCAATTGTCCTCCACCTCCTGTGCAGACGGCTCTGGCGTGTATTTACTCTCTCTCTCACCCTCTCTGCTTCTCCGCCCCAACAACACACACGTCCTCCGCACACCGCCGCTATTATTACACTAAACAGGCTTTCTCTACACCTTTGTGACCTGTTTACACACTAGAATCACTGCTTCAGTTCAGTCCCTCGCTGCTTGACTGCACACTCGGCCATGACTTCCACGCAGACACCAGCCTCGCAGGCCGTCTACCTGCTGCCACTGACCGACGCCGGCGCTCCAGACGTCCCCGGCAGCTACATCTACCTGCCGCCCCCCAGCGAGCCTGCCTACTGTGTCCGCTTCCAGATCCAAGGCACCAGCTCGATATGCCGCCACGGCAGTCTCTGGGTCAACATCCCCGCCAAGGGTGACAAGTTCAAGCGCACCCAGTATAGGGAGTACAAGTGAGTGCACAATCTGTCACACATTGACCGCCCCCACCCCGTTCGTGGACTCCCTACTAACGCGTCCTGCAGGCTGAAGCCAGACTTCAACGGCATCACTGAGATTGACATCCCTATCCACGAGGCCAATGCCTACTCTTTCTACACCACCTACACGCCGTTGCCCCAGTGGTCTTTCACCGATGTTGCCTCGCCAAAGCCCACCCAGACGCCCACATATTACATCGATGTCTGCCCGCGCCTCACGCTCAAGGGCCAGCAGCTGCCAATCGAGGCGGTCAACCTCTTCTCTTGCCTCTCCAAGTTCATGGGCAAGTACCCGTCCGACTGGGACAAGCATCTGCACGGCATCAGCCAGCGCGGCTACAACATGGTGCACTTCACCCCTCTTATGATCCGTGGCGACTCAAACTCGCCATACAGCATCTACGACCAGCTGGCCTTCGACACGGCTGCCTTCCCTGACGGCGAGGCGGACGTTGGCCGCATGGTTGAGAAGATGCAGAAAGAATACAACATGCTGGCCATGACTGATGTGGTCTGGAACCACACCGCCAACAACAGCAAGTGGCTTGAAGCGCACCCGGAAGCTGGTTACAACGTCGAGACCGCACCTTGGTTGGAGTCTGCTCTTTGCCTCGACACTGCACTGCTTCAGTTCAGCAAGGACCTGAGCAAGAATGGCCTGCCAACCAAGTTCAACAATGTCGAAGACCTGTTGAAGGTCATGGAGGCAGTCAAGACCAAAGTACTTAGTCAGTGCAAGCTTTGGGAGTTCTACATCATCAACGCCGAGGAGAGCGCCAACGCCATCGTCGACAAGTGGGTTGCAGGCCTGGCCAAGTTCCCTGAGGGCAGCTTTAGTGACGCTGGTCTTCGCGGTCTTGATGCTGTCAAGAGCTGGCCGCTGAAGCAGAAGGCGGACTGGCTGGTTGACCATGCTCTGCAAGGAGGCGACAGGATGGGCGAGCGTTTCCGCCGGCAAGTGGACCCCGCCATCGGCGCCGCACTTCTCTGCGCGCTGTTTGGCCGTTATGACAGCCGTACTAGCAGTACGCCAGACCGCGAAGAAGCTCGCACCACCATCACCCGTATCTGTGAGGAGGTCAACCTTCCCTTCTACCGCGAGTATGACGGAGACAAGGCCGAGATCCTCGAGCAGCTGTTCAACCGCATCAAGTACGTCCGAATCGACGACCACGGCCCCAAGCTGGGCGAGGTCACCGAGTCGAGCCCTCTCATCGAGCCCTACTTCACCCGTCTTCCTCTCAACGAGACTACAAAGAAGCACAACCCGGACGCGCTTGCTCTGGTCAACAACGGCTGGGTCTGGGCTGCCGATGCGATGAGGGACAATGCTGGTCCCAAGTCTCGTGCCTACCTGAGGCGAGAGGTCATTGTCTGGGGCGACTGCGTTAAGCTTCGATATGGCGACGGTCCTCAGGACAACCCTTACCTTTGGGAACATATGGCCAAGTACACCCGGCTGATGGCGAAGTACTTCCAAGGATTCCGCATCGACAACTGCCACTCTACTCCCATCCACCTCGCCGAGTACATGCTTGACCAAGCACGAACTGTCAACCCCAACATCTTCGTTGTTGCCGAGCTTTTCTCTGGCTCAGAAGAGATGGACTTCAAGTTCGTCATGCGTCTCGGCATCGCTTGTCTGATTCGCGAGGGCATGCAGGCGTGGAGTACCCAGGAGCTGAGTCGCCTCGTCCACCGACACGGAGGTGTCCCCATTGGCAGTTTCGAGACGGATGAAGTTCTGAACGCTGACCCCGGGACCGGTGCCAAGTCTCTCACGGCCATCAAGAAGATCAAGCGCAGCCCCGTTCACGCGCTTTTCATGGATTGTACTCACGACAACGAGACTCCCGCGCAGAAACGCGACGCTCGCGACACACTTCCCCAGGCAGCTCTTGTGGCCATGTGCTCATGCGCAACGGGCAGTGTCTTCGGTTACGACGAGGTGTACCCAGAGCTGATTGAACTCGTCCACGAGAAGAGGCTCTACTCGTCGAGCAACTCGACTGGTGCGCCCATCAAGCCACAGGCTGGTGAGGGTGGCATCGGAGGAATCCGCAAGATCCTCAACGAGATCCACACGAAGATGGGCAAGGAGAAGTACGATGAGACATACATCCATCACGACCAGGAGTACATCACAGTGCAGCGTGTCAACCCTCACACCAGGAAGGGCTACTTCTTGATTGCGCATACTGCATTCCCCGGCTACGGCAATGGCAACGGAGGCTTTGGCCAGACCAAGCTCCCGGGAAGCAAAGCAAAGCTCATTGGAAGCTGGAACCTCGAGGTCGACAACAGCCCCGAGACAAGAGCCAAGGTCATCGGGGACAAGACAACACTTCGCGGCCTGCCTAGCCAGACCCATGAGCTTCAGGGAGTGAAGATCGAGTCCACCGCGGATTCCACAACCATTACCATTCCCGATAAATTCCCTCCAGGCAGTATTGCTCTCTTCGAGACCTGGGTCCCGAGCGCAGAGCACGCCGACGGTCTGGACAAGTACGTCACAAATGGCGCAAAGGCCGCTTTCCAGAGCGTCAGCCTAACCGATCTCAACTTCATCTTGTACAGATGCGATCCGGAGGAGAAGGACGCATCGCACGATAAAGACGGAACGTACAACGTCCCTGGCCATGGAAACTTGGTGTATGCCGGTCTCCAGGGCTGGTGGAGTGTCCTTCGTGACATCGTCAATGACAACAACCTCGGCCACCCCCTGTGCAACCACCTCCGGGAAGGCCAATGGGCGCTTGACTACTGTGTCGGCCGACTGGAACGTATCGCCCAACAAGAAGGGTACCGTCAGATCAAGGGTCCCGCCAAGTGGCTCAAGTCGCGATGTGATGCCATCCGCAAGCTCCCGAACTTCCTGTTGCCCCGTTACTTCGCACTGGTCATCCAGACTGCATACAATGCGGCAGTCGATCGGGCCATTTCATTGATGGGTGAAAACGTTCGCAACGGCCAGCAGTTCCTCAAGAGCCTTGCGCTTGTCAGCATCCAGGTCACCGGATACATGAACAGCGCCTCACTCTGGCCGGTGAAGCGCGTGCCCAGCATGGGTGCTGGTCTTCCTCACTTTGCCTACGACTGGGCTCGCTGTTGGGGCCGCGATATCACGATCTCCGCCCGCGGTCTGTACATGGGTACCGGACGTTATGCCGATGCCAAGGAACACATTCTAGCCTTTGCCAGTGTTCTGAAGCACGGCATGGTTCCTAACCTTCTGAGTGGTGGCAAACTTCCACGATACAACTCTCGCGACTCGGTGTGGTGGTTCCTCCAGAACATCCAGGATTACACCAAGATCGTGCCGAATGGTCTGGAGCTGCTCCAGGACGAGGCCCCACGACGCTTCCTCCCTTACGATGATACTTGGTTCCCTCACGACGACAAGCGAGCTTACTCTGTTTCATCGACGATCGAGGACGTCATCCAGGAGGCGCTGCAGCGACATGCTTCTGGCATAGAGTTCCGCGAGTACGACGCTGGACCAAACATCGACAGTCAGATGAAGTCGGAGGGCTTCAACATCAAGATTTGGACTGACTTCGAGACGGGTCTGATCTTTGGTGGCAACCAGTTCAACTGTGGTACCTGGATGGACAAGATGGGCGAAAGCGAAAAGGCCGGCAGTAAGGGCGTGCCTGGTACTCCTCGTGACGGCGCCCCAGTCGAGATGATCGGTATGCTGTACAGCACTGTTCGTTGGTGTGCAGATCTGTACGACCAGGGCAAGTTCAAGTACGAGGGCGTGACACTGCCGGACGGCAAGAACACCATCACGTTCAAGGCCTGGGCAGACAAGATCAAGGCCAACTTTGAGCGCACATTCTACGTGCCACGTACGCCCGAGGAAGACGGTAGCTACGACGTCAACTCGTCGATTGTCAACCGTCGCGGCATCTACAAGGACTTGTACCGCTCCGGAAAGGAGTATGAGGACTACCAGCTGCGACCCAACTTCCCCGTTGCCATGACTGTTGCGCCGGATCTATTCGACCCAGAGCACGCTCTGTACGCTCTTCAGATGGCCGACAGGATTCTGCTGGGGCCTCAGGGAATGAAGACGCTCGACCCCAGCGACCTGAACTACCGTGGGTACTACATCAACAGCGAGGACTCGACCGACTTTGCCACTTCCAAGGGCCGTAACTACCACCAGGGGCCAGAGTGGGTGTGGCCAACTGGCTTCTTCCTCCGAGCGCTGCTCAAGTTTGATCTGAAGCGCCGCAAGACGCCCGAGGAGCGTGTGGAAAGCTACCAACAAGTGACGCGCCGTCTGGCTGGATGCATGAAGGCGATCCAAGTAAGTCCCTGGGCGGGACTGACGGAGCTGACGCAGAAGGACGGCGACTTCTGTGGAGACTCGTGTCCTACACAAGCATGGTCTGCTAGCTGCATCATCGACTTGTTCCAGGATGCGCGCGAGTACGAGCTGGCCGAGTCGTCGTAGGGCGGCCTGGTGCTGTGTGGAGTGTTGTAATTCGAGTCAGTGTAGATAGTAGTTGAAGCGTAATTTTATATTCCTTGTTGAACCCTTGATATCGCTTCGCCGTTGAGCTGCTTATTGAGCTTCCCAAGAGCCCACTTGGTTGATCATGTTGAACATACACAACTGCCTCTAGTACCCCATCAATTGCACAAGGCGCGTGGCGGTACTCAACACATAATCTGACGTCGGAATTCTACTGATAACAACGAAATGTAGAGGTTTTCAGTGAAGAACTCTTGTCTATCTTGTCTGCACAACCTCAGCTCTGCGCACGGACCAGTGATTTCACTGGATCGCGCGTTTAGCGTGAGCGGAGCTATCGATCCTACCACTGCCGATAGAGTACATACAAAAGAACACTGCGACCCCGATCATCTGATTTGGCATTCAGTACATAGCCTAACATTCAAATCCTATCGACATCGACACCCGTCGACGACAATGGCGTCTCAAAAGCGTAGCGCCACAACCGCTTCGTCGCAGCAAACACGCGCACCCAAGCAAGCGCGCACTACCTACGACTCACGCGCCAGTGGTTCTTCGCAACATGAGCCGCTTATCATTGATAGCGACGACGATGACGGCGAGGAGGACGCGTCGCAAAACGCGCCAGACTCAACACAGGGGCCCAGCGAGCAGGAATATTCATACAGCTTGTATGGGGCATTACGCCACAAGATTGTCGGTGTCCGCTACTACAGCGGCTATGCAACGGTTGGCGAGATGGTGATATGCCGCCGTGAGCCAAACAACCCTTACGATCGTAATGCAATCCGCGTTCTCAACGTGCAAGGCGACCAGATTGGCCACATTCCCAAGACTTGGGCGGCCAAGATAGCCAAGTACATGGACAATCGCAGTCTTCTCGTTGAAGCGACCATCACTGGGCCAAAAGGCGAGTTCGAATGTCCCCTTGAGCTCAAGTTCTACGGTACAAACGAGCCATTGGAGCGTGAGAAGCTCCTCAGCCAGATGCGCGCCGACAAGCTACCCGTCGGGCCAGCAGCGGAGCGCAAGCGCGAGGAGGCGGCAGCTCAGAAGGAGCGGCAGAGGCTTGCCAAAGAAGCAGCTAAACAGGCAAAGAAGAATGGCGGCACTGTCGTTGGTGTCGAGGGCCAGACCTGGGAGACTGGCATGAGCGAGTACATAGCCGGCTCCTCGCAGATACAAGGTGCCGAGCCTGGACCTAGTCTTGAAGACATCATTGGAAGCAGCGAGCGCTTCAATGCACGCAATTTCGAGAACGTTGTCGAGGAGTTTGGCGTCAAGGAAGATGATCTTGTGAGTGTTCACGGAGGACATCAAACATTTCACCTAACTGTCTACAGGCGTCGATGCCCAAAGCGTCTCAACCCGACGCGATCTGCACCGAGATGCATCCGTTCCAGCTGCAAGGCCTACAGTGGATGCTCGATAAGGAAAGCCCATCGCTGCCGGCCAAGAACTCCAAAGATGTGGTTCAATTGTGGCAACGCCATCCTAAGATAGCTAATGCCTTCACGAATCTCGCGACCAACTATTCCATCAAGAACCCTACGCTCGCTTCTGGTGGAATTCTAGCAGACGATATGGGCTTGGGCAAGACCATTCAAGTCATCTCGCTTATCATGGCTGATAGAGCTTTGGGCCGAAAAGCAGATGGTGTCAGTGACACTACATTGATCCTTGCCCCGGTCTCAGTCATGAGTAACTGGAGCACTCAGATGAAGAGGCATATCAAAGACGAGTGCGCTCTTCGCGTTATGTTCTGGCATGGGACGCGCAAAGAGGCCATCACGCCCAGCCAGATTGAAAATTTTGATGTGGTTATTAGCACATATGAGTCTATCTCTACAGACTGGTACAAGCAGAAGTCGACTGTGCTGCCGAGGAAGTCGGGCCCCTACTCCATCACATGGAGACGCGTCATATTGGACGAAGGTAAGTTAATCCTCTGTATCCCAAAGGCAAATGTAGCTTACTGTAATATCAGGCCACGGCATCCGTAACCCTAAAGCGAAGAAGACTGTTGCTATCAGTAACCTCATGGCGCAGTCACGATGGTCCCTCACGGGTACGCCGATCATCAACAACCTCAAGGACCTCTACAGCCAGGTCCGCTTCCTCCGTTTATCGGGTGGTCTAGAAAACTTTGAGATTTGGAACGGAGCCATTTCGCGCCCAGTTCTTGCAGGCGACGCTCAAGGCAACAAAGCACTGCGGCTCCTTATGGGTAGCATCTGCTTGCGACGGAGAAAAGAGATGGGTTTCATCGATCTGCGTCTCCCTGAGCTGTCTGAATACCTACACAAGTTCAGGCTGCATGCGCATGAGCAAGAGAAATACGATGCACTCGAATCACAGGCGAAGGGCACGCTCGACGTTTACAAAGCAAACGTGGGCAAGAAGGATGCCAATAAGACCTACCAACACCTGCTTGAGGTCCTATTGAGAATGCGCCAGTTATGCAATCACTGGGGGCTTGTGGGAGAAGAACGTCTTGCCTCCATCATGGAACAGCTGGAGGCCGAAGGAATTGTCGACCTCACCGATGAGAACAAGGAAGCCCTCCAGGCAATGTTGAAGCTTTCGATCGAGTCGCAGGAAGATTGCCCCATCTGCTTCGAGACGTTGAAGGATCCCCTCATCACCAGGTGTGCTCACATATTCTGTACGCACTGTCTGGAACGCGTCATCGAGATGCAGCACAAGTGCCCTATGTGTCGTGCAGAACTCGAATCTCTGGCCTCAATGACAGTAAAGCCCGCTGAAGAAGCTCCGCTAAAGAGCGAGCCTCAAACACAGGATGAGATTGCCGACAAAGCATCTCTTGAAAAGAACACATCAAGTAAAGTGGAACAGCTCCTTAGCATTCTCCAGGCTTCGAGCAAAGACAAGGCGAACAAGACGATTGTCTTCAGCCAGTGGACTTCCTTCCTCGATCTACTACAACCTCACCTCACAGCCGCAGGCCTCAAGTACGCCTCAATCCGCGGTTCAATGTCCGCTACGCAACGAGACGCTGCTCTAGAGGCCTTTGATAATAATCCAGAGACTACTGTGCTGCTCGCCTCACTGGCCGTATGCTCGGTTGGTCTGAATCTGGTAGCCGCCAATCAAGTCATCATGGCAGATAGCTGGTGGGCGCCTGCCATTGAAGACCAAGCAGTGGATCGTGTCCATCGCCTGGGCCAGCAGCGTCCTACTACAGTCTTTCGACTCGTTGTTGAGGGGAGCGTGGAGGAGCGTGTGCTGGGCATCCAAGAGGACAAGAGGAAGCTCATGGGGTTAGCGTTTGCCGAGAAGGAAGGCGGCAAGAAGAAGAACAAGAGGGCTGGTGGTGTCGGAGATCTGATGCGGTTGTTGGGGACGCAGGAGGAGTCGCAGGCGCAGGCGCAGGCATAGTGAGCGGAGATGCCAATAGACGCGCGGCGGCAGGACTATTGCCAAGAAGGGAACAGATACCACGCCTACGATACCCCCTCCGGTGAGCGGGTGGGATGGATGGCAAAAGCAAGTTAGTGTGGACTAACGCGGAGTCGTTCGATGCACAGTCTGTGTCTTCATGTCTTTCGAGCAATGTAATCTTACAGTCCAAGTCGATCATCTATCGAGCTAGTACAATGCACAACAAGCAACACAACAACGCATGCTAAGCAGGCGCTTATATCGCATTAAAAAAGACAAGACGGGGCAAGCATGCGGCCCCACACACGAAAATCCGCGCTACGGGACGAGGTGGATCACCCGTCTTACACAGGGCGGTCCGAACGGGCGGCTGACCACGCCACGCTGCTGCAGCCACTCACCACAGCCAGTCATTCCGCCTCCCCCGAGGACAATGCCTTTGTTGCGCACTTCCACAACAACAAAGCGCTCAGTGTGGACAGCATCTGGACATGCCATGCAATACACGCCGGGGAAGCATACAGACACGTGTCGAAGACTCAGGACCTGACCTACATGCACTGGCGTCGCGAGGCTGGCATGGATGCGCATTGCGTTTCGGCCCCCAAGCGAGGCCCGCTTACTGTACAACAGCCACCTGCGCAGCCATGCGGAAAGTATATTATGGGCTCAAGAGCTGCGGCCTCCCCGAACCATCCTCCGGGAAACCCTCGTTGTCCCCCTCGTCCGCACAAAAAAGAGTGCGCTGAGAGCGAAAATCCATGTCATCCACCCCTTCGGAGAACAGGTTGATGTCTGCCTTGTCGAAAAACACCAGCTTGGCGACCAACGGAGCCGTCAGGATCGACATGGGACGAAGCCAGGGCTCCAGGAAGAAGAAGATACCGCACTCTGAAGACTATGGGGATCCGTACTGGATTGGGACGTGTTATAGTCGCGGAGCTGCGGCGCAGGAGTGGGAGATTGCGGATCCGTGAGTTGTCGGCCTTGCTGGGCGGCGCCTGTGGGCGATACTGACAGCGTGTAGAAAACACAAGAATATGCCATACCTTGCTCACATCAAGTCGCTGGCAAATACATGGAAGCCGCTGAGACATCTTGCGGATTTCATGGAGGTTGGCACGACGCCGCTGTTGTGGGGGCAGATGTCGCCTGAAGAGCACAAGGAACGCTGCAGCAGAACGAATGTCACGTTTCTGGAGTACGCGCCTGAAGCGGCCGAGCCAAAAAGCGTTCCTATCACGACGGCAGGTGCGCTGAAAGAGACTCTTGCGGGAATGTCTCAGGAGGGATCCAGCGAGCCGCCGCTTCGACTATTCATCGTCGAAGACCTGTCGCAGCAGGTGATTGAGAGCCTAGGCTCGCGGTTCGATATAGACCCAAACTTCTTTCGCGACCAGATCGAAGACTACGTATGGTTCAACACTCGCGATGCCTGGGCGACAGCGCCGAGCTTGGTGTCGACCATGAAGCAGCGCAATTGGTTCCGCATGCGCAACATGAGGCTTCGCCATTACGACACCAAAGCATCATTCGACGCTGCGGCGCTTGAGGCTGCCGAATGGAACGTCCTCCGCCGGCCGGACAACGATCAGAATCACTGGCTTTACCGAGACGCGGATGATGCTGTGGTATCGATTATGCGGACTCGCACTACGATATGGATTGGGAAAGACAAGCAGTGCGGTAACGGGACAGTAGGCATCGTCCTGCTCGACCCTACCATCAAGGAAGGCAACCCACTTTGGTACGATCGCGCCAACTGGCTACCACCACCGGCCATGGAAAGCCCGTCACTTCCCTCAATTAAGCTAGCACAGTCATGGTACAAGGACATTGTCCAAATGACCAAGGCCTACCCCTGGTACGAAGCGGCCTCAGGCCACGCGATCGAACCCCAAGTCCTCACCGCGCCAGCAATCCACACCATCTGCGCCGAATGGCTAGTCGTATGCGAGTACGTGAAATCGCGCCTCAGCCAAATCGAATGGGAACTCGAGATGCCGAACATCTTCCGCTCCAAAGGCGACGCAATCGACAACTCTCTGACCCGCCTACACACCTGGCGGCGCCAACTCCCCGTGTTTCGCGAAATGGTGACGGAAACAATCGAGCAGTCTCTCCCGGCAGCCCAACGTCTAACGACAGCGCCGCACGACGCGGCCGCCAAAGACGCTGCTTTTGCTGACATCGACGCCGACTTTACGCGCATCCTCAAGGCGCTCCAGGAGCTGCAGGACCGCGTTGATCGCCTCACTGGCATCGTCACGTCCGAGATCTCTATTGAAGACTCCCGCCGCGGCCTCGAGGAGAATCATAACCTTGCCCGCTTGACGTGGTTGGCTACAACGCTCATCCCGTTGACGTTCGTTTCGGGGCTGTTTAGTATGAGCGAGGATGTTACGGCGCTGAAGACGACTTATGGGTGGTATTTTGCGGCAGCCGTGCCATTTACGATGTTTGTGCTTGCAATTGGGTTGTTGGTCGGTGGGGGCGCGTTGGGGATTAAAGCGGGGGAGAAAAGGAAGGAGAAGAGTAAGGGGAAGGGGAAGGTATCGTGGCGGGAGAAGTTGAAGCTGAAGTAAAAGAGATCACGTGATGTTGATGGGTGGTTGACGATATGACGACAGCGCTTGTATTATATTAAGCATGATGAGCGGGCATGAGACTATGATTTTCCAAAGACGGGGGTTTGGGTAGCGGACTGTATGAGATATTGTCGATCAATCCAAGATCGAAGCATGAAGTTGGCATACCATTGTCCGATTCAACGTTTGAGGAGGTATTTCTTGAATTATTTGACCCGAGCCGCTTGACAATCTAAGTGAGTACATCTTGTTATATACAACCTTCGACCCCACACCAAAGCCAAGAAACAAACCTGTAGAAAACCTCATCGTGCTTCACCATCCCCGGTTTTACAGTCGAGAGCAGGTATCTCCAAATCAAACGCTCACCACCAAACTCCACTTCATCATCTCACCATGAAGTTCCAGAACGCCTTCGTAGCAGCCACACTCGGGACATCGACAAGACGGTAGAACACCTCTGTAGCAACAACAACCGCAGGCGCACACGCTCCGAAAGCGGCCAGAGTGCAGATAGGCCAAGCGGTACCCGCATTGTCCAGGTGGACCCACAGCTTGATGCCCGCTGTGTAGATGATGATGGACTGGACGAGAAAAGCACCTTGTACATATCAGCAGCTGCGCGAATCGAATGAGAAAGAAAATGCAGGCGAGGGCTCACTGAAACTGCGTCTCCCCAGCGCAACAAAGGGCCTACTCCGCAGCACCTTCTGCGGCAAGTCAAACGTCTCGATGAGCAGCATGGTGCCGATCATGATCAGATAATTATCCACCCTCGCAAGCGGCTGGTCAGCATCGACCTCCTCATTCAGGGTCCCCTCGGTATACAGTCCCGTGTGGCCATACAGCTCCTTGTCGCGCAACGCAGGCCTCCACGCGATGAACAGAAACTGCAGCACGAACCCGCCAGCAACAAGCAGCGCGTACAGCGGCCACATGGGCACCCGCACGCGGCCGAGCGCGAACCCCCGCCGCGACTTGTGCTTCAGGTCCATGTTCAGGACGGCGTCGGCAATGAGCAGCCCGCTGACGCTGTACCAGGCCCAGCTCTGGACCCAGAAGGCGCCGACGATGAAGGCGAGGAGCGCCTTCACGCGCCACGAGGTGCGCGTGTACGGCACGATTGTCATCGTCATGTAAACGGTGTAGCTTTGCTGGAAGAGCACGGACAGGATCCAGAGGGTGCCCGAGGGGAAGAGCTGATTCGCGGACTGGTAGCTCGGGGCTTTTGTGACCCAGAAGATGTCGAAGAGGGAGTTAAAGTAGACGAGGAAGTTGCGCGTGTGCTGGGGCGGCGCGGTCGAGATGTTTTGCGTCCGCGCCAGGAACTCGTTGATGTAGCTCGTGGACCCCAGGCTGAAGGCGGCTGCGGCCAGCGAGAAGGCGAGCATGGTTGGGATCCAGAGGCGCACGCCGCGGCGGAAGATGCTGCTTGCGCAGACCTGGCGGGTGGAGGCGCCGAGGAAGGGCAGCGCGAGGGTGCGTGCGGATAGGAAGATGAACCACGAGTAGATGAGGGACTCGTTGGCGAAGATAACGGAGAAAGTCTTGCGGAAGATCTTCTCGTACATGAAGCCGTCTACATTTTTCGAGTCGGGGAGCGCCGTTGGGAGGAAGACTTTGAAGAAGACGAAGAGGAAGGACTGGATGACGAAGACGCCGCGCAGACCCACGACGTAGTCTTGCTCGGGGAGTCTCTGTGCGGACTTTGAGGCAGAAGCGGAAAAGAGAACGGGCACACGAGATTGCAGGGATTGCGACTTCATGGTGACAATGAGGCTGGTGGGTTGGATGTTGTGCGTCGATATTCCCTCTGTTCATGGCAGGACTGATAAAGTCTTGAATACCTACTACAGATTTTTAGAAAAAACACCTCCGACGCACCAGATCGCCGCACAATCAATCTACTCTACTCCACGGGAACGGAAGCCCGTGCTCCCAGCGTCGCACAATACCCGTACCAAGATTGCGTCGAGTGGGAGAGCCGAGATCGTCGTCTTGGAGTCGGAAGCTTGGGAGAGCTTCACCGATTTGCTCGGAGACGCACAGCATTGTCGACATGTACCAAATTCCTAATTAGGTTTGCATAGTTCAGCCTCTTGGCTTTCAGGGTTGTCAGGGTCGCACAGCGGACGCGCCGAGGCGGAGCTGCTGTTCCCCTCGCTCATGACCCAATCGTCCCGGGCGCGATAGGGGAATAGGTTGTCACGGAGAGCCCTCCGATGTTGAGGTACCGTAGGCGGCCGCTGTATCTCTCGGACGGGGTTCGCAGATGCAGGCGGTATCTTGGTTCAGGTGCCCAAAGTATGATGTGCGGTCGGAGCGGGAGCTTGAGTCCCGGGTAGTAGTGGCTGTTTAGTGCCGTGGTTAGCGTAGGTACGTGATTGTCGCCCGATAGACATGTGAATGCGTGTGAGTGAGAGGTAGAGTGTTCTGATTTCCCACCTTCCACAGCCCTTCCCACCTTTCCACAGCTTTCAATGAGTTCTGAAACTGTGCTACAGTCGTCTTCTTGGCAGCTCTTCAACTATGCTGGTGCACAATCGTGAAATGGGTCTGTTGAGGACCTGAAGTCCCCTGCTGGTGCAGTGCGTGGGCTGGCTAAGCCCAGCCTCTCCCATCTTACCTGCATTCAAGCACTGCGTCGCGGGTGCTACCGCACAACATATCTTGGATCACGTAGGCCTTGGGCTTGGAGCGTGCTTACCCCCACGTTCTATCCGGGGTCAGGCCACCGATAGGCTGGATCGGCTGGTAGGCTAACCCGTACCTAGTGGATCGCGGAGTTGCTGGCATGGTACCGACCGGGAACTTGTGTACATGGTACTGTTGACGTCAATAACGGTATCTCGAGAAGTCGAGTTTGTGGTGCTGGGGCTATGATTACGACGGAAACGCTGAGTCCATAATAGCCACCAGTCCCGTTCCTTAGGTAGCGTGACACGGTTTGCAAGGCTGTTATGGAGAGTGAAAGTGAATTGAAGCTAGCGGGTTGCACAGATGTTATGCAATTTAGAGGAATTTGCGGGGTGGAGACTGTAATTTTATCGAATATTATTCATGCATTGCTTCATATATATATGTACTATCTGTGTGAAAAAAATGAAAAATTAAAGGTATCTACTAAACAGCTGATTTACAAGAAAAGAAGCTTCGCTCCAGCGCAGCATGGTCTACGTCCTTGCTGTTGGGTTCCAAGAAGTGTAGTTGACGACCTGCCGAGCGTGTCCGTAGAGTCCAATAGTTGCTGCAACTACCAGCTGAATAGGGTAGGTGATTGAAAACAGAACGATCGTCTTCCTCGAAATAAACTCGGATTTTACTTGGTTTGTGATCCACAGAGTAGCAAACAAACACACAAGACTGTCGTAATCGTTAGACACTTGTTACCTAGAGCAGGGGAAATAAATACGAACCTGATTATGAAAAGCCACTGTGACACAGGGTACTGGAAGTAGACTAGCTTCCACAGCTCTGTGCCTGTCGTTGGGAACTTGACGATGAGAAACGACAAGACGAGACACGTGTACTGTGTAACCAGGTAATAGGACAGCTCACGAATGAACAGAAGCGACAAGACGCCGAACCTGGCAGTGAAGCTTCGCTTGGCCCCCTCGTAGAGTGGGTCTTGTACGCCGTTGTAGACCATCTTGACGTGCTTCATACTCGCCTGTGCCCAGCCCTGAGCCCACCGCAGGCGTTGCTTCCAGAACGCGCTGTAGGTGGTTGGGGCAAGCTCGTAAGACGTTACATTGAGATCGTGGACCGTCTTGCAGCCACGCGAGAAGGAACGCAGTGCAGAGTCGATATCCTCAGTCAACATGGAGCCATCCATCTTCATATCGCGAAGTAGCGATGAGCGCCAGTAACCGTTGGAGCCGCAGAAAAGGCCGAATCCCCACATGGTCGATCGTCCTGGGTGCGATACAGCGTAGATCTTGTCAAATTCGACAGCAATCATGCTGGTGAGAAGGTTCTCGTTGGCATTGAAGATGATGCATCGACCCTGAACGATGTCCGTCTTGGGGTCGGCAACGAAACGCTCAGCTGCCCATGTGGGGCCATTGGGGTGGGGGTAGTGATCGCAGTCGTAGATGGCAATGAGATCGGATCCTGTGTCGAGCCCAAGGAAATAGTTCAGGTTGTCTGCCTTGGAGGTTGACCCAGGAACCTTGATGATTCTGGCATGTGGGTACTGCAGAGGAAGCTGGTGCAGTTCTGTTTCCAGGGGCTCGATAGAAACAGGCGTGTTGTAGACAATATTGATACGTATCCTTTCCTTTGGGTAGCTGAGCTGCTCCAATGCGTAAATAGCTCGATCCATAATAATTTCTTTCTCGTTGGGCAGGTAGGCGACAATAATCAGGTCCAGGATTGGCAGTTTGCTGGGTGGTGTGGGGAAGACCCAGCCTTTTTCTTCAGCTTGGGTAACAATTTTTCGGGCCTCTCGGCAGGGTGTGATGCTCATGAAAGCTATGGAGTGTTAGTTTGAGCTGTGATAATGATGCGAGAGAAACTTACCTTCCAGAACGGTCATGCCTGCGATGTAGAAGTTCGTACACATGAAGATGAACCAGAAAATGGCGATAAGACCATCGCTGCAGTACATGTAAATGCTCGTACTGGCGACATAGTACGACACTACGAGACAAAATGGTGTCCAATCTGAGATGAAGGATGAGAACTTCTCAGCGATCGCCCCAAATGATTGAACCTTTGTCGACTTCTGCACCTCAGTAGATGCATTTGCTGATACGACCCCAATGTCAATGGTGAAATCTTTCGTTTCAGACATGATGCAGAGAAGAGTAGTCTCTCTGTCCAGTGTGGGGGTTGGCTGGAAAAAGCGGTTGTAGATGAAGAGAAGGCGATAGTAAAGATGAGAGAGAGCTCAAGATACTGAAGAAGTGCTGATGATGTTGGGGGTCGCTCCAGATGTGAGCACTGTACAACGCAGAGAATACCTATTTAACGAGCTGGTAATATTTAGCAAGAACACGCATCCACGGACGTCCGGTCCCGGCGAATGATCGTCGAGTACAAGAAACGGTAGAATTGCCAAGTATCGGCTCTCTCAGAAGTTGTCCGAAGGGGAAAATTGACAGGAGTGGGTGGGTCTACTAGCTGTAGAGCCCAATACACTGTAGGGCTCAACGGCCACCCCTGTATGATCTTGCATGTGCGGAAAATGGAGTGGTTCCACCCACGGACTCATCCCGAGGAATACGGTCTTGGCAAACCGATGCAATGTGCTGTTGATGGACTGTATCATTGGAGAGGACGTGGCTCTTTTCTGTTCCTACAGCAATGTAGCATCGGCCAAGATGCACCCTTGTCTGCACGTTATCGCACCGCAGATTGCGCATGGCATATCCATCAAGGCTTGCGTGTCGTACCACAGAAGCACACATTGTGATGCAGTGTAACTCGAGACGTCGTATCGATAGGTGACGTCTCGACGAGGACACAGCTAGTTGGTAAAATTTGCCAGTCACCGCGTCGAAGCACGGAAAGTCCGAGGCTGGACGATCAATCCAACAGATCTGTCCAACCGCACATGTAGGAGGCTCGGAGGAAGGGCTCACGCCACTCCAGTACAGCACGATAATACTCCCGGACGTTTTTCAGGTGGGACACTTGTGATAGTCGACTTCGGAGCTCGCGGTGTAGTGAGATTCTCCGGATGATAGCTGCTTGACAGCTAGATGACAATCTTGGGCGCAACGGTCTTGCCGGACGATCATCAAGCTGAAGTCGGAAGCCCGTCCGCTTGATCGGAGGATCTTCACTCTTGCAGCAGGCGAATGGAGGTGGAGGCTTGACGTTTGGGTCGGAAATTCAGTAATCTGGAGTTGGGCGTTCAGCTAGGGCGTTAGCCAGGTGTATCCACGGGTCGACCTATAGGAGTGCCTTCCGGCAAGAGCGTCCCTTGGAGATACCATGGTCTAGTACCTTGCGCTAGTGCTTGCTAGCTCCCGATGCACTTCACTCGGCCGTTGTCGTTCCTTCTGCTCTGCATTAGGTACCCATCTACCTCGGAAATGCTGCATACTGCGCCTTGGTACGCTGCACAACCTCAACACCTATGGCCAGGATGGTGCCCCAGCTGAGGCCACCGAGCCATGGAACAAAAGCTTATGACATATACCAAGCCGGCTCTCCAACCCTGACCCAAGCGCGACCCTCCAATTAAGTTTGTTTAATGACGGATTTCCAGAGTCGACCGTCTCTTGCATTAACGGCCCATACAAACTTCACAGCGTCTCTAATTTCCGTGGAAACTCGACTTTTAAATATACACTTGTCTTGTCGAGCAACTACTCACTACTTTCTACATCTGTCTACCTCATTCAGAATTTTCATGCCTGGTGCGACAGCGCTTGCGCAACAGCGATAACTTACCTTACTCTTTCCTGCGTCTGACCTTCAGTCGCCCACAAAGATGTTTTCTTCAGTCAGAAAACTGCTCGTCGTCCTGTACGCTCTTCCTGTGTTGGCGGAAGTAGCTGGGGGAAACGGAAACTGCACTTGCGGCTTTCGAGACAGCCTCACCGGAGAGGTCCTCACAGACTCCATTATCGTATACTTCAACGAAACAGACACCCTGCCCAGCGATCTGGTCGTTGATCAATACACCAACAAGTACGAGAAAGACTGGAATGCCATCTATCGTCAAGCGGCCGATCCTGCGAATCTTCAGTTTGGGAATCAGTCACTTCAGCTCCTGGTACAGCCATCAACCAAAGACCATGTAGTACAGGGAGCTGAATTCCGCACTACAAGACGCGATATACAGCATGGATCATTCCGTACGCTCATCAAGTCACCAAAACAGTCCTCTGATGGCTCCGCCATGTCAATGATATTGCAATACAACGAAACCGAGTCTACAGAACTCAGTGTCATGAACACAAACGACCCCTCGGAAGCATGGGTAGGCACCTTCATCAACGGTGAATTTACAACGCGAGACTTGGGCACCAACTTCTCTCAAGCTCTTTCGCAGACGGCAGCAAACCGAAACTATTCGACACTCGGCGGAGGGCTAGAAAACGGCAGCTTCAATCCTTGGGAGTTCACCGAATACCGCATCGACTGGACCGAAGACTATATCAACTTCTACCTTGGTGGAAACTTGACCAGACAGATTCTGCACAAGGACAGAAAGGGTATGCCGTCTGTACCTGCGCCAATCTACTTCAAGCATTGGTCGACTGGCAACCGTTTCTCTATGGAAGGTCCTCCTCTGCGACCATCTGCCGCCAGAATCGGGTGGATTCGCGTATTCTTCAACTCGTCTACAACCACCGATGAGGCCCGTGAGGTCTTCAACACTCAATGTACTGTCGCAGACACATGTTCAATGGACGACTACACATTGCGAGGCTCGACAGAGTTTGTTGAAGACGCCACGGTGAGGTGGAAGCAACAAAAACCCCATGCTTTCTTGCGAATGCCCGCAGTCTGGCTTTCAGTCGGTTGCATCGCCTTCTCTACGTTCCTGCTCATCCACACCTTCATTCGCCGGGTCACTCAACCTAAAAAGACCGGACATAGCCTTCCTCCAACCCCAACCCCAACCTCGTCTTCGGCAGCATCCACTGACCAATCTATGGAGAAAGAACCCGAAAAGAGCCCAGAGTATCTTACCAAATCTGGTAACAGCTCTAAGCGTAGTTCTACGATGCCAACTCGGCCTCCGTCTGTCACCGATGACCTTACAATTGAGAGGCTCGCTCCAAGCACAGGGACAACTCTTCACGGACGGTCGCCAACAGGCTCTGTACTTTTCGAACCCGCTCCAACGCTCCCTCCTCTCGACAGCAACTTTAACTTCACCCAAGAAACTTTGGCACCTACGTCCACGGACAGGCTCTCGCCCTACCAAGGAAGGGAACACGCTGTCTTCATGCAGAATGTCGATTCACAGCAAACGATCAATGAATTGAAAATTCCGCATCAATCGGTGGAGAAGATCGAGATGGAGACCGTCACCGAGTCTGCATTCCCAGCACCGCGCATGAAGCCTCAGCCGCCGGCACCCAGAGACCGCGTAGACTACCTCGCCGGCCTCGTCGCTCTCTGCGCCGTTATTGTTACCGTCATGCATTTTGGACTGACCTTCGTTCCTGCTATTGTCATCCCAGACGCTCCCCAGCACGCAAAGTCTGAATGGTGGGCCCAGAAGATTGTTGCACCCTTTATCCTCAATCAGATGTGGCTTGGAGTCTTCTTCACAACTTCAGTCCGCTTCTTGTCTGCCTCTTACTTGAAAAGAGGCAAGATGTCAGACGTCGCCAAAGCAGCTGTGCGCCGTGTCCCCCGTCTCATGATCCCAGTTGCCACCATCGCATTGCTCGAGTACTTCTTGGTCGATTGCGGTGCAACAAAATACCTGCGATACATTCCCTCTCTGACATGGTCTACCTGGCCATATGTCACACGATACGAAAATTTTGCGCAGTATATCTCAGAAATTCTGGAGCTCGTCTTCCTTATTCCCAACGCAGTACCTCAGATCACATTCAACTACTGCACAGGTGTACTCTGGACTATTGCTGTCCAACTTCAAGGTACATGGCTCGTACTTCTCGGCATCGTCGTCGTCTACGAGATCAAGACGACATGGAAGCGCATGCTTTTCTACGTCTTCTGCGTGGTCAACCACTGGTACGCTCAGTCCTGGGGGGCATACTTCTGGCTCGGTCTGCTGCTCACGGATCTCGACGTCACATATGCATACAAGAAGTGGCTCTACGTGCGCCCAAGTGTCTACTACCCGCTCATTACCTCTTGCTGGCTCTGCGTCGCCGCTGGCTTCGCAGCCAACCTGCTCCCAAATTGGATGTCGTTCAACTTCGCGACGACAGAAAACAACATCCACCCCGACTGGCAAACAGGCGAGCCACTGATGAACACAGACCGCGCAGGCTACCCACCATACTACACACCACGTCTGAACGGTCTCCTGTTCGCCGGCGGCATGCAAGCCATCGTAGAGCTCTCAACAGCCGTGCAATGGTTCCTATCGACACCGCCACTCCTCGTCCTCTTCCCGCACATCTTTACCATCTACCTGATGCACGGCATAGTCTTCTGGAGCTGGGGCAGCTGGCTGATGGTTTTCCTCGCCAACCGCGACTTCTCATACAGCATCAACGTCACCATCGTCGGCGTGACGTCGTACGTGCTGCTCTTCATGACACTGCCCATCATCACGCCTGTGGTCGAGGCGCTGGGCAAAGACATCACCGCACTCGTGTGGATGACGGCACAAGAGAAGAGCCCGCCGCGCCGCAGGACGCTGTTCCCGTTCCCCGGGGAGATCCTTACTGCGCGATCGGAAGCGGGCGCAGAGACGGGCGAGAAGGTGGATGTTGAGAAAGGGTTTGATAGCGCGACGCCGAGCTCGGATGAGAGGTCACTGAAGAGTAGTAGTGGGAGCTCAAATAAGACAGTGGTCAGTTTTCAGAAGTCGGATGCTAAGCTTAGTCCGTTTGGGTCGGATGGAAAGCGGAAGTCGTTGACGGAGTAGGAGATTGTATATTTGGTTGTAGCGTTGGCTTCGTATTCGTTGGGTTCAGCATATACATGGACATGGTTCGAATAATTTTTCTTTGAAGAACTACCTCTGTTACTTGATTACCTATACGGATCTTGAGTATCTAACAATAGTTTGATAGTAGGTCATGCACTAACTACCTCTTTAGATTTTCAAAACCCAACAGGGTATTCATAGTAGGCTATAGACTAAACATCCTCATAAATCTAGATAGTCGGCAAAGTTAAAATGTTCAGTTAGATACTAAGTACCCTTCCTGACCTTAGATGATGAACAATGTTTACTAGCAGACTCTAGAATGAATACCTCTACAGATACAAATGATCGACAGAATTGAATTGTTCAGCCGCACATTGGATACCTCCACCGATTTCTAACAGTAGTGGGATCGGTCGCCTACAGCTTCGCGCGTCCTTCCGCCTTCATCTTCGCATGGTACCGATCCCGCATCTCACGCCGCAGCATCTTACCTGACGGTGTCCGAGGAATCTACAGAAGGTCAACAACCACACAACAACCCTCCACTCGACTTCCAAAAGACAATCACATACCTCATCGACGACCTCGACGCCCCCCGTCAACCACTTATGCCTACTCAACCTCGCACTCACCCACTCCCTCAACCTCTCCGCCACAGCATCCTCACCCACCGCCCTCCCCTCGTCCGTAACAACAACCCACGCCCTAACAAGCAACTCGCCGTCGCCCCGCGCACCATCCACCCCCGCCACACACGCATCACGTACCAGCGCAGCAGGGTGCGCAAGAAGCACATCCTCGACCTCGGTCGCCGCAACCTGCAGCCCCTTGACCTTGATCATCTCCTTCAGGCGATCGAGGTAGTGAATACAGTCGTTCGCATCGCGGCGCACAAGGTCGCCCGTGCGCAACCACCCCCCCTCAGCAAACATATCCGCCGTCGCACCCGCGTCCTTGAAGTACCCCGGCGTGACGACCGCGCCGCGCGTCCATAGCTCCCCGGGTGTCCCCTTCGCGACGTCCGCTAGCGACGCCGGGTCAACGACCCGCCCTTCCATCCCGGGAAGCAGGTAGCCCACTGTGCCGGGGGGCGCGGGCGCGAGACCGAAGAGGCCTGGTACCGTCGGGCTCGCGATGCTGGCGGCTTCGCTGAGGCCGTAGCCGCTTGGGATCGGGGCCGTGGCGCCCTGGGGGAGTTTCTTTGCGAGCTGGTGCGCGGCGTCGGGCGCGAGGTAGGCGGCGCCGCTTACGGCGCCGACGACGGACGAGAGGTCGTATTTGGCTGTCAGTGGGCTCTGGGCTATTGCGCGGACTAAGGGGGGGACGAGGGGGAGGGTTGTGATTTTGTGGGTTTGGATGCTCTGTAGCGCGAGTTCGAGGTCCCATTTCGGGATGAGGATGGTGGTTGCGCGGACGAGGTTGATGCGGAGGATCCAGATTATCATGCCGTATGAGTGGTACATTGGGACTACGCCGAGGACGGTTGAAGGTGCAAGAGGTTCAATGTCCATGTAGCGTGCTGCTTGGACAGCGGTGATTATTGTCTGTATAGCGGAGTGGTAGCCGTTGCGGTGGGAAATGATCATTGCTTTAGGAAGCCCTGACGTGCCTGAAGACTGGAAGAGATAGGCCATGCGGTTCCCTCCGAGCAGTTTTCTCGAACGTTCAGGTAGCCGGGTGCCTTCGCGGACCAACGACTCGATCGTGCGGTACCCAGAGACGTCGTCGCGCTGTGCGTCCTCACTGAGCACAATGACCTTCTTCCGATCCAGCACCAGCTTCAGTGGAAGATTATCGCCCTCACCCGACCCCAGCTTCAGCGCCTCATGCAAAACGGGAAGAAGCGTCTCGTGACACATGATGCTCGTGATCTGCATCTTCCTCAGCACCCACCACAGCTCGTAGGGCGTCGAAGCTGGGCTGATGCCGCCGAACACGAGCTCAGACTGGAAACACGCGTGCGCAACCATGGGGTAGTGAATGTGGTTTCGCGAGAAGAGGCCGAGGATCTCGCCATCTTCTTTGTCGCTCACGGGGCTCTTCCGGAGATTCAGTGGGTTTGGGCCATCGTGGCGGAATACACGTGCTAGGGCGCAAGTGCGTGCGTAGAACTGGTGCAGCGAGATGGTCTCCTTTGTGACGGCGTTGATGAACAAGGGATAGTCTGGTGGCAGTGGGTTGTTTGGCGGGAAGCACAGTTCGTGAATGTTGAGATCGTCTGGTGACGGAGGGAAAGGACCAAATGGCGAGGCGAAGACTGCTCTGTCGTGGGGTTTGTACTGGAACTGATGTGGATCGGGAGCGTTTGGTCCTAAGAAGCGCGACCAGTGCGGCTTGAGAATGTCGTGCGTCATGTTGATTCTTCTTTGCCGGCGCAAACAATCTGCTGAGAACCAGTTTGATATGTCTGATGGACTACTTGGAGGTCGTCGGCCCAGTGATGGTTCCCATACCAGCGATTACCCGGAGCCCCGCGTATGACAGGTTGCATGCGAGTAAGCGCATTCCGTAGTCGACATCGGTGTCTATGCTTCAACCATGCGGCCATCGTAGGCGAGGTTAATTAAAGAGCAACCACATTCATAGTTTGGGCTTACCATGACTCTCCATTAATGTACAGATTAACAATGGACAAGCTATAACGATACAAATTCGGTATTAATAAAACACATCGTAGTACACCCGTCATGCCCTACAACTCAACAATCTCCTGCACGTCCTCATCACCAGATGAATGCTTGGGATATTTGCTATACCAGTCCTTGGGATCTCCACCAGGGAGACACAAACCAAGACGCCAGAAATAGTCGCGGTGGGCAAAGAAGAGCTGCCAGAACTTGAAGCGGGTAGGGACGCCCCACGCAGGACGCTCGTCGTCACTTCCGGCAATGCAATGCGGGTCTTCGTCGCCATGACAGTAGTGTATGTCGGCGATAGAGACGGGCAGACTGGGCTCGGAGATGTGTATCTCGTCGCTGTGCATGGCGAAGCCCCACTCCTCCAAGGGGAGCAGAGGGACTGGGTCGCCAGCGTGAGTGACGCGACGCAGGGTGTTGGAGGCGTGGTCGCCAGTGATGTTGAAGCGCTTGTCTATATAAGACACGAGATTCTTATTACCGAGTCGCGGCTCGCCGAATGTCGTCACATGTGGCTTCCATCCGCGTGCCAGAAAATCGAGGCCACCAAGCACAGCCACTGCGCCACCTAGCGAGTGGCCAACCAAGATCAGCTTGTAGTCGGGATACTTGTGGAGGGCTTCAGTCACGAAAGGCAGAACGACTTTGCGTGTGTGTAGCCAGGACGAGTAGAAGCCTGAGTGGACCGTGCAGTTTGTGCATTTGGGCGGCTGCACAGGCGGGTCTTCGCCGCCCGGCGGGGATTCGCGGTCTCCACCATCGTCGTCGTCACCCGGGTAGGGGATGTACTCCTGAGGGATAGTAGACAAGTCGGCGATGGTGTTTGCGATCGAGTACGTGCCACGAAAAGCTAACACGATCTTTTCGGAGCCGGGGGCGTGGGAGAGGGCAATGTAGCCGCACGAGTCGGACAGAAAGGGGCCTGTGTTCCAAGCGTTCAGCAGCTCAAACGAAGTCAAGTCACGGTCGGCGCAGTGGCTGGCGCAGCGGAAGGGCTTCTGGATGCCCAGGCCAGCGGTGCCTACGCAGTACGCGATGTCGACGATGCGGGCGAGCTGTTCGAGCTCCCAGAACAGGGGCTGGGAGATGAGGCTGTGGTTGCTGGCGCCATGAGAGGGAGCAACACCAGAAGCGAGAAGGGCAAGGGTATAGGTAAGGAGGCCAGCGACGGGGGCCATGAGGTAGCAGCCGACAAGTCAGTACTGCAACCCTGGGTGTTTGTTGTTTAGGATCTGTGGAAGCATTCAGTACACCGAGACGAGTATCCTGTCCAGGCTTTAGCGTTTACTGCAGGGCGCTGCTGTATTAAACGGCATGATTACTCTAATCTGTTCTCTTTGCAACGTGAGAGGGTGGATTACTACGACATTACCGACCGTTGCGGGTGGGGGTCGAGAAGAGCGATGAGATTGCCGTTGCAGCAGGATGCGCAATTGCGAGCGTGAGCGTCAGCCCAGGCTCGGCACACGTCATGGGAGAGATCCTCTCACCACACCCGGATTGGGAGTGATGGCATCAAAACAGCGCCGTTCCCCTAAGCTTTACCACACACCGCCACGCCTCGACTTAGATCACGGCCAAGGGCACCAGACTATTGCTTCTATTCCGAACTCCGCCATGGCTACCGAGCAGCCCTCCACAGAAGCCCTGCGCCCGACGGCTCCCACCGAGCCCACGCGCCCGGCCACCGCACATACGACAGACTCGACCACGCAACCGGCCACCTCGCTCGCTCCTGAGACTGCCGCTGCCGCTGCGGGTGCTACTCCAAGCACTGTGCCCAGCAGGGCGCCGTCGCCCAACGACAATGCTCGTTTCCCCCATACACAGATCACATACGATGACCCGGACTTTCGCCGCCCGCCACCGCTCAAGTACTCGCTGCGTCCACGCAAGAAGGCCATTTTCTGGTTCTGGACGCTCATTATCCTCGACTGCATCTTCATGCCCATCGGTCTCTACTTTGGCATGTGGTATGGCCTGACACGCGACCAGCTGTCTGCCAATGCCGTCTTCAGTATCAGTACGGCGCTGCTCGGCACCGTCTCGATTGTCGAGTACTTCATCCGCTTCCACCGGCTGTGGAAGAAGAACTCCAACTGCAGGGTCATCGGTGCCAAGCGGTCGTACCTCGACTGGTTCCACTGGAACCTCTCGTTTGCCTGGTTCTTCATCATGATCGAGCTCATCGCCGGAACATGCCCGCACGACCCCCCTATCCGCGTGCTCGCCATGCCAGCGCCCACGATGCTCTTCGCCATTGGGTTCCAGCTGCTGTTCCTCGACGTGCTGCGCCTGCGCAATGTGCCCGCCCCGTGCCGCATTTCATCGCTGCCCAAGGGTGCGCCGCTGCGCCCCGGCATCTACGCCTACATTGAAGACATCTGTGCTGTTGACGGCTCCGGTGGCACCGAGTTCAGACAGCGCCTCAACCTGCGCTACCAGGCCAGCAAGGCCTTCCGCGAGATGCTGCACCGCCTGACACTGTTCTGGGCTATTGGCGCCATTGTGTGCGCTGCTGCCACGACGGCCATTGTCTTCACCATCCCGCGTGACGCTGCCTACGTGGTGAGTTCTTTTTACTCCCCCCTAGTTCCGTTTTCATCCGCTAACATGTCTAGGTCGGCTGGATCCTCCCGTTCCTCTGGGCAGGCGTCTGGGCTGCCATCACAATCCCCTGGGTGCAGCGGGACCTAGAGCACGAGTACAACGACTGGACGAGTGCCAAGTGGAAGGCCTAGAGTCTCGTCGTTGTGTATCTCTTTGTTTTTCTTTTTTTCGTTTGTACATTATCTGTTTGAGTAGATGAGCCAGAATCTACTAATCAAAGCAAGGCGTCAGGTCAGGTCAGGGCAGGGCAGGAACCAAGAATGCAACCAGCACCGCGAGTCATCAGCACGTTACGTAGGGTATGGGTCCATACAGAGTACAGAGTACAGAATGGGTATTGGTAATGGGATATGGGATTTGGCGTTGGGATGAGGTCCATATCATAGACATGACATAACACACGACTGTTCCGCTGTGTTCGGATTGTCTCGTCATGCCAATCCGTTTTTGAGGTCTCTGGCGCATGTGATTACATGACCTGGTCTGGCATTTTTCTTCAGCACATAGATACCAAATATCGTTTGAGTTTACTCTTCTTCATTTGATTTCGACTCGCATCTTGAGCGATCAACAGGGTGCTGGGGTCAGTTGTGTACTAGAAAGGTAGGTACGTCCGCACATGTTGAACACGATTCATGAAGCTGGTCTCTTGGTGGCCACTTTTTCTGCCATCTGAGAGCGAGTGCGTGTGCAGATCTCTGGTAGTTGCTGGGATGGGTCGCTTATCGCCGGCTTTTTATGCCACATGGAGGGCGATGTAGGGACGCTAGATGCAAGAAGCCGAAGTTAGTATGGGGGGGTGGATGCAAGAGTGGCAGTGCAGTTGGAGGTTAGAAGGGCGGCGTTCAATTCCATGGTTCCTGGCGATCTGGATCTGAAACGGCGTAGTCACTTGGGAGCTAGGGAGGGGCGTGGTTGGGAAGAAAAACAAGGCCGAGGCGAGCGACGGAGACGAATGAGGAGTGGTGCCCAGACGGGATGGGCCTGGGTGCTGCTGCAAGTCAGTCAGGTGTCGGATGAAGGCAGGCTGTGAGACGTGTGGTCGAGGGCAAGGGCGTGTGCCTGTACCAGCAAAAGGTGTGAGGGTGAGGGTGAGGGTGAGGAGAGAGAGGAGGGCCAGGACAAGCGATCGACGGCCAAGGCGCAGAAGAGGAGCCGTGCGCGGTGGTTGCCCGCGGGCAGGAGGGAGTTGAGCGGCAGGTTACTCAAGTGGGCCAAAGTCGTGTATAGGTAGGTAAAGCGTATGCAGCAGTGCCGTCTTAGGTCTTGGGTCTTGGGTGTTGAGGTTTGGTGGAGGGCGTCAGCGGATAGACGGATGGATAGACGGAAGACGGGTGCAAGGTGGGCGGTGGTGGGTGGTGGTGGGTGGTCGAAGGGTGGGTGGCTGCCCTAGCAGCAGCGTGCAGCGTGGCGTGCAGCGTGCAGCGTGCAGAGGCCACCGACGAAGTACCTATCTAATCCCATCTAATCCTGTCCTGTCCTATCCTATCCTATTACCCTACTTGCTGGTACTGAGCAGAGCAAGCCATGTCGCGGGCGCCGCTTTATCGCCAGACCAGGCCACCCCCCACCCACAGCCACGGCAACAAAGCAAAGAGGGCCAAACAAGACAAAGTGGCGGCAGGCAATAAGCTGGGAGCATGACAGTTGGCTGCAACGCTGCTGTGGCGCTGGGCTGGCGACGGGTGATGCGGCACTTGGTTGGCTAGCCGGGAGCGACTTGGAAGCATCGACACTTTTGCATTGCACAGCCTCCTTGTCTGCGTCTGCCGCGCCAGACGTTGCCCACTCTGAGCCCTCGCCGAATTTCGTCGTCGTCGTCGTGCTGCTCTTCGGCTGGCCCTGCGCAAGCTGCCCGCCTGTTGCCCTGCCTGCTGCTGCTCGTGGTGCTCGCCCTCTTCGCCTACCTCTTCTAATACCTGCCTATCTATCCCACTCCCAGCCTCACACCCTCGCACCCCATTACCGTCACCACCACCACCAGCACCACCTCGACAACCACCACTTCCCACTACCTACCTATCTATCACTACCGCCCCAACCTCGCCTCCGCCGCCCAGTCGACTCGGCCTGCCCTGCCCTGCCCTACCCTGTTTGCTGCCCCGGCTGTACTGCTGCTCCGAGCGAAGCGCGCCCCAGCTGCCCGACTTCAGCCACACACTCGTCACCAACCACACTGCCCACCCGCCCAGCTCCAGACGGCCTCCTCCGCCGCCGCCGCCGCCGCCGCTGGCCCATCGCGTCACAGCAGCCACCGACACGCCCACGCACAACCAACCCGGCTTCGGTGCCGATCGCCCTCCATCTCAGCGCCGCATTCCCACGCTGTCGCTGTCGCTGTCTCGCCTTGCCTTGCCTTGCCTTGTCCTGTCTAGCTTTTGCCACGCACCTCTCGTTTCCTCGCAGTCGGCAGCGCGTGCGCCCGTCCATGAACAGCAGTCCTTTGCGACGGCTCCTCCGCAGTACTAGTCGCTGCTCACCAAAGGTTCGTCCGCTCTGCTCAACCGCACCACCCACCACCCCTTCGCCTGCCACTGCTACTGCCGCTGTGCGGCTCCCATGGCGACGCCTCTCCCACCTCGTCCCATCTTGCCCTCCTCGCCTGCTCTCGTCGGCGCCCGCACACAACCCCCGTCTAACGCGCTCTCCAGATACCCTACTGACACCACCTAATCACCCCAACTCATGGCGGCTTCAACTCGAGCGCTCACTCCGACGCTCACTGGTCCCTTTGCTGGCCCCATGAGGCCTACTACGCCCGCCTCTGCCTCGCATAATTCCAATGGCGCAACCTTTGGCACACACCTCACAAAGTCGCCGCGCGGGCTCTCTCCCAGACTCTCGCCGCAGCCTCTGACCGGTGCCGCTGCTCTCGCCGACGAGCGACGCTACCGAGAGCACGGCTCGCGCCACACGAGCCCCAATCCTGCCGTGGCCATTCTCCAGAGCCTGACGGGCAACAACCAGTCCACCCCGGCCGACGCACCGCAGCCGACTGCGCGCATGGCGACCCAGTCCGACAAGGCTACCAAGCCTCTGGTGATCCCAGAACTGACCGGAGTCACGGGCGACAACATGCACACCAGCCCTGTCAGCATCTCCAGCTTTGGGGACGGCGAATCCACGGCTGCCCGCGCTGCCTCCGCCTCGGATGCGGCTGGTGGTCCAGCAGCACACGACTCGGCGCAACAGCGTTCGCAACAGCAACATCAGCACCAACTCATTGCGCCCAACCCCAACGACAACCCGGGGAACCGCGCCTTTACTTTCCCTGGCCCTATGCCCACTGAACTGGACCCCCGCGCCCCGTCCCGCCAGATGAGCTTGCCAGGCTATGGCCAGAACAACCCAAAGTCACCCTCGACCAAGCGCCACAAATGCCCATACTGCTCTACCGACTTTACCCGGCACCACAACCTCAAGAGCCACTTGTTGACGCACAGCCAAGAGAAGCCTTATGAGTGTCCGACGTGCCAAGCCCGTTTCCGGCGTTTGCACGACTTGAAACGCCACACGAAGCTTCACACGGGCGAACGCCCGCACACGTGTTTCAAGTGCGGCCGCAGGTTTGCTCGAGGCGACGCACTCGCCCGCCACAACAAGGGCCAAGGTGGCTGTGCCGGCCGCCGGTCCAGTTTTGGAATCGACGAGGAAATGGGCGACGGCAAGGGCGAAGATGGCATGGACGGCGTCGTCTACACAGGTGACCACGACGAGGGCGATGACGACGACGACAGTGGTCGCCGCATCAGCGAGCCAGCGCGTAAGAGGCAAAACACCGGAAACTCTACGCAAGGTTCGTATCATCAACACTCCAGCACCTATCCGCCTATCGCCGCCGCCAACCGCGCGTCAGTTGGTCAGGACACCCATCGCCCATACTATCCAGCACCAACGTCGCAAGGCACTAACTCGTCGCCCAAAGGAGCTCCGTCAACCATCTCGTCCCTGCACAACAATAACAATAACCAGCAGCATGCGTACGCACAGGGCGGCATAACAGAGAGCCCGAAGCCCATATCCCCAAGCCAGCAGGACCACCGCCTCGGTACGACAGACAACAGCCTGCCCGGCTCCCGCTCGCCCAACCTGTCGCACATGCAGCAACAGACGTACAGTCGGGGTGCGGCCCGTGGGACACCGCCCGTTGCACTAGCCCCTCCCAACGGCCCGCACCTACCTTCGCTCCCCGGTCTTTCGGCCATGGCGCCGCAAGCCGGGGGAAAAAGCAACGGCCCCAGCATGCTGCAGCACCAGCAAATGGTGGGGTCTGGGCCTCGGTCGCAGCCTGGCAGCATGTCGAGCCACGGCGGCAGCGGAAGCAGCATGCGCGAGGTGATGGGGAACCAGATGGACGTGTGGCAGTACGTGCGAGAGATTGAGGCCCGGATGGCGCGCATGGAGAAGGAGCACGACGCCAAGATTTCGACGTTGCAGATGGAGATTACCACGCTGCGAGCGCAGCTGGCGCAACAGCATGTCAACAACGCACAGAGCCAACAGGGCCACTAGCGAGGACGCCGGTGTGCGCCATGACTCCTACGACGAAAGGATACACGGAGTCGAAGGCGTTAAAGGGGACGGCGGGGCATACCCCACGGTTGCGTTTACTTCAGAGCAAGGCGCGAGTGGTGGGGAACCAGTACCTGTCAGTTTGTTTGGACGATATCATATCCATGCTGAAAAAGTTTGGGTTTCGCTTGATTGTTTATTTTTTGTTTGCGAGTTTTTGCCGCGATGTATGGTTACGAGACTGGAGAAGCAATACTGTATATTAGACCATACTGATTTTCGTGTTTGCTCTGTGGTGCGGGTGGATGGGGGTGGAGGGGTGGAGGGGTGGGTGGGCGAGTGAGCGGATGAGTGAGTGGGTGAGTGAGTGAGTGAGTGGGCGAGTGAGTGGGTGAGTGAGTGAGTGGGTGGTGAGGAGCAGAAGGGAGCAACGCCACAAATACCCAATTTATGGATTTTTAGGACCAACGGCTTTGTTTGTTGACCGGTTCGGGTGTGCGCAGTGTTGACATGTATGTTGTTATGTACAGACGGTGTCTGCAATGCGGTGGTGTGGTGATGCGGTGATGCGGTGAAGCCCAGACACGCCACGACGGCGCACAGGGTCTGACAACGGCCCCTGCGCGGGCCTCTCCCGCTCGACGTGGGCTACCAAGGTACCAAGTGCGCGCTGGGCTAACACGTCAGAGCCCGTCCCATTCATCACCGCCCAGATCGCGGCCTCGTCCCCAACAGTCAGCAGCCGACCCCCCATTGCCACCCAATCCTGCGCGCAGAGCCCACCCATGGATGGGCGCACCTTTGTCTGATAGGCGCACCGCTGGGCCGTCCGCTTCCACGCCCAATCGCACGCCCGCCTAGCCGCGCACGACGAGGCAGGACAGCACCCGCTTCCCACCTCTTCGCAGCCGCCTGCAGGCCCGCCGAGCTACCCGCCCGCAGACGACCCCGACGACCCCGACGACCCCACTGCACGGGCTGCTGCCAGTAGAAGATGCTGAGCTCCTCCGACTCTCACCGTCGCCGCAAGAAGGAGCCGTCGGACCGCGACAAGCCAAAGGACAAGGACAGAGACAAGCTCAAGGACAGAGACAAGGACAGAGACAAGGACAAGGACAGGGACAGGGACCGCGACCGCGAGCACCGCAAGAGCCTGAAGCCTCGCAAGACCCGCTCCTCGACCTCGTCCAAAGACGACAAGGACAAGGACAAGGACAACCCCGACGCTTCCTCCCGCTCCCACCTCTCAGAGCGCTCCTCCAGAGAGCGCATCTCCCGCCCAGCCTCGTCCCGCACCGTCTCGTCGTCATCGCACACGCAAAAGTCGCACAGGATGGCCGTTGTCCCCGAGATGGACCGCCGCTCTGAGCTGAGCGCAACCTCCCGCATCAGCCTGCCCTACCCCTCCTTCTCCAAGACGTACAGCAAAGAGGCCATCTACTCTCGCGAGGATGCCGACCGCAGAAAGTCGCCCCTCACCCCAGACCCCACAGATCTGGATGCCGATACAGTCCTCGACGCCGACAAGGACAAAAACACCATGCGCCCTCCCCCCGCTCCCACGCGAGCACCCCCGAGCCCCCCACTCACCGCAACCACAGCCGCCGCTGACCTGAGGAAGACGGCCAGCGTCAACCACACCCGCCGCACCTCGGAAGCCGTGCACAGAGAAGCCGAATCCGGCAGGCGGAGTGTAGACAGCGGGACACGCCTCACGTCGCAGGCCGGGCCTCGACATACAGCCTCACGCTCCAGTGTCAGAGAGGGCGACGACATGACTGACCTGACGTCGACGACGGGCTCGCAGCCCAGCACTGTCCGCGCGAAATCCCCTACTCAGGTTCCCGCCAGGACCAACTCAGCGAGCCCGTCCAGCAGCAGCCGACCGCGTACCAAGAGTACGAGATCGAGCAAGCTCAAGACGAGAGCCCCCTCGGAATACACACTAGATTCTGAAAATACATCAATACCCCTAGACCACCCTGCACACCGGCGGCCACGATCCCCCACCTACTCGGACGCCTCGCCAGCGTCTGCAGTCGACTCCTCCCCGCGAACCCCCACACAGCACACGGTGCTCCCCTCTGTCATATTCGACGACAAGGACAGGCCAGCCACTGTCGAGATTTTGGATCCCGTCTCCCGCGAGCAGTCGGTAGACAACAGCTACTCGGCCATGGGCCCTCCGCCGCCCCCACCACCCCCACCCCCACCAGCTATGATGGGCGAGGCGCCCCGGGTCGACTATCTTCTCCAGAACGGTGGCCTTCCCCGACCCATTCCTCGCAGTCTCTTGGCAGCCATCGATGGAGCGCCTGTTCCTGCATACTCGGCGTACATGTCACCGACGACGAGCGGGGCGCAAGGCCACGATGTGCGAGCGCTGTTCCGCCCTATCCAGAACGTTTTGAACAACTACAACACCGTCATCGACACAAATGGATCTCTTGCGGTGGCGACGGGCTACCGCTCGGTCGCACGCCGTCTTCTGGACCGCCTCGAGAACGTTTTTGCGCGCAACATATCATCCGAGCACTGCGAGTGTTTGATGTGCGGCGAGTATCCGATTCCCGAGGAGAGTGCGGGCGTCAACTGGGGCGAGATTCTCGAGCTGGTTTCTGGACGGTGCGAGCTGCCAGCGTGGCCTCCGTACAACGATGAGTCTGCGCCAGGTTTAGGCATCTCGGAGCTTGCAACGCCGTGCCAGGCCATCGACGTGGACGTGCCCGACCAGTACCGTGCGCACTACGAGAAGCAAGCCAAGAAAACCAAAGTGTCGGTCCAGTCATGGCTCACTGAGCAGCAAGAAAACATTCCAGAGGATTCGGACGACGAGACGCTGACATTTATCATGCTCACTCGTCTAGAACAGCCGCAGCGACCGCTTTTCTACGCACTTCTCTGGGGCCTGGACAAACTGCCCAACCCACGCACGCAAAAGCCTGACACGGAGACACCGCCGACTCTGACCAAAGCCGGCCTCGCACTGCAGCGTCTGTACCGCCTCTACAGCCCCCCACGCACGCAACTCACAGTCATGTACCTGATCCGCAACCCGGACATGCACAACATCCTCGCCACGCTGGCCGCGGTCAACAAACACGAGTGGGAGATTCTCGTGTCGGGCCGGTTCGACGGCTTCCTCTGGTCTGGCGCTGAAGACCTGATGCCGGGCCAAATCCCACCGACGGACGGACCACAGCGTTTTGCGTCGCCGTTTGCTCCCGGGCAACAATTCAGCTCGTTTGGATCCAGCCCGTCGCGACCTGGATCGGTACGACCTGGATCTGTGCGGCCAGGATCAACACGTCCGGGATCTGTGCGACCAGGATCGACGCGGCCCGGGTCGGGTCCCGCTCCAGTGCAGATGGACGAAGAGACGGAGGTTGCTGTGCTCGCAGAGATTGAGCGGGAAATCTACTTGGGGATGGAAGCGATGGAGGACGCGTTTGAGCACCTGCACAACCAGGCGGAGCAAGTACGGCGGCGACTGCGGGAGCGGGCGGCGGCGCTGTCGATGGTTGCGCAGCAGCGGCGCGGGTCGGGACCCGGGGGCATCGAGGTGCGTTCGGACACTCCGGCTGGATTTGGGGATGCAGATGAGGGTATGGACGACTTGCGGAGCGAGATTGGGCCAGACGACTCTGCGAGTAATGTCAGCCACAACCGGCGGAGGAAGGCGCACCGAGCGAGAGAGAGGAGGACGCCGGCGCCGGTCGAGGAGGATGGAGAGGGGGAGATGCGGGAGAGGGAGAAGGAGAGGGCGAGGAGGCGGTACTGAGGGCTCTGTCTTGAGGACGGACGGACAGATGGGTAGTTTGGAATGCAATGGAACGAATGAAACGACACGTGGGCATGGCAGCGAAGCACAGCGCGGGACAGCATAGCAGTATTAGGACGCGGACGGCGTTTTGAATGAGTTTGATTATCTTGAGGGTAGTTAGCGGACTGCTTTCTGATGATTGATTGCACGCAGAGGATTAACACCAATAGCATAGCCGGCAGCCCCCAGGCACAAGGCGTCGCCATCTGCCTAGCGGCACGCGTCACGGGCAGCCCCAGCAAGCGAACCCCTGTCACGTCTCCAAGACGCGCCTGCGCCCGCCCGCACATCCATGACAACGGCGCGTCCTCGCTCTGTCCATAAACACAGCCATCAATCCGCCGGCTGCCTCTCTGCTGCATGTCCTCGCCCGCCCACCCCCTCTCCCCCTCTCTCCTCTCTCTTTTCCCAGTTTTGCTCCCCCCGTCTTTCCCCCTTTGGCTCTCGCAGCATCGCCATCGGGACACGCGGAAACACGGCCGTTTAAGCGCATCCTCGTAGCGGCGATTTGGTTGGCGCTCGTGCGCTGCGAGTCGGATTGGGATTATTGCCCCGCTACCGCTACCTGCCCAGGTACCGTACCGTAGCAGTACCATATTGTCGACCGTCCCTGTTGCCTGCGCGATCCGTGTTCACGCCCTCGCTCCCGCGTCTGCTGCAACGCGCGCGCAACACCAACGCCGCCTGTCGAGCTGCCCCAAGCCAAGGCTGCAGCATCTGCGACCGCCTGCGACCGCCTGCGCCCAACTGCGCCCAACCCTACCCTCTCCCCCGCTAGACGACGTCGCTCCCTCCCCGCCATGGCCGCCGACCTCAGCGCCCACGAATCCGTGGACCCCACGACCCTCTACACCAAGCAGGAATGCATCGGCGGCGGCAGCTTCGGGCGCGTGTACAAGGGCGTCGACCGCAAGACGGGCCACACGGTCGCCATCAAGGTCATCGACGTCGAGAATGCAGAGGACGAGGTCGACGACATCATGGGCGAGATCATGATCCTGTCCGGCATGAACTCGACCTATGTCACAAAGTACTACGGCTCCTACCTGCACGGCTCCGACCTGTGGATCGTCATGGAGTTCTGCTCGGGCGGGAGCTGCGCCGACCTCATGAAGCCTGGTCCCCTGGCCGAGGCTGAGATTGCCATTATGCTCAAGGAGCTGCTCATGGGCTTGACGTACCTGCATGACGATCACAAGCTGCACCGCGACATCAAGGGTAAGTTGATACATCTCGCCCGCCCACAATGCCCGTCCGTGCCTTAACATGCTGACCACCGCAGCTGCCAATATCCTCGTAAGCGCAAACGGCCAGGTCAAGCTCGCCGACTTTGGCGTCTCGGGCCAGCTGTCCGCCACCATGACCAAGAAGAACACATTTGTCGGCACCCCCTTCTGGATGGCCCCCGAGGTCATCAGGCAGTCTGGCTACGACGGCAAGGCGGACATCTGGTCGCTCGGCATCACGGCGCTCGAGCTGGCCAACGGCGAACCTCCCTATGCCGATATCCACCCCATGAAGGTCCTATTCCTGATTCCCAAGAACCCTCCACCCGCACTGCACGGCAACTTCTCTTCTGCTTTCAAGGAGTTCGTCGACCTGTGTGTGCGCAAAGACCCCCGCGAACGCCCCACGGCCAAGCAGCTGCTCCAGACGGCCTTCATTCGTAAGGCTGGCAAGCCCGCCCGCCTGCAGGAGCTCATCACAAGGTACCAGGACTGGAAAGCCCGGAACCCAAAACTGGCGGCCGAGGATGACGACGACTATGACATGCCAGTCAAGAAGAGCGCGCCTGTCAACGAGGATCTGTGGGACTTTGGCACCGTACGACCAGTGGGAGGCCGAGGGCCGGCACTGGCCCCGATGAATGAGGCTGGCGCCAATGCTCGCCATGTGTCGCCACAGAGGAAGCCCCTCGCCATGCAGCGCGGTGGGGATGAGAACGACGACACAATCCGTGCAAGTCCGCCATCATCACCGACGAAGCGCTTCGCAGCGCTGGCACCGCTGCGGATTGGCACGTCCCCCAACAACTCACTCAACACAGCTTCGAGAGTACCGTTACCACCGTCGCCCGAAAAGAGAACAGCCCCTTCGTTCCCACCACCTGCACAAGAGCAGCCTCGCAAGTCCCCTGCGCCCGCCATGTTCTCGCCGCCTCTGAACCGCGGCATAATCACACCCACAAAGACACAGCCACCGCCAATGCGGCGCCAGACACCACTCGCTCACGCTTATGACGAGTATCTGCAACGATCGATTGCAGAGGATCTGGATAAGCGGGAAATCACACCACAACGCAACCCTACCCCGAGTCGAGCCTCTGTCCTCCCCGCCATGACTCTCCCCGAGATTCCACCTTTCAGGGGGCCAGGCGCGAGCTCGTCCAACAATAACACACCAGTGACATACCAATCGAAGCCGCTGCCAAGTCCAATCACACAACCTCTAAACCTACCCTTCCCCCCACAGACACACAAACCCCTTCCACCGCTCGTCGGACAGCAAGCCCTTCCGCCGCTGACGGGCCAAAAGCCCCTCCCATCAACACAACCTCTCAAATCTTCCCGCCCCGACTCCGCCTCTTCCTCCGACCTCTTCGGCGGCCCACTCCCCTCGCCACGAACACGTCAACCCTCGCATCAATCACCCCGCCAAACAACTCTCTGTCCGCCGCCCGCGCCGCCACAGGCCCGTGGCTCTTTCGGGCGCATAAAACCCGCACCTCTAGACCGACCCTCTCTATCGCAAACGCAACCGAACGAAATCACCGCCCTGACAGGTGTGGTAGTCCCTGCATTGGAAGCGGCGCTGGCACGGCGGACGTACCACCTCAACATAGCCAACAAGGTCGACGCACGGGACCCCGACGCCGCACACCGGCGTGCGCGGCGGGCCGAGTGCCACGAGCATGTCAAGCGGCTCGTCAGCGACATGGTGCGCGGGTTCGGGGAACTGGACCGCTGGGATGAGGAAAGCCAGGTCGGCATGGGCGGCGAGGTGGCTGGGTTCCTCGAAGGGTTCCTCGAGGAGGTCTTGGTGCGCGTCGAGCCCGCTGATGATTAGCCGTGTAATGGCGATGCCGTGGGACGGAGGGGGGTGCGGGAGGAGGAGTGTCCGAGTGGAGCTGAGTGGAGTCGAATGCAGAGAAAAGGAGTCATGCAGAAGCGGATAGAAACGGATAACAGATAATAGGGAGGGGGGACGTGAGAGACAGCTGTTTTCTAAAACAAGGCGAACCGGTGTCACGAGTATGAAGTACATGAGCAACGACGCGTGGGCGTTTTTGCTTTTCCTTTCTTTTTTCCTCTTCCACATATTCCACCTTTTTTATCCCTTCATCGTCGGTTTGATTTGATTTGGTTTGGTTCGGTTCGGTTTGGTGACGGGGTGGTTTGATATCATTACATTTACGTGCATTTCCCCTGCTTTTCTCTGCTTTACTTTGCTTACTTTGCTTACTTTGCTTACTTTGCTCTGCTCTGCTTTGCTTTGCTTTGCTTTACTTTGTGCTGCTTTGCATCTAGAAAGAGTGAGATGGGTTGGGTATATCAAGAGAGAGAGCGGGAGAGAGAGTGCGCGCGAGAGAGGGAGAGAGAGGGGGGAAGGGGTATAGTTTTAGTTTTAGAGTCTATAGAGAGGAGAGGATGGAGGTAATATATTTGTTGGGTACTCGGGTTGTGGCGTATTTCGGGTGATGTGTTGTACCTAGATGAGGTGTGATGTGGTGTGGTGTGGCGATGTGAGGTGTGGTGTGAGGGAAAGGGAGGGGACGCAAGACGCAGACAGGGACGGAGAAGGAGACGGAAACTACACGTTCTTCTTTCCGTAGGCGTTCATTACAGAACCAGTTAGCTAGCTAATCCTGGGAGCGGATGGATATAGCCCAGACCAGACCAGACCAAACACACCCCTACTCTACTCAACCAGCGCATACACGCGCCCCTCCCACGCCTCCAACACGCCCTCGTCTCCGACCGCCGCGCCCTCGCCCGCACCATCAGCACTCGACACCAACAGCTCGCGCTTAACGCCTTCGACGTCCCCAGACAGCGCCAGCGTGCGGCGCTCCGCAGAGAAGTTGCACACGACCAGCGCGCGACGGCCGCCCCACGTCTTGGTGAAGACGAACAGCGCGGCGTCGTCGGGCGCGAGGTCGTCGTACTGGCCGTGCACGAGGAGGTCGTTGTGCGTGCGCCGCAGCGCGAGCATGCGCTTCCAGAAGCCCAGGACGGAGGTCTTGTCGGTACGTTGCGACGCTGCGTTGCAGGCCGCTGCGTCGGGAAGCGGGCGCATCCACGGGGCTGAGGTCGCGGTGGAGGGGGAGAAGCCGTTTGTGGGCGAGGTGGACCACGAGATGGGGACGCGCGAGTGGTCGCGCGCCAGATGCTGGAGGGAGGTGTGGGCGGCTTCGAGGGCGGTTGGGTCGTTGTTTGTGCGTGCTGCGACCATTTTGTACTGGGGGTTGGTTAGTATTTGGGGGGTTTGGAAGGGGGCGGGCAGACGCACGTAGTTGGTTGACTCGACGTCCTTGTACTCATCCATGGTCCAGCTCTTGGGGAAGTTGACCATGCCTAGTTCCTGGCCCTGGTAGATGAACAGGGTGCCGGACAGGGCGCACATCATCAGACTTAGCATCTTGCCGCCGGCGACACGGTGCTCGGGCGCGTCGGATGTGAAGCGTGTGATGGAGCGCGCTTGGTCGTGGTTCTCCAGGAACACCGTCGTCCAGCCGTCGTTACCGCGGATGAGGTTCTGCGTGCGGGCAATTGCGCTCTTGAACTTTGGCAGGGTCCAGTTGCGTGGTGTCGTCTGGAATTTGTAGGGGCCTTGGCCTACATCGACCACGTCCTGGTGAGTGTGAGCACCGCTGTTCGTCGTATACATGTATGTGTTGAGCACTTACGAATTGGAAAACCATGTTCAGCTGCTTCTCCTTGGCCGATACGTACTGCAACACACGCGACATGTCTGGCCTGGTCAAGCGTAAGCACAAGATTCAGCTTTACGGGGCGGAGGAGCTCACGTGTGAGGGCACTCGCCGACGGTCATGGCATCGTACTTTGCGAGGACTTGGTTCATCTCGCCCAGAAACTCGGCCATGCGCGGGCCGTTGCAGTACTGGAACCCAGCAAACTGCCACTCGGACCCCGGGTCGGTGATGGGCGCGTCACGCAGGTCGCCCTTGCTGTACATGTTGACGGTGTCGACACGGAAGCCGTCGACGCCGCGCTTCAGCCAGAACTCCATGGCGGATTCGTAGATGGCCTTGCGGGTTTCGGGGTTCTCCCAGTTGAGGTCCGGCTGCTCTGGGCAGAAGAGGTGGAGATAGTACTCTTGAGTAAGCTCATCCCACTCCCAGACGCTGCCGGTGAAGTTGCTGACCCAGTTGTTAGGGGCTTTGCGGACGCCGTTCTCGTACTTGGCTGGTCGCCAGATGTACCAGTCGCGCTTGGGATTATCTTTTGAGCTCCTACTCTCTTTGAACCAGGCATGCTGGTCGCTCGTGTGGTTGACTACCAGGTCCAAGATGATACGCATGCCACGGGCATGTGTCTCGGCAATGAGTCTCTCCATGTCCTGGACAGTGCCGTATGGCGCATAGACATCCTCGTAGTTGCGGATATCATACCCCATGTCCACCTGCTAGTGTTAGGGTGGGTGTGAGGTGAGGGGTGGGAAGGCAAAGACGATACCTGAGGGCTGTCGAACATTGGGCAAATCCATACAATGTCAACACCGATGGAGCGGATGTAGTCGAGCTCCGAGATGATGCCGTTCAGATCGCCAATGCCATCGCCGTTGGAGTCCTTGAAGCTGGCAGGGTAGATCTGGTAGACGACGCCATCCTTCCACCAGGGTCTCTGGACGACAGTCATGTCAGAAGAGTGAAGCGAATCAGCGGGCGCGGATGAGTGAAGGGAGTGGATGTAGAGTCCAAGAGGAAAGGCTTGCTTGGGGGGCTGGCTGGTGGCTTGCCACGAGAGATCTTATAGCTGAGCAGTACCCCATGGTGGGGAAGCACTATCGACGGAAGATAGGGGCTTACCTCGAGTTGCTCCGACATGTTGCAGCGCAGCGGGGTGGGTGTGGTGTTGAGGTTCTGTGGGGGTGTGCGGGGGGAATGTCGGGAGGATTGTGATTGGGCGTCTGCCGGACCGCTGGGGTCGGAGGAGGGAGGAGGTTGTCGGAGGGATTGACGGAGCAGTTTGTGGGACGAGTGTCTGTAAGCACATGCACTCCGCAATCGAGGTTCGAGCTTCCCCACACAACCCCAAGGGAATGCTAAGCGAGCGGGCGCGGGTTGGGTGCGGGAAGACACGATCTACCAACGGTGCGACCCGACAACCAGCAAATCCCAGTGTTGGATGGTATTGCTGTCAACACGTGATGGCCGCTCGACAGCTCGATGATGCCAGTCGGACCGACTTCAGACAAATGCCACGCGCGGGCGAGAGGGCCCTCTGGCTGGACCGCCGGCGCCACTTCCCCAGACTAGACGCGAGCTTGCCCCAGAAAGACAAACTTCTCTAATCCTGGGGCGCCTCCCCGCGTCACTCCCTCACTCCACCATCTGGTACTCCCACACTTGGCGCTATCATTTGCCGCGCACGGGGCCTGCGCCCTCAACCCGCGCACTGCATATAAGTCTTGTGCAATCCCCACCTGGAGATCATCACTGCGCTTGTGTCCCAGCTTCCAGGTTCAAGAGCACTCCCTCCTGTACGGGCCTCGGTTGGCTCTCCACTTTCACACCCCTCGACCCACCACAGCACCATGTCTCGCCGCAACAGCAGCGTCGTCGCTGTCGATGTTGATCAGGCACGCCGCGTCTCCCTCGCCATGCACGACGTCAAGCAGGTCACGGCCGACGCCAACAGGGCCACCGAGTCGGAGCAGAACATGACGCTGCGCCAGGGCATCAACCTCTACCCCAAGGCCATTGCCTGGTCCGTCCTGCTCTCGGCCGCCATCATCATGGAGGGCTTCGACAAGGTCCTCATTGCCAACCTCTTCGCCGTGCCTGCCTTCAAGGAAAAATACGGCTCGCTGCGTCCCGACGGCTCCTACGAGCTCACAGCAGCATGGCAGGCTGGTCTCACCAACGGCGCATATGTGGGCGAGATCTTCGGCCTCATGCTCAACGGTATCATTGCCGATCGCATCGGATACAGGTGGACCATGATGGGTGCTCTGTTTGCCGTCAACCTCTTCATCTTCATCGTCTTCTTCGCCCAGAACGTTCAAATGCTGCTCGTCGGCCTCATTTTCTGTGGTATCCCGTGGGGAGTCTTCCAGACACTCACTTGCACATATGCTGCAGAGGTCACCCCGGTTCCTCTCAGGCCCATTCTCACCACATTTGTCAACGTATGTTGCAGTCTCCACAACCCTCCATCAATCATACAGTTACCGACTGACTGACCCGTTCTAGCTCTGCTGGGTCATTGGCCAGTTCCTTGCTTCCGGTGTTCTCAAGGGTGTTGCAGAGCGTCCCGACCAGTGGGCCTACCGCATTCCCTACGCCCTCCAGTGGCTTTGGCCCACGCCTCTCCTCATCGGAATCTTCTTCGCCCCCGAGTCTCCCTGGTGGCTGGTCCGCAAGGGCCGCGATGCCGACGCCAAAAAAATGCTGCTGCGTCTCACTTCTCCTGACAAGAACCGCAACTTCAACGCCGACGAGACTATTGCTATGATGCGCCACACCAACGAACTTGAAAAGGCCGTGTCCGAGGGCACAACATACTGGGACTGCTTCCGCGGCACTGACCTCCGACGCACTGAAATCGCAGCCATGACATGGTTTTCCCAGGCCTTCTGCGGTGCCTCTCTGATCGGTTACTCGACCTACTTCTTCGAGCAGGCTGGTCTCAGCACCTCAAACTCCTTCAGCATGAGTCTCGGCCAGTACGCCATCGGTGGCGTCGGTGTCTTCATCGCCTGGGCCCTGATTCCTCGTGTTGGACGCCGAAGTCTCTATGTCTGGGGTGAGTTGGCCATGGTGGGTATCCTGCTCGTCATTGGTTTTGTTGGCATCGTCCCCGCGGGCAACGTAGGCGCGCAATGGGGCGTCGGCGCTATGCTTCTCATCTTCGCCTGTGTCTACAACATCACAGTTGGTCCAGTCTGTTACGCACTGGTAGCCGAGATGCCGTCAACACGCTTGCGCCAGAAGACGGTCGTCCTGGCTCGCAACTTCTACAACCTTGCTTCCATTGTTGGCAACGTCCTGACACCGCGCATGTTGAACCCAGGTGCATGGGTAAGTTTCACCCTCTCATCTGTTGACCAGGTTGCTAACAAACGACCAGAACTGGGGTGCCAAATCCGCCTTCTTCTACGCAGGAACCTGCGCTCTCTGCTGCGTCTGGGCCTTCTTCCGCCTGCCCGAGCCCAAGGGCAGGACGTATGCCGAGATGGATATTCTTTTCGAGACGCGAGTCAGCGCCAGGAAGTTCAAGAACACGGTTGTCGACAGCTTCCACGTCGCCGAGTCGGACAACGAATATGCCAACGAAAAGAAGGAGGTCTCAGCACACCTGGAGACTGTCGACTCGAAGGAATTCGTCTAAAAGTGATGGCTCAAAAATGGGGAGAATATACAAAGTCAGATAATGTTTTTTCAGTTAGGCTTCTTGTGCTTCAGAATTGTAGAGTATCTATAGGTCGGATCCAACTAGCTTATATGCATTGTATCAAAGCGCTAACAACTACCTATTGCATCGCCTCTCCGGCCCCAGTGTTTCTTCTTGACGGTGGTATCCCGGTTGCAACGCTCTTCCATTCCAGAGACAGCTTTCTACCACGGCACTTTGTAGAGATGGTTGCCGAACAATCGCCACTGCAGAATCAAAGCTCATGGGAAAGTTTGTCTTCCCGATCAGACGCCGAGATGATGCTGCACGGTCGGTGTAGTCGTCGGCCATGTCCCTTCGGCGGTTTGCTCGGAGCCTGCAGTTTTCCACGAGGTACCCAAAGAGGTATCTTTGCTGTCACTAGACAGAGGGCATCGGCCGAGTCTGAAGGGCCCATAACGAAAACGTTCGGCAATGTGGTTTCGGCGGTACTGCTCGGTGGTTGCAGTCTTTCACGATAGTCCGAAAGAGGCATCTTCAACGCCGTTAAGGGGGTCTGAGTCGGCCGATTCTAGAATCTGCATCTACCCAATGTTCGGCAATTCACTTTCGGCCGTTTGCTCGGTGCTTGCAGTCTTTTACAAGAGTCCCAAAGGGGTATCTTTTGTGTTGCGAGAGAGTCAGAGTTGGCCGAACCTAGCCGAGATGGCGACATGGCCTCCGCGGATAGAGTACGGGCCTTGGGTACGTACCTGGCCTCGCCTCCCTCCGTGTCCGTCTACGCCCCGGCTTATATCCTGAGCCGCTTTGCGGGCGCTCCCTGCGCTTGCCTAGAGAAAACTCGATCGGCATGTGATCTGCATGTGATTTGCCCCCCGCAATTTGACCAACGGTATGCAAGTCCACCAACCTTCGCCAATATTACCCATTCGACCTCGACGTCCGTGTCGACATAAAACACGCGCAGTCATGCTTCCATGCTTGGTTCTAGTACCTGCGCCTCCTGCAAGTTTCTGCAGGCCAAGATGAATGCAGCATAGCCAGCCAATCAGCGTGCTGGATTCCGCTCCGAAAGGGCACTAGCCTGCGTGATCTCCGGATTCTCCGCACCTCACTTCTCCATCATCACACCTTCCCACCACCCGCGCCCCAGCATGAGGGCGCCTACAAAACCGCTTTCCTGCACAGCATGACCTGCCCAAATGCATCCCTCATCTCAGAAAAGAGTCTCCAAAGCTTGCGATGCTTGCAAGCGCCGCAAGGTCAAGTGCAACGGCCAAGACCGATGTCAACAGTGCAGCCATCTCGGTCTACGATGTATCTATTCGGCGTCTGGTAAACTCAGATCGCAGGGGAAGAGAGGTCACATCATTTCCGAGTTCAAAACGCAGAATTCCAGCAGATTTGTTATCTCGCCACCACCCATATTGCCTGCGACTCTGGAGCAGCCATATGGCCGTGCTGCACAACCGGCTGAGCCCGACATTGCACAGCAGGTACCTGCTAGCTCACCGTCACCACTGCCCTACAGCAAAGACTTTTTTCTCGAACTGATACCAGACTATCTCGAGGGCGTTTACCCCGTGCAGCCCGTCGTTGCAGAACATGAGCTCCGCCACTACATCCAAGTCATGGAATCGGACCAGGAGATCCGCTCATTCGTGTACGCCTTTGGTGGATGTACACTGAACCTGACGCGCTATGGCAACCAAAGGACGGAAGAGGTCGTTTACATGATCGAAAACCTCATGGACCTGTCGATCGACAGTCTCAAGCCGCCTCACAGACAGTTTCACACATCAGTCATGCGGGCCATGCAGTCCATTTTTATTCACAACTGCCTTATGAGTCTACAGGGCAGCGATGCCGCATTCCACTACATGAGAGATGCCATCTCCTCCATTCAATTACTACGCATCGACAACCCGGAGCACTCAGCGAGCCTTGCCCCATCGGAGCGTGCAAGAAGACAGCGCTTGTACTGGCAAGCCTACATCCACGAGCGCTTCCTCGCGATTCTTGACTATCGCCACGCCATCCTACCACCCCTGTACACGCTTCCGGAAGAAGACGAGACAATCTCTATGCAGGTCCATGAAGGCTTCATACAAATCATCAAGCTCTTCCGTTTGCTCGACACGGAGTTCATCGGCAGCTGGCTAGGCGCCCAGAACGCACCCGGCAGTATAACCAGCACATGGGTAGAAGCCAAGTCGCGCGAGCTTGAAGGCGACCCCGAGGCCGATGCGCTCGAGTTTGCGAACCTATCCATGATGCAACGCGCCGATTTGACCATCACGCGCGAGTGGCTGCGCACACTCGTCTGGCGGCTCGCAATGGGACAGACTCTGCTCTCCTCACGTTCATCGAAAGAATGTCTGTCCCTGCTCTTCCCCGTCCGCCTATCGCAAACCCTCCGACAACAAGTCTCGAGCATGTCACGCCAAGACATAGAGGTTCACGGCAGTTCCATAACGCAAAAGCTCTTCGAAATCACCGATACTATCGCTGACGTCCTGGTGCACATCCCTGCAGCCACACTCGAGGAAACAGCCCTGCGAATCGACGACTTCCTCTTCATCCTCGACTTTGTTCTACTCTTGCCCCAACTCGACGCCACGCGTCGCGGCATCCTGCTCGAGAAGCTCGAGCGCCTCCAATCCATGTTCCCCGAGGCTGTCAGCAACGCTTCGTCGCCGAACCTGCCCGTCTTGAGCCCCGTGGCTAATGATCCGTGGTACCAGGTCACGCAGAGCAAGACGGCGGCGGGGCTTGAGGAAATGGCGGATGTGGTGGGGCAGCCGGTTGTGCCGCTGCGGGAAGAGAGGAGCGGGCTGCTGGCGACATGGAATCACATCTCACAGCGGCTGTCGACGGCGAATGTCGGGGGCACTTGGGGTGGACAGTGATAGGAGGTGACGTACATTTATGGCACACATCCATTGCGAAATGTTGCTAAAAGAGAGAGAAAAGAAGACTTACATCCCCAACCAACGCCAGAAAATACCATTCTAGATTACAAGCCTTAAAGTTCGTGTCAACCGACACACCCATCCATTTTCCAAACGCCCCGGGTACCCCAATTCATTCAAGCGTAGTACAGCGCAGTAGGCCTCCTCTTGTCCATGTGCAAGAAAGTCGCGTTACCCGTCGCCATAGGCATACCTGCCGACACAGTCCCCGTGCCCGTGATAAGCGGGACCCCCGTCCCAGTCCCGATGATCCCAGCAGCACCCGTCTCAATCGGCCCAACAGTACTCTCAGGCGTCTCAACCGGGGGCTCCGTCTCCGTGACCTCGGCCTCGGGCTCCTCTGTCGCCGTGGGCTCAGGCAGGTCCGTGGGCTTTGCGTTGTCGTCGCCGATGCCGATGCAGGTGGAGAAGAGGGGCCAGTTTGTGTTGAAGAGCTCCTTTTCAAAGTCCGGCGACTCGTTCACTTGGCCTGCGTTCAGGTTCACGTCGATGCCCACGCTCGTGTCGAATTGCACGCCGAGCGTCTTTTGCGATTCGCAAACGCCCGTGCTGTCGACGATGCCTGACATGCGCGCTTCGTAGTAGGGGAGCTGCGCGTCGACGCTCGCTTGGTAGCCCCATTCTGGGGAGAGTTAGTCGGGGGTTCTGTGGGAGGTGGGAAGGAAGAGGAGGGAGTAGACGTACTGCCGAGGGCCTTTGCCTGGATGCGGATCCCCAGCTCGCTCCACGCGCGGACGTCGCCGCCAATTTCGGCGCTAAAAGCCGGGTCGATCTTCTCAAAGTCGGGCTGCCAGTTGGAGATGCTGTTCTGGTCCGGGTGGCGCAGCTTGACGGAGACCTCAGCCTCGTTCTTGAGCTTGCCGCGGACGCCGGCGCTCATGGTGCCGGTGCCCTCAAGGGCCGAGGAGCCAAAGTGCACGCCGATGGTGACAAAGGGGCCGATCTCGAGCAGCTTCTTGATGTTCAGCGCGCCGACGGGGATCTCGATCTCGGGCTTCATGGTCCAGTCGAGCGCTTTGCCGAGGGTGCCGTCAATGGTCAGGCTGAGGAGCATGTCGGCCGTGACGTCCTGCGGGCGGATCTTGATGTTGATGTCTTCGGGGATGAAGCCGAGCTTCTTCTCAATGTCGAAGTCGGCAATGAGAGTGCCTGCCGTCGTGATCTCGGCGTCGGCGCTGAGAGCCATGCCGGCCGTCTCGCCCGAGTCTTTGGCGAAGTTGAAGAGCTCCGCGTTGAAGCTGTGCGAAATGTCCATGGTGGAGCCCTCGCCGCGGCGCCGCAGGTGCGGGTGCGTCACGTTCGCCGTGGCGGGGTCCACGTACTCGTGGCCCAGGCGGAGGGTAAACTCCTCCGAGACCTCGTGCCACTCCTTCTCGACTGCGTCAATGGTCGCCATGAGCTTGGCTTCGTCGAACTTGACGGCGCTGACGAGGTACGGGGAGCGGTCGTCGCCCTGGTAGCACTGGTTTGGCTCGGTGACGAGAGTGAAGTGGTTGACGTCGTTTTGGTCAATCCACTTCCATGCAGACTGCGCGAAGGCGAGAGACTCCTTGTCGCTGAACTCGAGGACGATGGGCTCGCCGGGAACGCCGCACTTGATCGACTTCATGCGCTTGGCAAAGTTCTCAACGGGGAGGATAAACTCATCGTCGTTGGGCGCTGAAAGCGTGAAGTTTGCAACGTAGATGTTGTCTCCAGCTGCGGTGGTATCAGTACGATGATGGAGTGGGTGGGGTCTTTGGATAGCTTACCATACGCTCCCCAGAAGAAAGTGGACTGCTTGTGGGGGTTGAAGCATCCGTCGAGAGGAACTTCTCGCTTGAGCGAGCGACCGTGAGTAAGCACTCCTGGGTCACTGATGGGCACCATCTCGATGGCAGGCGGGGCACGCCTGGCGTGCTGGCCATGTCTAAAGTTTGCAGCGCCCAAAATAGGCTCTATGCTTGCACGCTTGACGCTTTGAGGCGCTGTGAGGTCGGTAATGTCATGGTAAGGCTTGAGAACCAGCGCGTCCGCTTCCCATGTGAAGGCAGAGAGGAGGGCGAGCTTAGCCAGGCTACGCGCGTTGAAAAACATGTTACTCTTTCTGAAACCAGTTCAGACTTCAATGGTGCAATGTAAAATGATACAGACCGTCAAGGTCGTCTGAAGCAAAGCAAGACAAAAATGAGTGTCTAGGTATAACGAATGTGTTGTTCGCAACAAGAGAGCGAAGGGAGGCGTGGCGAGTAACGGAGGTGTGGCATCGCCATGTTTTGTACGCAGTATTCGAGCCACATCTGAGGCCTGAGGCTGTCCGACGGCGTTCACATTTCCGTCGTCAGCATCCTGAAATGCCAAGTGTTGAGCGAGAGGGAAGGTCCGTCTCGTTGATGGCCAGGATGGGCTGCGTCAGCGATGGCCGTGGACTGAGTTGTTGAAACTGCAAAGCCGGTGGGGCTGCTGCTAAGTTGATCGTTCCCAAGGAGGATTCACCTGGTGCATCGGCTCGACTTCATCTAAATTCTTGCTGCTTTGAGTAATTGGGCAAGCCGGACATGAACATGTGGATTCGAGCCAAGTCCGGACGCACGTCTACAGCCACCATGGTGTGTGTGGCGAATCCAAAGCTATTCGGACCCTTGGAGCATCTGGGGGTGAATCTCTGAGGGTCATCTCATGGAAGTACTTGCAGAAGAGCGAGACGGATTCATCGGACTCCGTTATGGTGCACACAGTGGGGCTCCGGAGTACGGCAGCCTGCCCTGGATAATCAGCATGTATATACAATGCACTGTTGCTGAGTTATCCTGAGGGACGATGCGAGCTTTTCGAAACCTCCGAGCTTCTGTCATGGTTGTCTAGTGTGTGGGTGGGTGTCTGTGAGTGAGAATTGCAGGGCGCGAGGTTGAAGTGATGGGGACGAAAGAGGCCTAGCGCCAATCCACGGCTCCTCGGCACCAGCCTGCAGAACGCCTTGTCAGACCTGACCTCTACTACGACATGACAATACCACCGTTGTGTATTGTTCCCCTCTCGACCCTGATGCCCTTTGATTGCTGCGTCTTTGCAAGTACTCGCCCAGACAGTTTCTCTAGCGCCACTGCGGCGGCAACGCAGCTGCATCTTCTGTTGTCGACCAACGCAGAGCTTGAAATAGATATTTTCGGCTTGACCGCGCCGCTATTAGAGGTTTCAAAGGAGCAGTGATCTGATATATCCGGCTATATGGGTTGGTTTCTATTATGCCACAGTCCAATCTGACCGCGCGCCCAGGACGACGAGGCTCCCTCGCCCCCGCTTCAGTTCGACGTAAGCCACAGGTGAGTGGCCGCGTTACTCTGCAACTGCAGTCTACACCGAACCGTGCCTCTTACTGTGGAAATGTGCCCGACGTCGGGGTCCGACCGTGTGAGGCGTGGTGCCGCAATTCCGGGACGCCGTAATCAGGCGCCCAGTGACCTGGCGCCTACACCGCATGGCGCAGCAACACCCAGCATGGAACTGCATACACAACATTACTTCCTAAAAGAGAAATGATGCAGCGACAAGACCTCACATCCGATTACTTTATAATTCCGAACATAGTCGCACTTCCCCACACTCCTCAGCAGCCTCTAGCTCCATCTTCAATTCCACTCCATTATCAGTTCCGGCCTCAGCCTCCGCCACACGCACATCATTCATCATGCGTTCCTCGACATACGTTGCTCTGTTCGCCGGCTCTGCTGCTGCACAGTCCGCTGTAGTCCTCAACTTCCTCCCTATCCCTACCGGACTCATCATCAAGGGCAAGGAGAACGATGTGACGACCTACGTCAATCAATGCCTTGCTGGCCAAGCAGGACTTGACCCCCTCTCATCGTCAAAGGGTACGCACAACACACACCCCACATCCAACCTCCCCACTAACCCTCCTAGCCACCGTCTCCGTCGCAACCTCAGCCGCCTCAGTCGCCTCACTCTCCTCAGCCGCCTCACTCTCCTCAGCCGCCTCCAGCATCCAGATGACCCCCATCCCCTCCCCGCCAGCAACGACGCCAGCGGCCCGCCTCCGCCGCCAATCCAACGAGTCATCCTCTGACCTCGCCAACGCCCTCTGCGAGCCGTACACGATGAAGCAAGGCTCCGAGACATACGAGATCCACATGACGGACCCGATCCCAGGCGAATGGACCGTCGACGGCTCGTGCGACTGGAAGGGCGAGATGACGACAGCCGACATCACGTGCACCATCACGGAGAGCGGCAAGCAGGCCGATTCTACCGGCGTCACGGTCAAGACGCTCAAGCCCGGCGACGTCAGCGCCATCGGCGGCATCCAGACCGTCTCCGTCACCAGCGCCGCCGAAGACAAGGCTTCCAACACCGCGTCGGGATCGGGCGACTCTGCACAGAGCACCGCCATGGCGGCCTCGGGCCCGCTGCCTACGGGCGCGATGGCGTTCGCTGGAGGCGCCGCGGGTCTTTTCGCTGCTGTCTTTGCGTTGTAGGCAGATTCGTGGTGGTGGTTGTGGTGTGTGTGTATGGGAGGGACATGACACTTTATTCTCCGTCTTCCAAGAAGAAGCGACCATAGCTTCACTTTTGAGGATTTGTTGTGTGAGAAACAATCAGGCATTTGCGATTGGCGTTTTTTGCTGGCTAGATGAATTGAAATACACCGCCTTTTATTGCGAAAAAAAGGACTGATTTGCACATGTATTCGCACCCCGCTGCGTAGAGATGAACTGGCTTGAATACATTGCTTTCCGTGAATGAGGGCCGGACGTAGAGTGTGCATTTTCTTGATTTGATTGAACAGGCCGATGGGTTGGTGGAATCGGTGTACAGGTTAGCTAGCTGTGCGTACTCACTCACAAGCTACACGACGCCCAGCAACCACCACCACACACACATCCGCACGGCGCCAGCTCACGCCGCAGCAATCGCCTCCCAAAACGCGCTCCCCTCGTGCCCCTGCCTCACCTTCGCAACACTCACCTGCGCCGCATCCACGCGCCGCACGTAATCCTCCGCGACCCTTAACCACATGGCCTTCTCAGCGCGACTCGCGCCGCGCCCCTCCCAGACCCACAGACAGCCGTCGGCATCAAGCAAAAACACGTCATCGCCGTCAAAGTCGCCGGCGTCGATCCCGTTCCCCTGCTTGATGAGCTCGAAGGACATGGCGCCGCCCGCGTCGCTGAGCCGGAAGAGTTTCTTCTCGCGGCGCTGCGTGGACGCGGCCGCGAAGGGGCGGGGGCATTCGAAGGTGGAGTTGAACGCTACGCTGTCTGTGTCGGCGCCGAGGTAATCCGAGACGATTTTTGCGCGCGCGTCCGTCTGCGCGACGACTTCGACGGCGACGTGCTTCGCGAGGCCGATGTCGTGCACGACCTGCGCCGCCTTGAGCTTCTCCATCGGCGAGCTCGCTGCGCCCTGCCACACGAAGATACGGTCGCCTTTGTCGAGGATGAAGACGTCGGACGAGTCGAGGCTGCGCCAGTGCGGCGTCACTTCGTGCACGACGACGGCGTCGCGCGCGCGCGCCTGCGGGTGCTTGAAGACGCGCAGGAGCGTGTCGGGGGGCGCCGGGGCAGCGTCTAAGTCGACGTGCGTGAAGCCTGAGGCGGCGCCGCCGCGGAGGATCTGGAGGCGCGGGAAGAGGGCCGCGAAGGCCGGCGACGGCGTCGATTGCAGCTCGCGGTGCTGCGTTGCGGACCCGGCGAGGAACTCGTCGAGCTCGACTGTCTTGTACGCTGCGGTGCCGGCTTCGTCTTGCGTCGTGTGCGCGCCGAGCCAGAAGAAGATGTCGTGGAGCAGCTTCTCGGGGTCCGCGGTCGTCGTGTCGGCGTTGTTGCGCTGGATCTCTTCGCTGTGCAGCACAATGTACGAGTCGCCTTCGTGGAAGCTGCCGTATTTGTCCGTCGGCCACGGCACCACTTCGAAGTTCTCAATGCGCCAGACGTACAGCCCGGGTGTCGTTCCGACGATGCCGTTGTTCCAGGCTGGCTCGGTCGCGGCAGATTTGTACTTGACTTTGTGGTCAAGCTCCGAGTTGACGAGCGCGACGTTCGAGTCGCGCCAGTCGTACTCTTGCTCGTGAACCAATCCGTTGTGAGGAGGCATTGAGTGTTTGTGGTCGTGTGTCGGACTTGTGGTACAGTTCTGGAGGCTTAGAGGAGAGAGTTATTGCGTAGAATCGGTGTAGAGTCGACGTTGGCATGTCGGTGAAGCATGCGGGGCGCGATCAACAGGGTCCATGTCCCTGAAACAAGACTGCCGTCATTGCTATTTTTAGGCGCTGCCATATCAGCCAACCTCTGGCAATGGTCTTTCGAGATGGGAGCGGTAGTAAGAGACCGAGTGCTTGAACAGTTCTGTATGTCACAGTGTTGTGGAAGAGTAGTGGTCCAACGATGACGTCATTGGTGAAATCTACTACGATGCTGCCCCTCGATCCAAAACATCACATGATCATTCGAGTGCTCTTCTGAGTGATTAAACTGACGTTCCTTGCTTTCAAGACATGCCAAAACTAAAGCAATCTCAACACGGTCGCCTTGATGTACCGTTGTCTTAAGAGTGGTGCGTATATGCCAATGTCGGACACAATAGGTTCCGAGAGGTGCCTTGCCAACCGTTCAGCTGCTATAGTAGACGTGCTGCTAAGGTGACTCGGTCGCTCCGAACTATGTCGTATAGATGCTCTGCGATAGAGGCAGTCCTAAGGCCCAACGCAGACCTAGGGCAGCCATCAGGTGATCTACCTCCCGGTAATGCACTCTTATCATCCAGTACTGTTTCACGAGGAGCTGGTCTTCCAGCATACGCCCCCCTCGGCCCGAGACCATTGGCACGAGCAGACCAAGATACACCTCCCACCCGTCCGTCATGGCGTCGCACAACCCAAGCGAAGGATTCCCCCCACCCACACCGGCTGCACAACGTGTCGGCACACCCGAGGCGATCCTGCAGCGAGCCAAGAGGCGCGCCAGTGGATCCTCGCCGACGTCAAGATTTATACTCTGCAGGGTATCACGAGTTGGATGTACACACGGGTCGGTACCGAGGGTGTTTTCTAATTAGTAGTGCTGACTCTGTCTCTGGACCATGGTGGTTAGTGTGCACAGGATTGCTTTACTGTGCGAGGCTGCATACTGGCACTAGCTCTGCGGGTACCTGTCGCTGCGGAGGATCGACAGCTACTGCCGGTGCGTGCGGGTACGAGTAAGACGGGCGACGCCGACGCAGTCAGGAGGCGCGCGGTACTTGTGGGATGGAAGAGGTGTAAGGATTCATTAGGTTCTGGGGACGAGACGCGTAGCTCGGGTACCAGAACATGTTGCATGGCGGGCAGAGGCGTCGTATCGGGTGCTGAGGCCCAATCGAGTATGGATACGCTACTCCAGTTCAGTGTGTGATGGGTAGTCAGCAGCCCTGATGATCCGGATGCATTCCTATTGGTTGGTGATGGACCCGACAGCCAATCAGAGCAAGTGGTCTCTCTCAGAAGTGGAAAAAGGGATGCCTCTCTTGTGCGGCGGGTAGTTGCAGAGCTGACATGGGAAATTATTATCTTTTGCATCAACTTTGTTTGTGCAAGTGGGGAACCATCGGTGAGGTGGTCGAGCTTGGGTTATATGGGGCTAAGGGCGGAATCCGCCAAACACTAAATTCTGCACGTTTCTTGTTATACCACGTTGCATGTGTGTGCAGCCGTACGAGGCATTCTGAGATCGGGAGATCGAACCAACGTACGTAAGTGCGCGACGGGCTAGCGGAGGGGTTAGATGAACAAATGTGCTGGCAGCGTGTGCAGGGTGCGCATTAGGCACTGATACCTACGGTCCAGCAGACGCAAACCTAGGGCATCCTACAGACTTTGCTGCTGACGTTCCAATGACCGCGAGTCGGGGGCTTACAAGCAGCGACGGGTGGCGTGTGGTTGAAGGCATGGTGAGGTGTAGGAGGTGTAGGCAGACAAGGCGTGTCGGGTGGTGGCATGGAGTGTGCAACCATGACTGCAGCCTTGATCTGCGCAGCTCGGCTGAGCAGCGTAGAGGGCATGTCGCGCATGCTGCATAAGCGAGTGCGCGGGCGAGGTCGAGGACAATGAGCCATGTACGACGGTGGTACGGTACGATGGTGGGGGCTCGGTGATTGGCGACGTGTATGTTGGACGTTGGACCTTGGCAGCTGCAGCTGGGCCGGGGAAGCAGTCCCGCGAGCGGAAACGAGGAGAGGGTGACGACCTAGGGCTTAGTGCGCCGGCGACATGGTTGTCGGCCCAATTGGAGGCGTGGGTTCATGACGTGATGCTGTCAGGTTGCACAACAGGCGAGGCGTCAGACGGGCAGCCGAATAGGGTGTCGGAAGTAAGTGGCCGGTGTGTGGGATCAGAGCATGGCGAGCGGGATGGAGAGGGAGAAGCTGACGTGCAGGCTGAATGCTGCTGTCGTCTCAGGTACATGGGGGGGCTGTGACACGGGAGTCGAGGTCGAGGTTGTGAGACTGGGGAGGGCGTCGACGAGGGAGGCAGGCGGCCGGGCCGAGTCCAGACTGGATCGAAGGAGTGCGGCAGCGGTAGGCGGAGACGGCAAGTGGAGCAGAGCAGGAGCAGGCAGTGTGATGATGTGCGGAGAGGTGCCGGGGCGCAGGGTGTCGGGGAGTCGGGGTGTCGAGGTGTCAGTGACGGGAAAAGGGTTCATGTAAGCGAACGTTGTGTCGAGGGCGGCGAGGGATAGGTAGGGTGCATTAGCGGGGGCGTGGCGAGGCGATGGGATGGGTGGGAGCAGGAGGCAGAAGGGAGTGGCGGCATGTGCGAGAGGAGTGCCGCTGGGGCAGCGTGTGAGTGGGGAGGGGGGAAGGGGAGGTGAGAGGTGGGGAGGTGGGGAGGGCATGCGGGCGGCTGGAAAGAGCAGGAACGAGGCAGGGCAGCAGGCAGGCACAGCGAGGTCGAGGGCGCGGGTGAGGGTGAGCACGTGACATGTGACGGGAAGGCAGGGGGGGAATAAAAGGAAAGGAAGGGAAAGGATTGGAAGGATTGGGTGGGGCGGCGACGGCCGAGGGCGCTGGCGCTGGGGATGATGAGGTGACTGCGGCGGCGGCGACGGGGCGGGCTAGCAGTGGGCTCGCGATGGAGTTGTTGGCGTTGGGAGGCAGAGTGCGAATGGCAGTAGTGGGGGGAGGTGGGCGGCGTGGTGGGCACTGGGCAGCGTGGACAGGGTGGGCAGAAGCAGCTAGGCGCTGGGCGCTGCAGACTATCACGTCACGCCATGGGGCCAGAGGGCCATGGCTGGCGGCGTGCTGAGATGCAGCGAGCGCAGCCAAGATGCTGCGAAGGGCAAGAGGCAACAGCCGCGCCCGGATGCCTAGCGAGCGTGTGTGGTGTGTGTGTGTGTGTGTGTGTGTGGTGTGTGTGGTGTGTGTGGTGTGTGTGTACTATGTACTATGTAGAGCACAGCACAGAGAGAGGCGGCTGGAGCGCGGCCGGGATCGATCCTCCTAGAGTCGTCCCTCATGATCCTGGCATCCTATCCTGGTGTCCTAACATCCCAGCCCCGGCCCTGGTCCTGGTCCTGGTTCTTCTGTCCGCGTCGGCATCCTTGAACCGTGTCTGTGCTGTGCTGCCAGTCGTCGGGTGTCGGGCGGAAGCGGGCCAGAGACAAGCGCCCCAGCACTCTACACTACGCTACGACCTACCTACTACCCATTACCCACTACCCACATCCACATGCACTTCCACCACGTCCACGCCTAGCCGACCAGGGCAGGCTAATCAAGACCAGGGCTGCTGCCGGATCTAACGACGCTCGTCACCTCGCAGCTGGTGGCCCGCCCGCCGGCATCCCCACAAATGAGCGTGCGCCCTGCTGCCCTGCTACTGCCCTGCTAGCCCCCACCGCCCCAATTCCATCGCCGCCGCTCAGCGGAGAGAAACGAGTCCAAGCCTGCGGAATGCCGGCCCCCCTGTGAGCCGTGAGCTCGTCTTGTCTTGACATCGACTACTAACCCACAACCGCCCTCTTCCACCTCTCTGTGCGACCATCCTCACCCACAACCGCCCTGCCACACACCCACGCCACACGCTGCACACGCTGCCTCATATCACCGCCGCTACCATTCTCACCCTCACCCTACCCTACCCTCTTCTCCCTCTGCCCTCTCTGCCCACAATGGCAAGCGATTGGCGCCGTCCTCGTGCTAGCCCAGACACGCACGCCCGCTCCCCAGACCACCATCCCGCCGCATATCCTACCCTGCCCAGCGTCGCTGAACTGCTCTCGTCAAGACCGCACCACCACCCCGCCGCCCCCTTTGCTGCCTCAACCCCGCCCGCCCTCTCCATTCCACACGCCGTCTCGGCCTCGACCGCCTCCTCTTCCGCCGCCTCATCGGCCGCCTCGTGGTACTCGGCCAATCCCCAGAGCCCGCCCATCAGGTACCTTCTTCGACTGTGCTGCCCGTGCCATGTGCTAACCAAACACGCAGCCCTACCGACCACCGCCCCACCAGGAATTACCAGGAACCGCAGCACCGTCGCCCAAACACCTCCAGATCCGCAGCCCCTCGCGACCCTGCCTTGTCCTTTTCTTCCCGCCACTCTGCTCACGACAGTCACCCCCAAAGGCCACTCCACGAAGCACGCCAGGATTCAGCCATTTTCTACAAGCCAATCGAGACGTGCAACGACGCCCACTCATCAGCCCCCAGCTACTCTCATTCTCAACAGAGTCCAAACGACCTCCGCCCCCAATCTGACCCCTCCAAGTCACATGGTTACTTTGCCGAGCGCCCTGCTCCAGTCGACTTTGTAAACGAATCCAATTCCCGCGCAAAGACTCCTAGGTCAGCATCTGTTCCTGACAGTTTCACCAACGCCAACACCAACGCCAACGCCACCACCACCAACGGCACCCGCAACCACCGCTACAACGTAAGATTCGCTGTCAACTACACATCCGACAACATGCCATCTTCCCAGAAAACCCGCACCGAGTCCTCGGCCACAGCTCCAGTCCCGAGCCCCACGAGTGAGCAACAGACGGCGCCTGCAGAGCTGCCAATAGTCGCTTCCGAGTTGCCAGTAATCGCCTCCAAGGAGCTGCCAGCACCATCCGCCAGCAGCCCAGCTGTCCAGGAGGACGGCCTGACAGCCGCTCGGCCACGAGACCGAGACTCCTCTCTGGAACGATGCCAGGGGTGCGACGAGATCTGGAGGCGCCCGCTGCCCAACCTCGACTCAGTCCGCCAGAACACACCCGCCGAATCCGTCATCCAGCTGATGAAGATATCCCAAGACCTAGTAGAGAGCCTCCGAGACCAAGGACGAAGGTTTGACGCAGCGCACGAGGACTGGAGATGGCGCCACAGCCACTGCGTCAAGCCCGCTTCAGATGACCACGCCGTCCGCCCCACCAGCCCGGCAGCCCCCACCACCACCACCACGGCCGAGCCTCAGAAGTCTCCCAGCACGACACGTGTGGACACAGCAGCGCCCGCAGGGCAGCCATCAGACCGCAGCTCGCACAAACGCAAGCCCGAGTCGAGTCTTGGCGATAGCCAACAAACAGCGTCGAAGATGCGAAAAGTGGCCGTCGATCCGGCGCCTCCGGTCCGCCCACCCACTCCCACTCAAGCCACGACATGAAGCAGCAACATGCACATCCACATCAACAACAGTAACAGCATTATTTTTCTTGCACAGTACCTACCCCACCTACACATTCGCATTTGCATTGGGACGGCTTTTGGTGTTGGCAATGGCAAAAGAGAGAGATATTTGTTATACCCCGTCCATTGTCTGCTTTGATCCGCGGTTTGCGTTACGTTGCGTTGTCTTCTTCTTCTTCTTCTTCTTCTTCTTTTTCTTCTTGTTCTTGTTCTTTCTCTGCAAATCAGCCCTCGCCCCGTTTCTGCGACATTCGGGTATCCAAGTCATGACGGCCGTTACTTTTCCAGTACGTACAAAAACTTTGCAGGCGCTTTCCACTTTTTCGACTCCCTTGTTGCACACATGCATGCACACACCCAGCCGCAGCCACACACACACGCACACACGCAACACATTAGACTTGGATCGTGTACGAGTAATTTACACACGCCTCTTTTCACCTCGCTTTGTCAATGCATTTCCCGAGAGCAGGGCTCGCCAACCACACCATGTACTTAGTACCTCAATACCCATCTCACGTCATTCTCGCACTTGGATTCGCACTTGACTTGAACATGGACATGGCCGTGAACTTGGACCTGCACATGGCTGGAGCTTTTGGTCACGCTGGCCAGCATGCATTAACAGGAGGTACAGTTGCGGTGCGGTGCGGTGCGGTACAGTATGGTACAGTACGGGACAGTACGGTAGAGGGTTAGCTGGGGGCATCTGTGCGCAGTCTCTCGATTAGCGTCAATGCGGCCCGGTACGGAAACTGCATCTGTGCACCGCTCGCTCCATGTCCCCCGTCTCCCCCCTCCCCCTCCATCTCTCTCTCTCTCCCTCTCCCCTGAAGGCAGCTCGCTTCCTGCCGCCCTCCCGCAACGCAATCCGCGTCACAGCCACCAGCGCTGCCGCCTGCGACTCGGCGCCAAATCACGATGCCATCATAATGCGTCAACGGAGCCACCGTGTTGCCCCCCCTTGGCCGCCATGCACGACGACGGCCGCCTGATGGACGGCGGCAATGGGGGTGGTGCAGAGGGATGCAGAGGGACGCGGATGCATAGTGAGCAAATCAGTCAACGCGGAGCCAGAGTGGAGCCGCTAAAAGATCACTTGCATGAGCCCTGGCATGGGCCCGCCCAAAGAGGACTAGCGGGGACGGTTGTCGTCGAGCGGGGCGGGGCTTCCCGGACCCAACCCAACCCTTTTTCGCAGCCGACCAAACGTTCCAATAGGTAGCCAACTCGTCGTCGACCCTGCCTTTGCGCCATCCAAGCCCTCCCGTCCCACGCTCCGTTTGACCTTGAGCGCTGTCCCGATCAACCGTGGCATAGCAAGCCTTGCTTCAACGCGCACCGACACGCCGCCCCTACCACCGCAGTCGACGTCGACACAACACCAACGGGGCCAAATACGCGAGCTGCTTGGCCATGGGGGCGCGCGCGCGTCTCGCAATGTACCGACCGATAAACGCTGCTGGCGCTGGGCCGCATGACTCGGCGCGCAGTCTCGAGTCTCGTCCTGTTGGATCATCATTTAGCTACTCCTCCCCTTAAATGAAGGGCGATTATCATGTTTTGGCTCGGCTCCTCCGCGCCGTGACACAGGCAAGGAGAGGGACGGCCAGTCTCACGAGTCACCGTCCCAGCAGCGTGGCCCGTGGGTATCAGACTTGGCTCTTGTCAGACCTGGGATGGTCCACGGCGGCGGATATTCATAGCCTCTGTGGATCGCGGATGAGGGCCCGCTTTGGGAACATTTTGACGTTGGATAGCCCGAGGCGCTCAAACTATATCGGCTGTTTAACGGTTTCGGTACTGACCCTGCTGGTGATTGGGCATGGGGGAGACCATGGCCATGATACGCACCTCTGCGCCGATTGTGACGCAAACACGCCGAGTAGCGCGTGAACCACACGTGAAGTCGCAGCACAAACGATGTCATCCAGCAGGCGCCGAAACGAAACTCGAACCAAGCCGTCTCACGGCCTGCTGCTCGCCTCTACGACGCTTGAGGCCACGTATCTAGGCCTCGCTCGGGGCGCATGCCCGAGCGCCAGGCGCACATGCCACGCCATACCATGCCATGCATGAGCACCGCCTGAAGACGGTGAGATGGTAGGGGACAAGGTCGTCCTCTGCGCAGCTCCACGTCCTGCGACGGCGGCGGCGGCGATGCACAATGGTTGTTGGACCGCTTCCCCACCTTGGCGGAAGCACCATCGTTCGCGGGGCCGCGTGCATAATCGAGCAGCTGAATCAGGTCATGATTACATGCGCAGTTTGTCCCGTCAGCCCATGACATGGAGGCAACCATGGCGACAATATCGGATGCCTCGACGGACTCGACGTTGCAACGAGGGTGGGATGAGCCAGCAGGGGCACGCCTCTCACTCTCATCAAACCCATGGCCAGCGCCCACACTCGGCCCTACATCGGCCCGCCCAACCCCAATCTGGCTGCATTCTTACCCTGTGGCCCTGCATGGCGAGGCGAGGCGACGGGACCTTGAGAGCTGCGCCGCTGCACCTCAGCCGTGAGTTTCCCTTTACGCCTGTCGCCTCCCCTTGGCAAGATCGCCAGGCCATGCCTTGGTCCACTGCCGGGACTCGCAACCGTCAAACAATGCAGGGGCCACATGGTTCCGCTGGCCGCCTTGATGGGCGCGTATCGCGGTACACTCGTCCAGACCCCGATCCCGCTCCAGTTGAGACGAGTGGCCCATGCCTACGCCCATACCCATGACCATGCCTGCCCCCCTCCCGTGAGGCTGATCGACCTTTGCTGCGGGCACCTACAGGAACGGCAACTGTATCTCGAATGTTTTTCCGGCGCGTGGCGGCCTCTGTCTTTCCTTTGTTTTCCACGTCGGCGCCCAACTTGTTCTTCCCTCTCCCGCGTAGATCCGCCAACAACGGTTGATCTCCGTTTTCCGGGCCAGGCATCCACGTCAGCCCCGTTTCCAAGGGATGCTGGCAAATGGCCCCATGGTGAGGCATCAGCCTGCGTATCAGTGCTTCGGCGGACATGAAAACATGGCGAGAGATACAACAAGCACCTTGTTTCATTCCTGGGCGCCATCAACTGCCGTCAAGCGTCAGTCGAGGGCTGCCTGGCGCGTTATCCTCAATGTAATAACATGCACGGACGGTATTATTATCGTCGTCTTCGGCGACGTCGTAGTCGTCGCGGTCGTCGCTGTCATGGCCGTTCTTGTTCTCGTCACCTCCTTGGTCAGCCACCTCGACGTGCCTATTCCTGGTGGTGGTTTGGTCTGGCCATGCGGAAGATCATACTCCCTAAGCCGTACGTCGATATGCCGGGCCGCAAGGTCAAGCCCGAAGGAGGAGAAGACGATCAGGGTTAGCCTGGTGGGTACCCACACAGCAGCTCCATGTTGGCCCCGACGTGGGCAGAAAGTCGGATGGGAACGATCGCTCGGATCGTTACGCAGCTATAGGTAATAGCACGGAGATTTCGGCCCTCGCATTCGCATTCCAGGTGGGTATGCCACAGCCAGGCACGCCGACTAGTTGCATCTCCCGGCATATAAACGGAATCTCGCAATAATACAAGACAATGCACGTAGTCGACAACCGTCTTGTTCTGGACGCCCGCGATGGAGATGCCGCGCAAGCTCGACACGCATCGTCCCCGCTCCAAGTCTAAGGTCCATTAGCGGGGCGCAAGGGCGAGAACAGGCACGCAGCACGCTTCCCCAACGCGGCAAGAAAAGTCGGTTCCATCACCACCATCGACTTGACATGACATGGTTGTGGCGGCGTAGCGTGGTGTAAAACAGTGTAGCGCGGCGTGGCGTAGCGCATCGTGGCGAGGCATGGCGCGAAATCGAACATTCGCCTCGCTCCTCTCCCCTCTTGTGGCACAAGTTGGTGCACCCGCGCCGCCGTCAGTACCGGCAAACCGAGTTCCGGATCCTGCGTGGCGCTGCACCCACGCGCCGTGACATGAGGCGTGCCGCCATGGACCCATGAGGCTTGTGACACGTCGGGCGCACGCTGGCTCAACGCTACAGGCGCGGCTCAGTCGGCCGGTGCGCATCATCATCAGTAGGTGGTCGGTTTAGTGGGCGGCGAGCCGAATGTGACAATGTCACGGCCAGCCTGCAGGACTAGGTACGTACGTACTACGTACACAAGTCCCCAGCTGAGACGGTTAGTACAGGCAGGGACGCAGCATGGCGAGCGCCGCGAACGAGGGTGTATGCGTGGGCAAGTCGGTATGGCATGGTGCAGCGCCATGTCTCGATCGCATCGAAGTCTATCGTGCAGCTGCAGGCTTGGCGATGCGATCTTGATCAAGATCAAGATCTGGGTGTTTTTTTTTGTATTAGACTTGGTGTTGATCCTAGCCTTGCTTTAATCGCCAAACTAGCGCTAAACTATCTACACTGGCGGCGACTCGAGTCAAGCACGTCTGCATCGGTCTCATTGGCACGGGTTTTGCACACGATATCAGACGCGCGGGCAGAGAGTGCGTGACGGCGGACGCGCGTTGAGATGACTACATGCCTACCGTGCATGAGCGTGCCAAAATCGCAAAAGAAAGAAACGCACCGCTCGAACTCTGCCGGGACGTCAGATTCGTCGGGGCAGCACGCAGGACGCAGGACACGAAAGGGGGAGTTTCGATGTCGATAACTAGAAACCCCACGACGTTAACACACCGCGCGCAACCTATCACCTCGTCCGAGTTCAACTCGCCTCGAAAAGCACTTTTATCTCGGCCTGTTCCACAAAAGCCGGTAGGTAAGTAACTACAGAGAAAGCAACCACGTCGGACGTGAAAACATGCGGTACCTTACCTAACCTACCTGAACCCATGCCTATTACCCGGTCGCGCGCGCCAGATTCAAGCCGCCACGCTGCGCGATCGAATCTTGCACCATGCACGCTGCACGCTGGGGCCCACGCCCGCATCGCATCGCATCCTGGATCGTAAACACAGGCGTCCGTCACGCGCGCGAGCACGCGTGCAGCTAGGTCCAGAGACAGCCACGTAGGTAGGTACATACGCAGGCAGGCAGCGCCCAGCACCGAAATTCTCCGTGCCGGGTCGATCGTGGCGTGGGCGGGGGGTAGGTTTCATGGCCGAGGGAAGGGAGGGGGATCAAGGTGGGTGCGGGCGCGGGGGCGCACGATGGACGAGACGAGATCCGGTCGGTGTCAGCTCGCGGCCTCGCGAGTCGTTCAGGGCGATCGTGTGTGTCGCCCTGCGTTGCTGGGTTCCTGGCTCACGTACGACGGGGTGGGTTGGGTTGGGTTGGGGTTGCGCTGAGAGAGACGATAGATGATGTCACGCTTGGTTCCGTCGACGTCGTCGACGATGATACCTACCTGCGACTGCACCTGCAACCCAGCCCAACTCATCCGCGCCTCTGACGCCTCTGATTCCGCTGCTGGGGGTCGCTGGGGGTCGTTAGGTTGGGCTCTCGTATACCCGCCCACCCCGACGCGCTGAATGGGTCCCCCGACGACGGCAAACGCGGCATGCAGATGCAAGGGGCTGTATAGCTGCGACGGCGAGAAGAAACGCTGGAACAGCCATGTGTACCTACCTACGGATCGGGGGACGCGGGGGTTCTTCGGTGGTAAGCAGTAAGCAGTGCTGGGGTTGTTGGTTGCGGATGCGTGAGCCGCGAGTGAGTGAGCTGTCGTCGCGAGGGGCGTTTCCGAGGCGCGATGGACAGACTGATGCGGTGGTGATAGGTAGGTGGGTACGTGGGTGGGTGGGTAAAGCGGCTGCTGGATGGATGGATGGCTGTCGTGGATGGTTTCGAAGGATGCGGGGGTCTCGGTGTCGTGTGGATGTGGATGGTGCGTATATACGCTTCTGCAGCTGAGTGCACGGGAACTGTCACGCTGGGATTTAGGGGGGGATAAGACAGTGCAGGTAAACAGGCAATGTGTTTGAGGTGAATGCGAGAAGAGTGATGTGATGGCGGTAGAACGTCCGTCCGTCACAAGGAACCACGGAGCGGAGCAGCGATGGATACCACGACAAACAGAACACTCCTACAGCTATGCCGAGTCCACTCTCCACATACCCAACAGACGCCAGCACGTTACTTACGTTGAAGCACACACTGTGTCCGCACCACCTCGCCCTGCCAATCCAATCCAACACTCTTCCCTCCCCGCGAAGCAAGACCAAACAGCGTTCTCCCGCTCTTACCCAGCACCAGCACCAGCACCAGCACCGTAGGTAAATCACATCTCTTCATCTCCCTCGCACAGCCACCTCGCCGCGCAATCACCTAGGTAGGTATACCCAGCTATCCATCCCCCCACCAGACCATACCGACGCAGCCATCGGATACACCGACCGCCACGCGCAGCTTGGGCGTGTATTGCACAACACTTACGTACTTACGTACTTGCGTATCGAAACCAGACTCAGACTCAGACTCAGACTCAGTGAGGGATCGTAAGTGGCAGGTACTCAAAGGGTGTAAGAGCAGACGCCTCTGCGAGGTTGGGGGATGTGGGAAGGCAGTGTCGACTGAGCCCCGTTGAGATGTATCATAGTCTTGAAGATGGGACGAGCGGAGCAAGGATTACTCAGTCCCACTCCTAGCTAGGTAGATGCTGGTGGAACTAACTAACAATGTTACTACGTGAGTTGCTCCAGCCAGTCGATGAGCCTTTTTTCCATTTTTTCAACGAAAAAAAAGGCCCGCGTAGTCGTCCCAATGCGAAGATGAAGAACAAACTTGACGCAGGCAGGCAGACCAACCTACGGTGTAACCCCGTGACCGGAGCAAGAAAGAAGCGAAGATGCGTTTCACCCACCGTGCGGCAACGGGGTGAACAGCTCGCGTCGAAGTGAGCCGAGACACGTGTGCGTGGTCAACGCGCTTCGGATGGAGGTGCTGAGGAGATGTAGGTGCTCCAGATCGCTCGTGCTCGGGCGTGGTTATGTCGAGGCGATACATATATATCACACGCACAGCATAGCAGCTCTCACAAAACCAGCACAGACGAAAGCAAAGTAAATCATAAACGTCTTATTCGTCCACGCAAGCGCAGCGCAGCCACCCGCCACACCGCACTACAAATACACAGCTTGTCCAGCAAATCTCCAATAAGACACGCCCCCCTTTTCTCCGTCCACCGCTGAGATGCCCTCCCACCCCACTCCCGCCCCCTCCAACGCAAACGCAAACGCAATCATGTGAAGGGAAAAAAGAAGAAATGCCGCGAGATACCCAAACGACGCCATGCCGCACGAAAAACAACCAGGACAAGACGAAAGAGGCGTGCCTGCGGCGAGCAGGCGGGTATGCGAAGACGAAGCGAGGTAAAGCAAAAAAGAAGGGAGGGGGTTGGGTTGGGAGCCTTCGGGGGTGCATGCAGTGCAGTGCAGTGCAGTACAGGTGCGTGATGCGGCGCTATGTAATAGGGATATAGCCCAGAGATCCAGTCCTGGGTGTTGGTGTGTGTGGGTGGATTAAGAATCAGAAATTAGGTAAGAATGGAAAGATGCAACGAGTGTTTGTGCGGGATTGCGAGGCGCGACTCATTCAAAGGCCGTCTCTTCGCGCACCATGAGCGGGTTCACACCGCGGGGCTCGTCGCGGTGGCGATGCGAGGACCCGCTTGAGCCGTTGGAGCCCTTGCGCGGCGCGCCCATGCCCATGTTCATGAGCAGCATTCCGCTCTCGCGCCGTCGTTGCCGCTGGTCGCGTGAGCTGTTAGAGGATACCGAGCTGTTGAGACTCCCATAGCCGTCTCCGCCCTGGTACGACTGGTCGTACTGCGACCCGTTGTATGTGGGTCTCATCGGGATGAATCCCGATTCGTAGTTGGGTTGTTGGCCCTGCTGCTGTTGCTGTTGCTGCTGCGGGGGTGGCGGCGGCGGCGGGAAGGAAGGTGGAGGCATCGCTTTGGGCTGAGACTGGAACCGTTGAGGGAAGGATGTTTCGTTGTAGCCGGGGGTAGGAATGTCGGAGAACATCTGTCTCCGAGGAGATCGGATGGCGTCGTCCGAAAGCTGGTGCTGGTGGCGTCTTATCTCATGGATCGGCGAGCTTGCTTCGTCCAGAGGAGTGCCGAAAATGTCCATGAAGTCTGTCAAGAAGAAGGCGATGAGCGGGGCCGGAATGTTCAAAGTGGGTGCGAAGACGATGCCCACGTTTCGTACAGTCATCTTGTTCACCTGAGAGTTATCCACAATCTCGATGAGGAACGATGACATCCGGCTTAGCAGCTCAAAGTTAGCAATGGGCAGCTTGTGCACGAGAACATTAAAGCTCTGGATCTTCTTGCTGCGCTCATCCATATCTGTTGTATGTTAGCTAAGCTACCATGTGAGGGATGGGGAACTTACCAAGAACTTTGAGGAAATCCAGGTGCAATTCTCGGGTAAGGATGGAAGCTGGCAGCTCTCGTAGATACAGCTTGAGAAGGGAGGCAACGGCATGGACATCGGTGTACGGTCCATCCAAGAGTTTGATGTCACCTTCGGTGTTGAACCTCTCGCGCAAGGCCTTGATGACGATGTTGGACCCACTGAGCCGGAATATGCCCTCTTCATTTATAGCGTTCTTAGCTTTGAGGTACTCAAGACAGCGGTATACGACTGATGGCAGTTGAGCGGTGTAACCAATGGGCTGCGAGAAGTCGACAGCTTCTTGGAGCGTCATGCCAAAGATGTTGCGATTGGGAAGTAGCGTCCGAGACTCAAAGCCGGCTAATGGGTGGTTGGCAATCTGGATAGGTGCAAGGTCAGAAGAGCCGCCACGACCCCGGAAACCGAAGATACTGCGCTTCTTGTCCTTGACAGACGTAGGAACTGCAGGCAGGGCCGATGTGGGGGCTCCCATAGGCTTGTTGCCCCAGGTCTCTGCGTCCCGAATCCTAGTGCCATTGCTTGGAGCAGAAATGACAGGATAGCTGGAGCTATCGTGAGAGAACGAGGTACCCTTGGGTGACTCCCGAGACGATTTGTTGCCAATAGCGTCTCGGTGGTTGGGTCCGCGGACAGGGGCCTCTGCCGCTATCGTGTCGTTGTAGTTGAGACCCTGGAGTCTGTCCATAGTCTCTACGTCCGGGCTGCCTCTACTCTGCGAGCGGCTCGAGTTTTGGCCGCCCGGTGGCTTTTGCAAGCGCGCTGGGATCGAAGAGCCCTTCTCGGCCTTCTCGGCCTTCTCAATAGGGGATTTTTCGTCCTGCCAGTCTACGTGCTGTAGTAGAGCATCGACCCAGACATCCCGCTCCTCGTCATTCTCGGCACAAAGCACATGGCGCACGAGACTCGCCGAGTCCTTCCGTTTCGGCTCCAGGATAAGGAAAGCGTGACGGTACTGGTTGTCTTCTGCATCATCACGACGTTGCGGCGACTGGTTTGATTGTTGCTGCGACTGCTTGCCGATCTGTGCGTTGAGTAGCTTGATGGTGCCTAGATGGGCGCCACCCTCGACTTCATAGTATCGGAATTCCGGACCATCCAGGACGAAGTACCTCGCCTTCCAGCCACCAAAGTTCTTGCCACGCTTAGTGAGATAACCTTCCTTGTTCTGCCGGGTCTTGGGCACGGCAACGGCGGTAGGCGCAAGAACAGGCTCTGGAGTCAGCCTGTCACCCATCTGTGCGCCGATAACGTCAGTAGAGAAGAACTCGCAGACAATCAAGGCCGCCTTCTCGCTCATAGGTGTCTCGAGCATGACGTCGAAGTACTGGGTGAGAGCAGCCCTCCGAGCGTCGATCTTGGCCGGTGCATGGCCACTGAACAGAACCCGCTCAGGAAGCCTTCCTTGGAAATCGCACAGTGATTTCAGCTGTGCATCCAGTGCAGGCAGGGTCGCAATTGTCTTCTCCAAACGCCACAGCTGCTTGTTGTCGGAACGGGCGTAGACGGCGAGAATAAATACTGGGTCCTCTTCATGCGGTTTGGGTGCTAAGAAGCTTAAACGAGATGGGCGGAGCCGAGACGAGAAGACCTTGACTTCTATCGAAGGCAGTGCGTTGGGTGGAAGCAACAAGCCGGGGTACTGGTCTGAAACGAGACCTCGATATACGTGCTCTGCATCCGGGGCATCGTTCAAAGTTGGGCTGCTCGAAGCCGAATCTGGGCTTGGCTGTGCGTTAGGCACGGCTAGCAGATCAGACTTCTTTGTAGGAATAGACCTCTCGGCCTGGCTTGTTGGGGGTGATTGGTACGATTGTGGGGTGTTTGGTGGAAGAGGTACCGGCTGTTGCAGGTTCCGTGCCCCGGGTGATATTGTCGCAGTAGGTGACATGGGTGGGGATGCCATCGACTGTTTTGGATGTCTTGGCAGAGGTGACCCAGGCGGTCTGTCTCCGGGACGAGGACTAGTCGGCAGGCCCGGGCTCAGCAATGGCGGAGATCCTAGTGAACCGACGCTCCTGTTGGCCATCATTGAGCTGTCCGAACCAGCCGGGCTGAGAATGGCGTTCAGAGAGCCGGCCGGAGGATGGCGTGGGGACAGTGGCAGGCCAGCCTGGAGAAGGTTCAACTGACGAGGCGACTGTGGCACCGGCACTGTTTGACCTGAGTCGGTTGCAGGACTTGCCTTGCCTTTGCTCCCACTCTTCTGCTTTGCCGATTTGCTTCGCGCCTCTTCTTCCTTTGCGACGATTGCCTCGCGAACGCGGTCATCTTCCTCGCGGGTTTTTCTCCTCCCCCTCTCGACAACAACAGGTATTTCTTCCACCTCGAGCGTGTCATCGTAGTCGGAGTCTTCGCTGTCATCGTGGGTAGCCTGATGGAGGTGCGCGCTGGTCGCCATGGGCTTGGAGAGATTGAGTGGCGCTGGGGGTGCCTTCCGCAGCGGGTGTGCAGGCTTGCGTGGGGGTGTGCTAAAGGCGCCACCACGCATCTCGGGAGTTGGTTGCGTCAGTGCGAGTTGTGGCTGCTGCTGGCTCGCAAGCTCAGAAGCTGAAATGTTTAGAGTTGGCGTCTCAGGGTCTGGAAGCCTCGTGTTTAGTTGTGCGTCAAGGCTATTTTCCTGCAACGCAACGTTTCCAGCAGGGGCTTTGACAGAGAAGTCCAGGGGTTTCACCGCGAAGACGCCTGGCGAGTGGGCTTGGGACGTGGCTCCGGAGGCTGTGGGTGAGAAGGAATGGCCCTCAGACTGCGAGGGCGACAGGGCCAGCTGCGATTCGGGATACATGTGCGGGTTTGACTGTTCCTGTTCCTGTTCCTGTTCCTGGTCCTGTGTCACCGTCGGCTCTTGTGTCTCGGGTGGTGACGTCTGCTGAGGCGCTGCCGTCTGCTCGGGCGGTGGTGTGTTTTTGGACTCGATGGGCGTCGAAGGGGCATCGTGCCTATCGCTGGGGGCAGGAGAGGCGCTCTGGTCACGTTCTATGATTGAGTTGAGTGTGTCGGATCGCTTCATGCCGGGGATGGGGGGTATCTGCTCAAGGGCCTCCTTGGCCTTGCGGCGGTAGCGGTCCTTTTCTTTGAGAGCTCGTTCGAGGTCGCGCTGCAGGCCGATGACCATGGCCCGCTGCTTTTCGACGAGGCGCCACAGCTGGGCGTTGTGGGACTGTGTGCTCTGCTTGTCGCGCCACAGGGCCATCATGGCGGCCTCGGGGGAGCCGGCGGCGGCGATGAGGGCGGCCATATTAGGAGGGTTGGCCGAGCTGGCGTCCTGCGAGGGCCGCGAGCCATGGTTTGGGACGAGGCGCTGGGGCAGCGAGGGGGGAGCGGCAGCAGCGGCGGTCGAGTCGGTCGAGTTGGTGGGCGGAGCAGTGGGGGGCATGTCGGGCCGCGGTGTGCGCTGGGGCGGCGGCGGCATGGTGTTCTGGAGGGCCGACGAGGGCGAGGGCGAGGGCGAGGGCGAGGTCGGGGACGGGGAGGGAGAGGAGTGCCCGGGGCGGGCGGGCGCAGGCGCAAGCGTAGGCGTAGGCGTCGGGACTGACACGGGGACGGGGACGGGGACGGGCAGCATGTGCTCCTCCTCGAGCAGGGCGTCGAGCTTCTGGCGCGGCGAGCGAGGCTGGTCGTCGGTGGCCGGCGGCACGTCGAGGGCGCCGGAGAGAGTGCTTTCCTGAAGCATGGCGGCCAGCGTCCAGCGAGCAGTCGAGCGTGCCAGCGTCCAGCGTCGGGCGTCGAGCGGATGTCGAAACTAGGCTAGCTGGCGACCAGGATGGCGGCGTGCAGGCGTGGGGATTGGCTGGATGTTCGGCGCGTGCTGGCTGCTTGCGTATGAAGAGGGTATATCAGCACTGGAGCTCGCAGGACGACTCGTGGCAGCCCTCCATACGGGGACGGGTCTGCAGGCACAAACGACGAGAACAAGGACTGGACTGGACGAGCAGTAGAGAGCAGCGGCGACAGCGACAGCAGCGCGGCCGCTTCGCTGGAGAAATTCGGCGACAGAGTCAGGTGGCAGGCCCGGCGTGTGATTGGCGGGTGCTACGCGCCAGGGGGATAGGGCATTTGCATTTGGCCTCGCTGGACTATTATCATCAACACCGCGGGCCATGCCATGTCTGATTGTGATTCCTCGCCCAACATTCCACGCCGCCCGGTTCCTGCATCAACGGCCGCCGTCGTCGTCGTGGCCACGAGCAGCTGCGCGACGTGAAACTGGGCCGTTGCTGCGGGCGCTGCTGACCTGCACATGACGGACTGGACTGACCTGGCCCTGACGGCTGCCACACTGCCACGCCCCCCGCCCAACGGCTGCGACACGCGCAGTGACTGGAGCGTGTATCAATCCTGCTGGCCCAGCCGGTCTCGCAGCCCACTGCCTGTCGCAGCATCGCTGGGGCTGGGCTGGGGGGCGAAGCTTTCTCAGGCTGCACACGATGCGAGATGAGAGGAACGCACCCCGCATGCACGGCGATCACACACCCAATCCCCCAATGCACACCCCTGGCCGCCGCCCGCCGCCCGCCGCCCGCTTGCTTCGCACACGCACACGCACACGCATGTCTGCCGCCAGTCTGCCGCCCTGGCCGTGAACCACTCGACTGTGCGCTGCCCAGCTCGACACCCTCTCTGCCATGCCGGCGCCCCTCGCTCCGGCCGGCTTGTCTTGTCCCCTCGCTCCAGCAAAACCCATCTGCTGCTTGTGAAACTCATACACTATACAATGTGTCCCGCGCAGGAGCCGCCAGCCGGCCCACCCCAGCACCCGCCCACTCTATATCTTCCGATTCTGCTGTCAGAAGGCCATCGCTTGTAACAGCGAGGCTGCACCAGCGGCCCTGCAAAACATCTGCTGGGCATCCTCCAGCCCGCTGCCCCTCACCTCGCCGTCTCGACTCGTCCCTAAACACAGTAGACAGACCCTTGGACCCTTGAATCCTTAGATCCTCTGCACGCACATAACTCTGCATGCACGCGTACTTGCAATCCCTCTAGCCCCCGCTGGCATAGGCATGCAGGGTCGTCCTGACGCCCTGCCTGCCTCAGGTTCCCCCTCCCCCACGGCTATGCGGATCCACTGCTGGCGATGTGATGTGATGCACAGAGGGCCAATATCAGGTATAGGTATACTTAGGTATCAACGCCACTCTTCATCCCCGAAACATTGCGCAACCGCATCACCTGTTCGTCCTACTCGGTTCGTCCCTTTGTTTATAACACTGCGCTTAACATTCGTTTCCGCGGCACTTGTGAGACACACCATACTGAAGGTGTGTGGAGGCATTCAGTACACGGCTGACTATAGTACCCTGTTGACTGCTTAAGAAGCGTCGAGGTAATCAGTATATAACTTGAGATAACCCTCCGGGAAGCGTAGAGGTATCTAGGGCATAATGGTCATCTTCCCATCTTCTCTGCGACACGGGAAGCAGTTATCCTTGCCTGCTGTCGTGTCACTGTGACTGTCTTGGTGCCGTCAAGTGGCGAAAGTTTTGTAGGATCGAACGGTGGTTAATGGACAGACCCACGCCGCACATTTGATAAAGTGTGGTTTAGCTGGATATCCATTGCGATTGTGCCCGTCTATTCCTTCTGAGCACACTCAATTTCACAACGAGCAATTCAAAGTGCGTAGAAGCAGCTGCTCTAGCATTCAACACACCGTCCAACACAACCGTCCCTCGAATCACAAGTCCGTTATTGAAAACGCCTTTGCTTGTTCTATGCCGCTCACACATCCCATATACACTATTGTACACACGCCAACCCACACTACATCTGCACACGTCCAGTGCCGCCGCGCTCCACCTTGTTCAACCTGCGCGCCGTGTTGATCTGTGTCCTTGTCCTCTGGCCGCGCACTGGCAGACCCATGGCATGTCTTCGACCTCGGTATGTGCCCATATCCTTCAGCCGCCGGATGTTCTCTTGGACTTCTCGCCGCAGGTCGTTCTCAATCTTCATGTTGGACAGCTCGGCTGTGAGTTCGAGGATGGTCGAGTTCTTCAATCCGCCGACCTTGGCCCAGGGCTGGATGTGGTATCTCGCCATGATGCTCTGCGAGACCTTTGGGCCGATGCCGAAAAAGCTCTCGAGCGAGCGCTGCGGCGGCGTTAGAAGCGCCATGGGCGGTGCGACGAGGCGGCACATACTTTGACGAGCGTCGCCTCTGTGAAGTTGAAACCGTTAAGGAACACCTAGCCAAAGTCAGCGCGCGCCTTCTGCGTCCCTCGTCTGCCTGCGTACCATGGTGCTGGTGGCTCTCGGGCAGCTATCGACGTGGTGTTGAAGATCTGTAACTGCGCTTGCGTGAGGACGGCGCGAATCTGTCGGGCCCTCTCCGGGACTGGACTGGCGCCGTTTCACGCTAAAGCCAAGGACCACGTCGCGGAAACACTACTGCTCTCCCTCCACCCAGCGTGCCAGCACCGGGAAACACGTTATAACCTTCCAACTGTCCCTCTGCCATACCCGCCACAACCAGGCATCATGGCTTCCATTCAGAGATTCCTCATCTCGGTCCTCCTGATCCTCTCGGTCACCTTTGTCTTCTTTGCTCAGTCTGCCGAGGCTTCCAAGGGCCCCAAGATCACCCACAAGGTGTGTACGCTCTCTTCCAGTGCAATTGAGTCCTGAATGGTCACAATGTGTACTGCACAGTCCAATTCCCACATGGATGTGCCTGCACATGGCCAGTTGTGCCTCGCCCTCGATCAAGGCTAATAGCTAATTAGGTCTACTTCGACATCACCCACGGCGATGAGGAGCTTGGCCGCATTGTGATCGGTCTCTACGGCAAGACCGTCCCCAAGACTGCTGAGAACTTCCGGTACGACGAATCTGCGCCAAACCCCAAGATACGATATTGACGTCAACAGTGCTCTGGCCACCGGCGAGAAGGGCTTCGGTTACGAGGGCTCTACATTCCACCGCGTCATCGAGCAGTTCATGATCCAGGGTGGAGACTTCACAAACCACGATGTCAGTGCATCATCTATACTCTTTGCGTCGGGAGACGGTATATTGACTAGCTCAGGGCACTGGCGGCAAGTCCATCTACGGCAACAAGTTCCCCGATGAGAACTTCAAGCTCAAGCACACCCGCAAGGGTCTCCTCAGCATGGCCAACGCCGGGTACGCATCACGCACGTGGCTGTATCGGCACAAGCTAATACCCGCGCAGAAAGGACACCAACGGCTCCCAGTTTTTCATCACCACTGTCATCACCAGCTGGCTCGACGGCCGCCACGTCGTCTTCGGCGAGGTCCTCGAGGGCTACGAGGTCGTTGAGAAGATCGAGAAGGCGCCCAAGTCTCCCGGCGACAAGCCCGTCAAGACGATCAAGATTGCCAAGAGCGGAGAGCTCGAGGTTCCAGCGGAAGGTATTCACGCAGAACTCTAAGCCACTACTGGCTGGCAATGCGGGAGAGCTGCTGATGTTTCCTTTTCTTAAGATCTCTACGGCGTAGCGGGGCATGATGAAGGAGACAACCTCGACGTCACTTCTACCCAATTGACCGACAAAGTTGATGTCGCATCACCCCCTGCCGGCTCAGGGAACGCGGACAAGGCGCAGATTCAGACTTCCGCAGGCGCCGACCAGGGCCTGTCGTGGGCCCAGAAGACATTCCTTATCTTCGCCATTGTCGCGGTTTGCGCTCTTTTTTTACGTGGGCGTGGCGGAGGCGGTGGCAGCGGATTTGATAGGTTTAGCAAGGAGAAGAGCATGGCGTAGGCCGGCTGCTAGTTAGAAAGTATATATACAGTTGCAACTGCGCGTCTGTTGTGTGGTGCTGTGGGGTGGCCAGAACAATGTGCCCTGACTACCTATCTACCTATACAGTATAGATATTAAACATTCAACAGGGTCCGAGTATTAGGCCGTCTAACTACTGAACTCTTCAATTTATACAATCAGTAGGTTCGGAATGTTCGGTTCTTTACTGAGTACCTCCAGACCTGGAAGTTCACGACAAGGTCTGGATAGCAGGTCATGTACTAGATACCTACACAGGTATAGATGCCGATAAAATTGGTATGTTGGGTTGTATGCTGAGTACCTCCACGCATCTTTAACAGCAGTAGAACCGGTCGCCTATCGCCTGTTTTTTCCAAACTCGAGAGCAGGTGGTCATGGCGATAGACGGCGGCCGTGCGGCGGGCAAAGCCAGACCAGAGCCACAGCCAGAACCAGAACTCGGCCGCGTTCCGCTTCCCCGCCTCGACCACCCGTAACGGCAGGGCGCTATAATCAATATGGCACGACGTCGCCTGCTGCAGAATCGGCCTCTGACATGCAGTGTGCCCGATTGTGACGGTGACGTTGACGTTCACCGCCCATTTTCACCGACTTGCCACTTGGTGAGAGAGACGAGCCTAGTGGGCTTTTTAGCGTTAGCGGCGTTTGTTCAGGGCTTTCAAATTTATCACACAGTTGGCCCTCGCTCCTCCACACCCACCCTCCACCAACTCCTACTCTTGTGTGTGTTGCACGATCTCATCCGCACATCTTTGTGAAGCCCCTCCTTTTGGCCTTCACACTCCTTTTTTCTCGTTTCAAGGACAGAGGCTATCCCTCGTTCCTTCTTAACGAGCTTCAGGCGCTTCTCTGCTTGCGCAACCACGTCTTCCGTCACTTTGACGCTTGTCCTTTATCTGTCGCTCACCGCAGAGCCAGTCGAAATCTCCTAGATCGCACCCGCAGCGACTCTACCCCTCTACAACTCTCTCCGAACACTACAACTACCACCCAGCATGGCTGAACAACTCGACATGGGTCGTCTGAACATCAACGACTCCCAGCACGCCCCTCAGCAGAACGGCGGCTTCAACCAGGAGCGCTCTGCCTACATTCCCCCCCACCTCCGCGGTCGCCCCGGTGGCGCTCCCCCTGCTATGGATGCCGCACCTCCCATGATGAACGGCGGCGCTCCTGGCGCTGGTGGCGGCGCTTGGGGTCCTCCCCAGGCTGGGTATGTTTACACTCATCGTTGCTCTTGACAAGCAGTTTCTAACACATAACAGTCGCGGTTACGGCGGTGGTCACATGAACGGCAACGGCGGCGGTAACTGGGCAAACGCAAACGCCCCCAACTTCACTCCCCGCGGCCGCGACGGCCCTGGTGGCGGCGGCCCTGCTCGCGGTTCCGGCGACGGTCAGTGGAAGGACGGCAAGCACGTGCCCGGCCCCTCCAACCCCCGCGTCGAGCGTGAGCTTTACGGTGTACCCAACGACCCCTCGAAGCAGCAGACAGGTATCAACTTCGAGAAGTATGACGACATCCCCGTCGAGGCCTCTGGCCAGGGTGTCCCCGAGCCCGTCACCCGCTTCACCAACCCCCCACTTGACGACCATCTGCTGAGCAACATCGAGCTCTCCGGATACAAGGTCCCCACCCCTGTCCAGAAGTACTCGATCCCCATCGTCATGGGTGGCCGTGATTTGATGGCCTGTGCCCAGACCGGTTCCGGAAAGACTGGTGGTTTCCTGTTCCCCATCCTTGCCCAGGCCTTCAAGAACGGCCCGGTTGCTACCCCCGCTCCCCAGGCTGGCGGTTACGGATACGGCCGTCAGCGCAAGGCCTACCCCACCTCTCTGATTCTGGCTCCCACCCGTGAGCTGGTGTCTCAGATCTTCGATGAGGCCCGCAAGTTTGCCTACCGTTCATGGGTCCGCCCTTGTGTTGTCTACGGTGGTGCCGACATTGGCTCCCAGCTCCGCCAGATCGAGCGTGGCTGTGACCTTCTCGTCGCCACCCCCGGTCGTCTCGTCGACTTGATCGAGCGTGGCCGCATCTCCCTCCAGAACATCCGCTACCTTGTCCTCGACGAGGCTGACCGCATGCTGGACATGGGTTTCGAGCCTCAGATTCGCCGCATTGTTGAGGGCGAGGACATGCCCCAGGTCGCTAACCGCCAGACTCTCATGTTCTCTGCCACCTTCCCCCGCGACATCCAGATGCTTGCCCGCGACTTCCTGAAGGACTACATCTTCCTTTCGGTCGGTCGTGTCGGTTCCACATCCGAGAACATTACCCAGAAGATTGAGTACGTCGAGGACGTTGACAAGCGCTCCGTTCTCCTTGACATTCTTCACACACACGGCGCCGGTCTCTCCCTGATTTTCGTCGAGACCAAGCGTATGGCCGACTCGCTTTCCGACTTCCTCATCAACCAGGGTTTCCCTGCTACCTCCATCCACGGTGACCGCACCCAACGTGAGCGTGAGAAGGCCCTCGAGATGTTCCGCAACGGACGTTGTCCCATCCTTGTTGCTACTGCTGTGGCCGCCAGAGGTCTTGTAAGTTTTCCTTTTGATCTTCAGTCATGACACAGTGACTAACTCCAGTATAAAGGACATCCCAAATGTCACTCACGTGGTCAACTACGATCTCCCTACCGACATTGACGACTACGTCCACCGTATCGGTCGTACCGGTCGTGCCGGAAACACGGGTATTGCGACTGCCTTCTTCAACCGCGGCAACCGCGGTGTGGTCCGTGACCTTCTGGATCTCCTTAAGGAGGCCAACCAGGAGGTTCCTCAGTTCCTCGAGAGCATCGCCCGAGAGGGATCCGGCTTCGGTGGCGGTCGTGGCGGACGCGGCGGCGGCCGTGGTCGTGGCAGCGCTGCTACTCGCGATGTTCGTCGCATGGGCGGCGGCGGCGGCGGCTTCGGCGGCGGTGCCGGCAACTGGGGCGGTGCTCCTCAGGGTGGCTACGGCGGCGGCGGCGGTGGCTTCGGTGGCGCTCCCGCTTACGGCGGTCCTCCTCCCCCCATGTCTGGTGGTGGTGGTGGCTACGGTGGCGGCTACGGCAACCCATCTGGCCCCGGCGGCAACTCTTGGTGGTAAATACTTAACCACCTGCTTCACGACAGCGCCTCGCCAGGACTTGTTTTCTCTGCAATGACCTGGCCCGTCGTGCGGCAACACTAGGCGACCTTGCTTCCAGTTTCTTACGTCTTTCGAATCTTTCTGCGAGTCATTTTCGGTTACTGCGGAATGATGCGGATTCCGGAATCTCATACCCCAACCAGCATATAGACAGCGACTGTTTCTTTGCGGATCTGCCTATTTTCGAGCTTCGCTGCACAGGATACCCATCGACGACACTGCGTCGAGCTCGAGCATAATGGCAGAACCATCCGCCTTTTTCACGAAGGCAATGCATCACGGACATTTTACGTCTTCGCTCTTTCCAGCAAAGTCTGCTGTTTGGGGAGCTATAGATCTCGTTTTCCGGATTTTTCAAGCCGGCGACCACTTTTCTCAGTTTTCAGTTACAAAAAGCGATTCCTTTCCCTGGTCACATTCCTCTGCGCCTCATCTCGTTGGTCGTCTGCGGTCGCTCGTCCCTCCACACGCGGAGGGGAAGTGCGCGACACATTTTCAGACGCCAGACGAGGAGAGTGCTGGTAGTCTTGCACATAGACGGCGTTCACGAGGTTAGCTGTCCTTTTCTAATGAGCCCTCACGACGGAGGCTTGAGCGAAGGAAATACCCCGGGAATTTTGCGGTGACAGTCACGACTTGGGCAAGGGAATCATCTAAAAGCATAGTTTCTAGCGGATGCCTAGTACGATAGAGCAGCGTGAGCGCTGATGAATGCATATGATTGTTCTATTCGAGTATGTTGCCGTGATGTTGTATGACGTGGCCGCGACGGCGGATGTCGAGGGCAGGCTTGTTGTCGACACGTATATTGTCCGAGAGGTACAAAGGGCCTGTGGACAGAGTACTTCCCTCTGGCCATTAAACAGCTGACCTGAAGCAACTCATCTGTACGACTTTGTCAGTACCTACAAAGATACCTGGGCAAGATTCAGTGGAGTTACAGTTGCACCTCGATAGTCCGGCTTGTAACATTATGGAGCAGCTGCAGTAAGCTGAATGGATCCCTCCCAGGTGCCTTTGTAGGTACTGAAATGTGTATGTACAGCAAGTTGATTGAATCCCTCCCCAGTAGGTGATCGGTTTGAATGTGTATTTGTAGTGACTCGGTTGAATACCTTTGAAGTAAATTTGTATGTACTTAAGTGTGCATGTATAGTAAGATGGGTGAATCCCTTCCCACTAGTGATGAGTTTCGAGCGTGCATACATTCTAACTCGGCTAAATCCCTCCTCAATACCTTTCGAGGTGCTTGAAGAGTCCATTCATAGTGTCAACTGGGTAGGCAACGAGCTTAGGATGTCGACATACAGGCAGTCGCCTGAGTCTCTTCAGGATATATCATTTCGAGATTTCTAGCAGCAGACGACAATATAATTGAATCCCTCCCAACGACTCAGATGCTAACTAAGCCGACGAAGTCGTCAAACAGGCGAGTTGCTTCAACTCGGCTGTTCGGTGTGGGGGGAGAAGAACTCCATATCAAGTAGTGTGAGATGAGCAGAAGCAGTCAACCCACCCAAAAGTACCCCGACAATTTGAGACACATAAATTACATGCCAGAGAAAGAATAATGGAATGATTTGAACGCTTTGAGGTTATCTGCAACCATGCTGTTCGAAGTATCGGGACTAGCATGATAGGGCTTTCCTGGGGCACTGGATCTCCCGCCTGCGCCCCAGGGGCCTGCTTACGTACCCACGTACCGTTGGCTCGCTAGCGTGAGAGCTTGGGCGCGTCGGCGGATGGCGTTTCTGACCTCATTCATGGACTGCGATTGACGCTGCAGAAGGTTCTCAATTCGGGATATCGCGCCGCCGAGGTGACGCTACCTGCTCTGCACATCCCCGACTCTCTTCCGCCCACGCGCCCACCAACCCGTTGCGCGACACCCACCACTGCGCCGCTCGCCACCGCTACCGCCATGGACGCGAGCGCGCCCCCTCGACCCGACGAGATCGACTCTCGCAACAGCCTCCGCCATATCCTCGCCGCAGAAACACCCATGGACGACTCCAAACGCTCGCCATCGTTGGCCAACACACCCGCCCCGGACGATGTTGATGCTGGTGGTCCCGGCACCCCCGCCGAGGGCGATACCTCGCATCCACACTACACGGCCACCACCACTACCACGCGCCGCAACGCCAACGGCAGCGTCTCGTCCGTCTACAGCGGCAACAAGATCAAGCATCTCAAAAAGGATGACGGCATCCCTCTATGGCGCAAGGACATCCAGTACGACTTCCTTAAGCTCGTTTTCGAGGACGACACACACGCCTTCACCAAGCAGTCGGATGGCACGTCCGGTCACACATTTGCCGACATCTATCTCGACGCCATGGCAAAGAGCAGCAAATGCAGCAAGATTCTCAAGGACAAGTTGCTGACGGAGCGCCCCGCCGCCATCAACATGGCCATGGTGTGCTTGCTCGTCAATGTTGGTCGCATGAATACGACTCTCAACTGTACGCTTCCACTTGCTGCGCGCATGACGCCACCAGTAGCTGACCTCTCATAGTCTTCCCCGAGATGCGCGCCCAGCTCCGAACCTACCACTCCATCCCCTCGCTCCAGGCCCACCAGGACCCCAACGCCTACAAGCAGCTGCAGGACGCCCCGCGCCTCAAGTCCATTCTCAAGGGTGCCACCGAGGACCAGGAACAACCCAGCACAATTGAGGAGATCATGGCGGCTGCCATTCCCCGCACAAATCCTGTCAACCTTATCTTTGTACTGTCTCAGTATGCCCCGAAGATCTCAGAGCTACACTTCTTCCCGCCCCGCGACTTCTTCGATCTTGTTATGCGCTCCAACCTGAGCAGCAAGAGCAGAGCCACCGCCTTTCTATGGCTCATGTGGTGGTATCTTGAGAGCGACTTCTCCAAGAAAGCTGCCGAGACCAACCCCTTTGGGCCCGGACAATACGGGCCCGCCGACGATCCAGCAACGGCAGACTTCCCCATCAAGTGCCCCGCCTTCGACTTTCTGACCCCTGAGTTGGAGGCTCTCGAGAACGTCGACTCGGTGGACGAGAAGAACTTTGGCGAGATCAAGCGCAAAGAGCGAACAGCTATTCTGGCAAGCGACATGGCCCCTGTAGTGACGGGTCCAAAGCGCACCAACAAAAAGGGTGGGTGTTTTTCGTATTCTGTTCTTACTAGCAGCACCTGTCGCAGGCTGTCAGGACTCCTGGTTGCGACAGTAGTACATACGTCTTACCTCGAACATCCTTATCATATTCTCAAGCCTGACTAACTTATGCCAGCATTTAATCAAAATCCCGTCTTTTCAGTCTTGGCGGATGATGGCGCTTCCACGCCTGGCAGAGATCGGCAATCCCCATCTCACGGTAAGCCAACGTGACACTAAGGTATAGGGAACATACTGACAACTACAGGCTCAGCCAGAGGTCGTGGAAAGCTAGCAAAGTCGATCATAGAGCGCGACTATCCATCTGATACAGACGGCACTCGCTCAGTGTCTCCACCCGTCAGCGTCTACAACACGGGCAAGAAAGCCACACCCAACATGCGTATTAACACTCTTCTCAACGAGGACGCTTCAGCCTCCGCACGAGCGTCTAGCAAAACCTCCAACCGCAGCAACTGGTCACGAAGTAAGAACGGTACTGGTGGGCCACGCAGCTTCAAATCCAAGCTCGATGCTACCGCTTCACAAGACGGTCAATCGCCTTCCGGCAGCGCCCCAACCTTCTCCGGGCCACATGGTTTCTATCTGCCCTTGAACGGCTCTGACCCGGCCCACAAACGCACACGCCCGCTTACCCAACACCAACTTGCAGTTGAGCAATACCGCCGGCGGCGCGTCGACGTGATTCTGGATCGCGGCGTACGTATCGAGTACAAAGCAGCCGCGAGACGGCGGCGCAAGGCCAACGCTTTCATGCGCGCGTGGATCCGCTGCAAAGGTATGGCCGACGGCTACGACACAGACGAAGAAACCACGAGCCAATCCGGACACGTCGACGCCGACGTAGGCGTGAAAACGCCCCCCGCGATGCCCGCGGGTCTCGTACCCCTCGACTATGGCGAGGAAGTAAACGACCACGGCGAAGAGAGCTACTACCGCGCCAAGATGCTCACGCGCGCCCTACGCCGCCTAGACCGGTGGGAAAACGGCAAAGCTGGGGCCTCTGAGCGCACGCGCGGCGACCGCTACGGGCCGGACCTCGACGAGAGCGACGCCTCGGACGAAGACATGCAGGACATTGACGAGCTCGAGCGCCGCGAGGACATGGACTCGGACGAGGAGCTCGACGACATCGAGGCCGAGTATGCGCCGCAGGGGAGCGCGGCGACGCGGGCGCGTTGAGGCTAGGCTGACGCGCCTTATTTCGCTTTGGCTTTGGCTTTGGCTTGTTTGCTTTGATCTCTTGCGATGCGGGTGTTATGGGAACGGGACGGCGTTGGGCGCTTGAGGCGATCGCTTTGCATCTGCCGTGCGCACGGCTGGGCTGGAACGGAATGGAACGGAATGGAATGAATTGGGCCCCGGTGGTAGACTCGGCTGGCTTGTGCTTGTGTTTGTGACTTGAGACTGAGATTGCCGGTGCTTCGAGATGAGATGAGATGGGGTGGGATGGGAGACGGATGCGATATGAACACTCGGCTTGTGTAGGATCCCGGGTCGAACTGAGACTTGGGTCGAGATGGAAAGGGGGAGATCCTCGCTGTACCATCCATACTTTACTATATTAAGTACACGTATACTACATTTCACTAGGTACATACTATACCGTGCCGTGCCGTGCTGCAGCGCAAAATACGTGAATGGATTGCATTACTCTACCGGCATCAGCCGGGGGTAATTC
>WODD01000148.1:49896-61282 GCA_019775935.1 Neoascochyta sp. HWLR27 | reverse complement strand
TGTGTGTGTGTGTGTGTGTGTATGTATGGCACGCTGTATCGATTACGCCGGTGAGCTGGTGCAGCGAGCTAAAGGGGCACCGCGCAGCGTGGCTAGCTGGTGGATCTGCATGTGCAAAGTGTAGCGGCGTGTGTGGAACGGTTGCCAGCGCGTGTGTATATATGTCATATAAATGGGCTCCTCCAACGGGGGGTTTTCGCTGCCGCATGCCCCCGTTCCCTCCCCCACCTGGTTGAGTTGCTGCACCATGAAGTCACTCCCTCTCGCCCTCACGGCACTTGTGCCCGCCGCCCTCGCCCTGCCCGCAAACACACCTGCCAATCTGCATTATACCAAGCGGCAGGATGCAACTGACCGGGCGCAAGCTGTCGTCGATGTGTTCCGCACGAGCTGGACTGGGTACTACGAGTATGCCTTCCCAAATGACGAGTTGAAGCCCGTCAGCAATGGGTTTAGCAATTCGCGGTAAGTGGCTGTCCGCGTCCATGTCCATGTGTACAAGATAGTGAATGGTAGCTGAGTCCTTGCAGAAACGCTTGGGGCGCTTCGGCCGTCGATGCGCTCTCGACGGCCCTAATCATGGGCCAGCGCGACATCGTGAACCAAATCATCGAGTACGTCCCGACCATAAACTGGAGCCAGACACCCACGACCGTCTCGCTCTTCGAGACGACAATCCGCTACCTTGGCGGCCTGTTGTCCGGATACGATCTCCTCTCGGGCCCGCTGTCCTCGCTCGCCGACCGCCCCGAAGACGTCGAAGCGCTCCTCGCGCAAGCCATTACGCTGGCGAACAACCTCAGCTATGCTTTTGAAACGCCGACGGGCGTCCCATGGAACATCCTCGATTTCGCAACAAGGGGCAATGACGGCTCGCCCAACGGTCTCGCGACCGTTGGTACCCTGATCCTCGAGTGGACCCGTCTGGCTGATCTATCAGGAAACACAACGTATGCCGAGCTTGTGAACAAGGCAGAGAGTTACTTGCTCAATGCGTCACCAACGTCTTCAGAGCCCTTCCCCGGCCTGCTCGGGATGAACATTGACCCTGTGACGGGCCAATTCCTCGACGCGAGGGGCGGCTGGACTGGTGGTGCAGACTCGTACTATGAAGTAGGTTACTAACACGGGTCATGGCTTGCTATCCAAGAAGCTTGCGTAGCTAACTGATCCGGTAGTACTTGATTAAAATGTTCATTTATCAACCGGAGCGCTTCGCAGGACTGCGCGACGCGTGGGTCGAGGCCGCAGACAGCACCATTGCCAACCTAGCATCGCACCCGGCGCCCCGACCTGATCTCACGTTCCTCGCGGGATTCACCGGGACGACGCTGGACTTGACGTCGGAGCACCTGGCGTGTTTTGACGGTGGAAATTTCATCCTCGCAGGCCAAGTCCTCGGTCAGCAAAAGTACATTGACTTTGGCCTCGAGCTTGTCAACGGCTGTCACGAGACGTATATCGCGACGGCGACAGGTATCGGGCCCGAGGTCTTCAGCTGGGATCCCACCGCGGTGCCCGGCGCACAGGCAGACTTCTTCAATCGCACCGGCTTTTACATTACAAATGCGGGCTACCAGCTGCGGCCTGAGGTCATCGAGTCGTTCTATTACGCATACCGCGCGACAGGTGATGCGAAATACCAGGATTGGGCGTGGGATGCGTTTGTGGCTATCAATGCAACGACACGCGTGGGCAGCGGATACAGCTCGATCGAGGACGTCAGCGTCCAAGGGGGCGGTGGTTTCACGGATTTCCAGGAGAGCTTCTGGTTCGCCGAGGTGCTCAAGTACAGCTATCTGATTCAGTCGGGCGACGCCGAGTGGCAGGTTGCCCGGGACGGGAACAATGCGTGGGTGTATAATACCGAGGCGCACCCGGTCAAGGTCTTGTAGGAGTGGGTGAGGGATGGACTTCTCTTGTAACTTGAGCTCTGTTTTGTCTTTGATGAATGATGCTACAGCATCGGGGGTATATAATGCGAATGAACACGGGCAGTCGCCCAGGCTCTTGACTACTCGAAGAAGCCGCCGTCGCTGTCGTTTTCGTCTTCCTGCTGCATCTTTGCTTGCAGCCTCGCCGCCGCCCTCGCCTCGCGCCTGTTCTTGGGAGCAGGGCCAGGCACCTTGTATTCCTTGGGCTGGACGGGCTTCGCGGGGGCCTCCTGCTTGGCCTTGGCCTTGGCTTTGGTTTTGGATGGCTTCGGTGCAATGCCAGGCACATCCTCCCTGCTCTTGCTGTTCCTCAACGTCTCCAGCGACCCGTCCTCCATGGCCCGCTCCACAGCCTTCCATATCTCCACATCGCCCTTTGGCCCGTCGACCTCGCTACTTTTCGCCTTCGAATCGTCTGCTTGGGCATTGTTGGTCTTGGGGTACAACGACGAGTACGGCTTCATTAGCGGGTAGTTGATGGCGTAGTTGACATCGACCTCGACGTTGTGTATTCGCTGCGCCAGGCTGCTCTTCTCTGCCTCGTCTTGGGCCGCCGCCATCTCTTTCTTGAGGCGCTTGAGCACGCGGGTTGCCTTTTGCCGATCTGTCTTGGTCAGCGTTTAGCTCGAAAGGGCAAAGACGGTGCGGACGTACCGAAGAAGCGGACTTGGTGGTACTTTCCAATCATCTTCTTCCTGTGCTCAGACTCGCGTGCCTTCATCGTCTTCTCAGCCAGCTCGTGTTCGCAGGCCTCCAGCTCGCGCTCGCGCTCGATCCGCGCACCCGCCGACATTTTGTGCTTGGGGACATTTTCGACGTGGGCAAGCAGGCGCTTCAGGTCACGGATCCGACTCTTGAGCGCGTTGGCGCTGGCGCCGTATCCTTCGTCCTTGGCGGCATGGGGTCGCTTGTGCTTTTTGGCGTTGGGGCGTAGTTTCTTGGAGGCGGAGGCGCTCGAGGCGTCGGAGGCATCGGCAGAGTCGAACTCTGCGACTTGGTCGAGCTTGCGTTTCTGCGACATGTTGTGTATACAGGCGTCAGTCAGTTGGCCCGCCCGAAAGTTTTGGCTGTAGGAAAGTTTTAGCGGGGCGGCATTTGCCGTTTGCCCATTGCTATCGATTACGCTAGTTGGGTTAGCGCGCGGGTCACGGGTCCGCCGCATTCACCCCCAGATTTCGCGTCGCCCAAGCCCAAGCCCAAGCCCAAACGAGTTGCGCCATGTTCAACGCGTCTGCAACCCCTCACGCTCCATGAGACTGGTTGGCCTCCTGACCACGGCGACGCAACATGGAAGCCGCCATCAGATGGTCGCCGCACTCCACCCAACGCGACCCTCGCTTCTTGATCATCGACGTTGCGGGCAATCGACTCCGCCTCTGCCAAATTGACGGCTTCGCGGGCAACAAGGTCAATTACCGGCAGATATGCATCCGCGACAAACTACCAAACTACACGGCTTTTGACTGGTCAAAGAAAGATGCCGCCCTGGTCGGCATCGGCTCGGCCTCTGGAGAAGCTCACATTGTGCAGCTCGACCCAGACAAGCCCGATGGCGATTTCGTCCATGCCTTTCCCATCAGACACCAACGCAAGTGCAACTCGATTGCTTTCAGTCACAACAACCTGCTGGCTACCGGGTTGGACCGAGTGAGGAATGACGTGTGCTTGAACATCTACGACCTCAACGATGCGAGATTCACAAGTAAGGACGAACCGTATAAGAAACTGGCAAGCTCAGAAGCCATTTCTAGCATCAAGTTCTTTGAAACACAGCCAGATACCCTCGTCGCAGGTGTCTCGCGACAGTATGTGCGCATATACGACCTGCGAGATCCCAACAACATGGGGGTCGCTCAGTTCCAGACCAAACAGGTCCACAACATCGCCATTGACCCCCTAGACGAGAACTACTTCTTGTCTGCAGGCACCGCCGGGGACCCGACTGTGACTGTTTGGGACCAACGCTATGTGAAGCAACGCAGCAACAGTGGTGATAGTGCTAGCGGCGGTGCCGTCCTCGAGTTCAAACCCGTCGTCGACACTAGTCACTCAGCGAGTATCTGGAGCCTGCGATACAGCGGTACCAAGCGAGGAACGTTCGGTGTCCTAGCAAACACGGGCGAGCTCAAAGTCATCGAGATGGCACAGCATTCACATCGCCTCGAATCATTAAAAACAACAGCTGATCCAACCTTCGCACGAGCCTGGTCGTCCCAGCACTACACCAAAGCCTCGCATTATCTGAGCTATCCATGGTATCACAAGGACCATCGTCAGAATGAGAAAGATCGTGTGATAGCCTACGATTTCATGACTGCGGGAAGCCCATTGGGCGGAGAATGTGCACTGGCTCTGCATTCAAACCGCGATGTTGAGATACTGAAGGTCCCTTCACCGGCCCCTCGTATCAACGTCAGCGCCCTGGAAGAAATTTACAAAGACCGGATCTGCATTGCCAGACCGAGCAGTCGTCAGGGCACTGTGGCAGAAGATCTCAACATTATACAGAGCAGAGTCATGGGCGAATTGCACAGCCAGGACCTCCCTCTCCCAGAACAACACTCGAGTGCCCAAAATCACGAAGACCAGATCAAACTCGCGTATCCTGATGTGAAGATCCCGCTTGCCGACTGTCTCTCTGTTCTGCAGACTCCGAAACGGCGTTGCCAAGAAGGCTACTCTCTTGGTTGTGCCCAGAACAAAATTGTCGTTGCCAACGATCCCTGGCTAGCGGACATTTGGACTTTCGTTGAACGCATGGATACGCACGCTTGGGGTGACGGTATGGTTGGAAATGGGCTTGAGCTAAACTACCTAGGCATTGATGCAATTTGGGCGAACGAGCTGGCCATGTACGACGAACGACGTATTGACCCGGATGCAAAGATAAGCGAAGCGATGTTCCGTGACGCAGTCAAAGAGATTGTCGAGGCCAAGGAATTTCCAACTTTCGAAGGTATCAAGACAGAGTACCCAGAAAACAGACAGCTGTGCCTAAGCTTATGTGGATGGCCACTCGACAAAAAAGGTGTACAAGACAACTGCGAAAATTTGCTGCACGCTGGAGACATGTACAAGGCAATTGTTCTTGCAGTCTTCCAAGGCCACAAGGACATTGCCCTGTCCCTCCTCCGCTCCGCGCTCCAGCAAGGCCAACTACCTCAGGATCATATCGGCCTCGGCGCTGTCATTGCGTGCGCCTCGCCATCCTCGGGTGTTCCTGCTGAGCAACGCGATGCCTGTGCGTGGATGGCAGACATGACTACCGACCCATACCTCAAGTCACTTCTCACGTACTTTATCTCGGGCGATTGGTCGGCGGTCGTCAATATGGTCCAGCTCAATCTCACCGACCGTGTCGCTGTCGCTCTGAAATATCTCCCCGACACTCATCTCTCCAACTTCCTTGCCACGACGACTGCCTCTTCCATACAACAGGGTTCTATATCCGGTCTTGTTCTCACTGGTCTCACAACACGCGCTCTTGACCTTCTTCAGGTGTATGTTTCTAAACACCCCTCCGAACTGCAAACCGCCGTTCTGCTCCTCTCACGCGCCTGCCCTCTCTATATACAAGACCCGCGCTGGTATCTTTGGAAAGACATATACCTCAACGACATGCAAGTGTGGCGCACCTTCCTTGAACGCACGCGCTATATCAAAGAGCACAACCTGCGGTCCGTAACTCGCGAGGGCAAAAGCGTGAATAAGCCGTCTCAGCCCAGCATCGCTATCCGCTGCTCCAGTTGCCAGCAGAACTTGGCTCTACGCAAGGATGTTCGCTCTGGTAAACCAGGACTCCATCCCGTTCCATGGCACGCATCTAAACCAAGTCTAGCAGGACCTCAAAAGCCTCCAGGCGCAGCGGCAGGCAAACACGGTGCAGTCTCTCCCGCTCTGGCATGCCCTAATTGTGGCGCCCAGATGCCACGCTGTGGAATCTGTATGATGTGGCTTGGTAGCCCTGATCCAGCAAAGCCTGGCGCTGCGGAGACTTTGAAAGGTGAGGACTTGGAAAGTAAGCTCATGATCTTCTGTATGAACTGTACCCACGGGTTTCATGGACATCATGCGCGCGATTGGTTCGCACGACATGCCATGTGTCCTGTACCAGACTGCGGATGCATGTGTGGGCTCTTGAAGTAGCGCAATATGGAGATGGGGTGAGCTCTTGGTGAGACGTGGACCTCTGAAAGTTGCATCTACAACAACCACCCGGATATGCTCATATGGCCTGTACCAAAAGGTTCTTCTACTTTGGACAACAGCAGAATATGTTGTGGGTCTGGTGCGGCTCCAAATTCTAGACCAGGGGCAGAAAAGGGGTACCAAATGGTTAGGTGCTCCACCCTGGGTAAGTACCGAGCCGTTAGCGCAAAAATTCACTTCAACTTGTAGTAACACCATTCGTCTCTCACTTGGTTGTCCATCATGACGTTTGACGTTGCAGAATACATCTCCATACATAACCTTATTGTCGAGCGTGCTTGCGCTCAACTACCGGCAAATCTCCAACCTACCATCACCCGAAACTGATTCACAGCGCACTCGCTAGATGCATCCGCTCATGATCTCGGTTTCGACGTGACCGACTCGCTCATAGAATTCTAATCAGGTATCGATGTTGTCATGCCTCAGGGCTCGCACCATATAGCGTTCATGCCGTTCTTGGTTGGTGTGTCCAGTCCTTCGGAGATGTTGAGATATTTGGGAAGATATCTCCGAGTCCCAGCAATTCATCATTCTATACAGAAATGCCGAACACGATGCTGGCGGCCTTATTATGCACCTGGGTACTCACGCTGTAACTCTGCTGGATACGGATGAGGATGATCCTTCTGAGACTCAATCCGCCGACTTTGAAGGCACATTGAGGCGCTATCTCAGCTACATCGATGCTGGGAAATTTGTCGTTGATGCTTCATATGAGCGCTCGGGTTAAGGTGATGAGCTTGCGTGTCAGGGCTGGAGAAACGAGGGCTGGCTCGAGGCAGAGATGGAGTATACGTTGGATGTCTGGGACCTACTTGTCGACAAAATTACCAAACGAATGCCCAGGACGCCAACACCAGAGACAGAAGAGGTTTTGATACCTATATCTGTTCTGGACTTGTATCCGTCCATCCCACTGTTTTCTAGAGATTTCTTGTCTCGCGCAAAGAAGCTTCCGGTCAAGATGATCGCCCCTGCTCTGCAGGTTCCTGATGTCAACTTTGTGCACCGTATCGGCCTCCAACTAGGCAAAAGATACCAACCAGCAACGGACTCTCTCTTGGAAAACAGCCGGCATCACATTTGCATCTATCGATGATTCCGATAGATGGGAAGGCATGCGCAAAATTTTAGACAACCGAGCGGGTCTTTATCTTACGCCGGACGAGATCATGGCCCACAGCGCTACCATGCTTCCCCCTTTTCCAATCGGGGGAAACGACCAGGTTCTCCGAGGCGACGGAGAGACCTTAGAATGACCAGGACACAACACACTCTATCAGCATGGTCTCTGCGCCCCGTCAGTTCCTGCACATGGCACATCACTTCACGCGATCTTAGGAAACTGGATAGATCAAGTTGACACAGGGAAATGGGATGTGAATGAAGATGGCGTTGCAAGAGGTGAGACAAAGTGGAGGTTAACAGATACAAAAGAATATGCCGACAATTTCAAGGTTGAGCTGCTTTGCATGCCGCTGGAAGAGGGCGATGAAGGGGACGATGAGGAAGGTGAAGGGGACGGTGAGGGGGAGGAAAGTGAGAGCAACGATGAATAGACCAGGCATGTTTCAACTTCAGCTTTTTCGAGTCATGAAACCCTGATCCATGCATACAGTCTGTTCGGTTCTCTATTGCCTAGTATGTAAACAGTCGAATCACGTGCCGTCTGCAAAGATACGTCTACGAGGTAACTCTTTTCACTCCAAGGCTTTTTCAAAACTTAAACTATTCCACTCTGCACCTCAGGAAACTAAATTCTTCGTTCAAACTCCCAGGCAATAATGTACAATCTAACGCCAAGTAGCTGACTTCCATGACCTGGGCTAACTAAGTAGAAGAAGCAGAGTGCCGAATCCCGAGTTAGATATTGATGCCTGAACGCTAGGCAGACACTATGCTTCAATGCATATCCAACCTTCGACTCCTTAGAATCACACAACTACGACCCGAGCCTGAGACATTTTCATTATCCAAGAAAGCTCGGAATATCCACGAAGCTATGGTAAGCAGTTGCCAACTTGTTTTCCAGCTGACTGGTCTCGAGGTTTAGTCATTGTCCCTCCACAATCCGAATATTCCCTACCTTCCGCCCGAGGTGCATATAGCTATCGCGCAATACGTTCACTATGAAAGCTTGCCCAGATATTGTCTAGTGTGCAAAATGTTCGCAGATATTGGCAAGACAGGCATGCTCGGTATCGTCAAGCTTCGGTTCACCACCGCTAGCGTGTCCCAGTTCAAGCGTATTAGAGAAGACAAACAACTATCGGAAGCTGTACACACCCTCATCTGGGATATCGACACCTGGAGGATGGGCCAGCGTGTACAAGTCTGGAGCCAGTGGTTGACGTACTGTGAAGACCAAGCAAATATGGTTGGGGCTGATCCCGACCAATCCACGTTGTACGAAAGACTCGCTGCGGATAGGAACTATTACGAAGCCTACCTCATACACGTGAATGACGAGTATGAAGCGGTAGAAGAGATGCGAGAATTTTTATTTCATCAGCCGGTGGTTGTTCTTGGGCTACCCAATCTCCAGAACCTCCACATAACATGCAACAGGCGGCAGTCTACGAAACTGCCTCTAAAACTGCCTCTCATTGCTTGTAAAGGCGACCGTTCTGTCAAGAATGTTTCTTTGATCCGTCCACCTTCGATCCACGCTACTGTCGCTAGCGCAAAGGAAGTGTGGTATGATGGCCTAGATTTCCCGGATATGTTTCTTCTGAATGCCTGCTTCATTCCCAACGGAGCATGTACCAATATGACCAGAATTACGATCCAACCCGGGGAGCTAAGGACACTACACAGCGCGAAACTCCACTACAGTGAACTCATTCGCTACGTCCACCGCTGGCGCAACCTTCGATCTCTTCACCTAGACTTTGGGAGCCATGAGCTTCGCGAACACCACACTCGAGGCTTCTTCCAATACGTTCAAAAGGCTATTCGGTTTCCATGGACTACGACCAACTCTCGCTGCTCGAGGAGCCCTACAACGCGGCCGGAGCTTCGTGAACTGACGCTTCGTCACTTTGATACAACTTCTAACACTTTGTTGTCTCTCATAGCCAGGCATAACTCGAAGTTACGGGAACTGAAGTTGCACAACACGACTCTCTTCCCAGGAGAGAATGGTTTCGTTCCGCATTATTCTTGGCCGCAAATCTTCCAGATTGTCGGCTCGATAACAGATTTGGATGATGTGGTGTTCTCGGGAAAGTTCAGTTACCATAGCGGCATCACTACAAAGCACAGCTGGGACTTTGATGATGCGTCCGTTGCAAGGACCGTTGCTTCTGGAATCATTAATGAGAGGAAACGCATTGGCAGACGACTACTGGGAGCCTGATAGCGGGACAAATGAAAGGTGGTAAGAACCGTGGGCGCGGGCCGTTTTACTTGTGGGATCGGGCCTCAATTGGCGCCTTGATCTAACTATATTGATGTTTAAATCTATAGAACCCCTGTACCGAACGCTTCCTGAAGCCAATCAAAGCATATTGATCTGAAGTCACTACCGGGAGAGTACAAGGATATGCAATTCGAGTTTGTCTTATTGGAAGAGAACGACGCCATTTCAGCCCCCAAATTAGGTGCCCACTTCAGCCGCTTGTGCATGCATCGGCAGTACAAGTTCCAACCGTTGGAGTGGGCGTCTTTCTCGTCGTCATTTGTTTCCCGATATCCATCGACTCTCGATCCGGTCCGATGGCTGCTACAAAGTCTCCCCGGCTCTGGTATTGCCTGGTTTCTGGCCTCCTAATAGCCTCGCAGCTGCCTCACGCTTCAGCTGCTTCAAAAGAGTGCTTCGACCAAAACGGTAATCAGCTGTCGTCCGACCAGGCGCTACCCTGCAACGAAGACTTGGTACGCGATGGGCCATGTTGCGCACCTGGGACCATCTGCCTGAGCAATGGCTTGTGCAAGAACGCAGACGCGTTGGTCAACCGGTTTACCGACACGTTCAAACCCTTCTGTACTGACGGTACATGGACGACTTCGAACTGCTTCGATGGGTGCAACAGCGGTGAGTGAGCGTCCAGGTTCAGTATAATATGTCTTGAGCTGAGATGGCGCAGTTGATGGCTACGGTATGAAGCAGTGCGGCGACAACCGTTTCTGCTGTTTCTCGGATAATGCTACTGCCTGTGACTGCGATGGCACGAGCCTATTCGAGCTGGACGCCGCGACTTTCGTCACAACCTTGCCTCTGAGCACCATGTTCTCGACAGCCACAAGCTTACCTACAAGCGCATCTGCGACTGAGACCTCTTCTTCGTCTTCGGAATCGTCCCCCGCGCAGCCGTCCAATCACAGCGTCGCCATTGGTGCTGGTATTGGTGCTGGTGTCGGCGTCCCTCTGCTTGCAGCAGTTGGGGTGCTTGCGTGGTACCTGCGCAGAAGGCAAAAGTCGCGCGACACGACCCTCGGCGCAGAAGAAACACACCCCATGCAGGAGATGAAAGGTTTGGCAAACGTGAGATATAAGCCGATGGGCTCAGTAACCGAGCTGTCTGGGGAAAGGCGCTACGAAATGGACGCCATCAAAGAGTTGCAGGAGATCGATGGGCATCCCAAGAACCAGAGGGGCGCCTGAACGCAAAAACATGGTTGATCAGCTGAAAGAGGCCCATAATGTTATTCACGACATAGCCCTGTTTGTGAAAGCACGAACAGCGATTGTATTGTGAGTGTTTCAACAAACAACGCACAAAACTTCGCGTCGCGCATATCACCACTGTCCTGCACCGACACCTACCTACCAACCGCGCCCTGCGCCCTGGCTTGGCATACGGTTGGGCCACACTGCCTTCGTGGAACCTTTCTCTAAGTTTGACCTGCCGCGCATACGTAGACTCTCTGTCTTGTGCCCACTGCATTATTCCAGGAGGCACCGGGGTGACAAAATTCTTGAGACACATTATATAATCAAGCCAGCAGATTTGAACAAACATTATGTAGAAGGTCGTCTATATATTGAAAGACTACATATAGAGTTTAGATAAAAAGTTATGTAGAGGGTGTTTAATCTCTTCAAAAACTATGTGTAGGGTTTAAAAAAATCATGTAGGAGGTATTTAGTAACTGTTACAACCAGGGTATTTGGGCAACGATGCAACCCGCGACAACGACAAACAACGAATAAGATTGTTGGGAGTCGAACCTACGGTAGATAGAGCAGCGAGTGGCTGCACATTCACCGCCTGGACTACGCGCTTACTAAGCCGCGC
>WODD01000148.1:2270-49871 GCA_019775935.1 Neoascochyta sp. HWLR27 | reverse complement strand
TTACCGCCGATCCTCTTCCTTCCATAGCAATCAATCACAATAACAGGAATCACTTCAACTCGTTGCAACGAATGTGATCCAGATACCTTAGCCTTATTGAAGTGTCTCAAGAACTTCGTCACCCCGGTGCCTTGATCTAATCCTTCTCTTTTTCTTCTTCAGCAGTGGCTATGGACAATAGCTAGTTCTTTCCGTGGTACACATTCACTGTTGCGACAAACGCTAAGCTAAACTAGGCATCGGCCGCTGTTGGTACTGGAACGCATTAGTTTTGGTGGAACTCATATCAATTACCTTCACTCTGATTCGTGGTTATGTAATCGTTCTTCTCTCATTAGGCAGCAGTGGAGTGGAGTTGGTACGAAATTTCTCGCTCATGGTTGCGCACGAGATCGTGATCGTTTGCACCTTCCGCTCTATAAATCAGTTCCCCCAAAGCAGCACTTTCTCTCTCCTTCATCCCACCCTCATCGCCTCTAGCAGTTTTCTCTCCTTCTTCCTCTCCATTTCCACTCCGACTCTCTCCATTACCGACAACGTCATCAATGATCCATTCTTTGGCTCTGATATCCTGGTCGCGTCTCGAGAACGGTGAAGCCGGTTATTTCGGGGTTTCTTAGAATTGTGCTACACAGCCAAAACCCTATGAATCCAAGACAAGACCCTCTTCAGGTGCCTTACCAGTAATCAAATACTTGATGATTGTTGCTGCTGTCTCGCCAGCCAATGGCAAACTTGTATGACCATCGCCATCTCGAAGCACCAGTACCTTGTTTTCAATCTCCTCTAGCATACCGAGCGCCCAAGGTAGACCCGTACTTGGGTCGCGTGTGCTCTGTGTCATCAATATCGTTGTTTTGGTCTTGATGTCTAACTTTTTCGCCGGATTTACTGCCTGGAACGGCCAGCCCAAGCAAGCGTGCTGAAGTGACCACGTCTGACTTGTTCCATATGTCAAAGGTGCGTACTCTCGTGTCATGCGTTGTTGTGCGAGGATATTAGCAAGCGAAGACGAACCGTTCTGTGTCCAGTCGAGACAGCTAACGGCAAGAGCAGGCGCATGCCCTGGATCTTTAAGGTTCGTAGATAGGGCGGATGCGTCGCCGTTCGAAGCATTGTAAAGTGCTGAGGCAAGTAGCTCCCAAGAGGCGTTCAGAGGGGTATTCTTTCCTGGAAACCGCAGATACGATGGTGTATTATATAATAGTTCCTCCGCATTCACGTCGCTCCGACACTTTGTGTTGTCACACGAGAGTGCTGGGATAGGTGTTGTACTCGCATTTACGAGGAGCTCAACCCAGAGATCCTCGACATTTTGTCCTTTGAGAGCGGAAAATTCATTCGTGTTTGCCCAGTCTAAGAAGCGTGAAAACACAAGCGCGTAAGAAGTTGCTTTGATAAGATAATTTGCAGACTCGGCCTGAGAGTGCTGCACAACCCCATCGAGGGCAAGGGTGCGTATATTGTCTGGAAAAAGTGCGGCGTATTGAGCCCCGAGTTGGGTTCCGTAGGACATCCCAACATAATTGATAGGTTCATTGCCGAGGGCAATTCGGACCGCCTCATGGTCTTTGGCCGCACTACGAAGGATTAGTTGTTTTGTATATGTGTATGGTGTGATTTAACGCTTTACCTGATTGTGTCTATATGTTTGAGAAGCGGACCAGTCGACATCAAACATGATTCACCGAATCTCTTGTTTTTGTCCATCAATTTGTCCAGCTCTTCATGGTTCTGTGGGTACGAGCTCACACGTTCGGCGTAGATGCTCATATCACATTGAACTTCGTGGCTCAGGCCAACGCCGCGAGGGTCTAAACCAATGATGTCAAAGCTATTTAGGAGATCTTTGCTCTTGATAGCTCCACCTGCGATCTGGGCGACGAGTTCCGAAGCGCGCCCACCGGGTCCCCCCGGGTTGACGAACAGAGTCCTAATTTTAGGGATTGAAGAATTGGACGCCGCGGCTGGCAGCTTGACAAGACCCAGATTGAAGTGATCACCGTAAGGCGACCCCCAATCTACGGGCACCGAGAAGGTAGCGCACTGTAGAGATTTTGGCGCGCGGAGCTCGTCTGGACACGGTTTCCAGGTTATGGACGGGTCTGTACTGTTTTCAGGAGGGAAGTCATCAAGGCGTTGCGATCCTGATATCGCAAGTACCGCGGCGGGAAGCGCAGTGAACTCTAGAGAGAAAACGATTGCTTTGGATAGCTTGAGCATTTCTATAACTATTCCAGGGCGTACCGGGTCAAACGATGAAAAGTGAAAGTTTTAATCTTCTACGCCGACCCATCCTCTTTAGGTTATATACAATTCAAGAACGTAAGCCACCTTCCTCAGCGTACACGTGGAATTGGGCGCAAAATCATGGTCTCACAACAAACGAGATCGAATCTGAATGTGCACATGTTGGTGCATAGCCGCGCTGACGGACGCCTTGTACAACGCATAGCCCCATCATTGCAGACTTTCTGGCGACAAGCGAGACCCCATTTATACCCGCTAATGCATTATGATTCACCGCAATAGATGTTAGAAGAAGATCAAGCTGCATTAGTGTGAGCAGTAGAACCAAGGGGTTGACTGGCAAGCAAGTGCAGTGCTGCAACGATGCCCATAACCGGTGCTGTTCCAGTAGATCACTCCCAATCATGGTATTGTCGAATGACAGCGAGAGGTACGCCTAACCCGGCAGTGTGGTAACAAAGGTGTAGCATGACGAAACGACACGAGATCTGCGCGCAGATTTCCAACTTACCTCCGACACCAACATCCTCATGCGCTATTAAGCGGAATGCAACCGAGCCGATCAGCACCAGGCAGCAGCTTATTTTGTCCGCAAAAGACTTGAATCCAGTCTATTAAGTCAAGATCAGTCTATTGACACCTCAATCATCGCTGGCCTGCTACCACTTTGTCTGTCACAGACAGTAAGAATAATTACCAGATGCGAATCATTTAGGTGGTTGGTGCGGATGGTCGGATCAAGTAAGTTCCTGACGTAGATGTCGTAGCACGTTTCCCGGAAAAAATCACTGTTCAAGTTATATAGCTATAACTGGTCGGCCATGGTTCACCGATGATCTACCTGACTGCCGCTTAGACTTCTGGCGAATCACTCCGCTTATCTCCTGAGTGTCGATCCTAACTCTACGTAGTTCATCGTATTTCAGCGAGATGATCAGCAGACCGAGCGTAAGCTGAACGCTGAACAAGAAGTAGGGATTTGCTGGCATGAGATATGGTTGATTCGCAGCACAACGTTGGACTAGTTCCCTAATACTGACAATGTCTATTGATACTCGAGAGCTAGTCTTCCATCATTCTTCAGGCAACGTAACACATTTACTACAGAGAGTTCTACCCCGTAGATTTGTTGTATTTCTCGGGAAATGGGATTCTTTCTCTTCTCATCGGTATTCTTGATCCGACTGTCGTCAACAGCCCCAACAACCGCCATTCAATCATGGCCAACGAAGTAGAAAGCTGAGCCATCTTGTACAGATCATTGGAAAACCCAGCTAGTCGGCTGCTGTAAAGACACCGAGTGAAGTTTTTAATACGTCTCTTAATCCTGGAAGTCTAGTCTGACCGTTTTCTGTCATCAGGAGGGCGGACGATTGCCCTTGATATATGCTAAAAACATCAACGCCCCCTCTTCGCCAAATCACTTCGAATTAATTTGAATTGTCTTCCAGAAACTTTGATTGTAAACTGAGGCTGTAGTCTAAGTTCATTGAATCGAGGTATGTACGACCAGATTTGTGTGTTGTCGCAAGATCCCAGCCTCCGAAAACTCTTTTGTTCCAGCATTTATAGCTAGCATGTATACTTGTACTGTCGCGAAAGAAGGGCAAGTAATTTTGAGTCTGCAGGTATGACGCGGGCGCCACTCTGCAATCCTACCGGCTTTCAACCTTTATTGTTTCCGAAACGAGTATGCCATCATGCGTAGCTCTCAACTGCTCTTGACTACTGTGGACATCGGTCCAGTGCAAGTCGGTGGCATCCAAGCCTATCTGATGATTCCGCTCGCGAGTCTTAAGCTGTATGGGTTTGCTCCCACTCCGACCATTCAAACTCCCGGTATATTTTCGATATCCTTGAGAGTCGTATGTAACGTTGGCACGAAATGCGTTTATCAGAACTGCAAAAGAAGGGCAACACCCGATTATGACGGCTTCCTAACTGTCAGCATGATCGTATTTCTTGATTCAAAAGCTAGGCTCACCAATAGAGCACTCGACCATACCCCAAATCGCCAACCATGTGGGATCTAAAGGCTGACCGTCCGCTTCAGGCTTGGCTGCGTTGATGGCAACTTGTGCCACTCGGAGAATCGCGAAAAGTATGCAGATGATTCCACTTGCAAACAATACGAGTATTGCATTCTTCTTGTTGCGGGCCATCTTGAGGTTCCAGGTGAGCCTGATAGGAAGCCCCATGACTATCACAAAGTCAGTCCGGGTGAGCGTCAGAATCGCAACGCCTAGATCCTACCCATAAGATTTGTTATTGTGTCGACTGAAAAAGAATAATACAGACTGACAAGCTGCGCTTGTTTCGCAGTGTTACCGCTCTGCCATGGACATTAGTTCAGTGAATCTATCTCATCGATAGCGGTGATGTAGGCTTACACATTTCCCCGTCCAGAATCCTGGTATAGTGCCGCATGATCTGAAGTAAAACACATAGTTTCCAGCGTGCGTCTGACACAATGATTAGCTCATGTCCAGGGCTACTGATTGGTCTGTATTAATAAACATACCAGAACACAGCTTCCCGCAATTCCCCACCAGATAAGTGTATAACGGTGGGGTAAACCGATAAGCAGTTTCCGATACAGGAAAAGTAGTGAAAACTTGATTGACCATAAGGTCATCCAGAACAGACAGGGGGCGGCAAACAACATCTTCGTCATCGTCATATTATCCTCCGCCATCTCAGGGTACGGAGGTGTCTTGCCATTGCCAACATCGTAGAGTCGTTGCATGTACGGTGATAAAGATATATAAAGAGCGCACATGGTTGCGTAGCATGCGAAAGCAAAAACAACGAAGGAGTCCGAGGCTGTCAACGGCCTCGGTCTCAAGAAGCTGAGCCCAACCCTGGCAAGTACAACACAACTCGTCAAAGTAAGTACGGAGTACGCAACCTGGAGGACAGTCCCCTGGGCAAAACCGTTGGTCTTTGACGACATGACGTCTTTGACAGAGTGTTACATGTCTGATCGAGACTGAGCGGGAACGTGTAGATATACAAAACTTTGGAACGCCTACTAGATTTATGGAAGCCCCCGATCTGTAACGTTTGCGGGGGTTCGTACCATAATATTAGAAACAGCTCAATCACAATTAAGCGGTCTGGCTTCCGCCGCGAGCGAGGGTGTGTCATAGCTCAATCCTGAGAAAACCTACAGCTCGATGTTTATTACATGCAACAGCAATCAAGAAATCTAGCTTTTGATATGTCAAGCTGCAGTACCCATGTGTGATTGTGATAATTGATACCCCGGTGAAGTTCATCAGTAGATGTACTCTTCAGTCAGACTGCTCAAAAGTTCTATACAATAGAGATCTCTCCGTGGCGGTGGAAGACACCAACACATCGACGAAATGACACGACACCAACCCGAAAACCTGCATCCTAGTAGTTGGTGCGGCCTGACTCGGAAATTGATGCGAGCATAGGAAAGGCGAGTTTACGGAGGAATTATAGTGAAAGAAAACGTGATTGGCTGCTTTTACCTGCACTAGCCTGGTTTGGGATTGGGTTTGCGGGCATGGGTAGGAAGCCCACTCTTCGACGTCCCGTTCCGCCTTCATGATATTCTCTCCACCTGACCCTTCCCCGTAGTGGATGAGAATTGTTTCTGGAACCACTTAGTTATCGCTACGGAGTTTTCAATAAGCCCTCCCTCGTCACAACACATGGTATATGACATTTGCCATACCCAGTCTTGCACATCATCTGTGTACGTGTTCTGCAACGAAGGAATTCGACCGAGGCCGAACGGAATCCTGCGCTAACTAGGCTATCGGTGTTGGTTCCCCGAGATAGTGCCCATGCTGTGCCTGCATCTATAGATCTAGAAGGCGGCTCAGACGCATTTGCCCAATGCACGTTCCGCATGGGTCTGCGGTTGGTACGATCCTTCGTGCAGTGCTGAATCCTTCAATTTGCAATGCCTAACCGACCTTCTGTCTAATCAGAAACTGGCAGGTGATGTACCCACATCTCAACTGGTTGTCATAGCGAATTTGGTCTGGGGTCCATGGTCTCATTAAGAGCCCCCATACCCTGCTCATTCGGCCTTCCACCGGCTCTCGTCTGAAACCCCAAATTTCCTAAAATTTACAACTTCGGTGCGCCATGAAAGCGAAATCAATCCTCTTTTTGGGGGCTGTTGTTGGTTCGGTCTTTGCACAGGACGCTTTCGAGCCATTGAGCTTTAACGTCACCGAAGCTCTGATCGAGAATGGTGTCGATATCTCCGCGCTACCAGAACTGGCTGGTTTGATAGAGAAGCGGTCGCTGTTTAGCCCTTGTGCCGTAGCCGTAAGTGCCGTGCTCTCCCGAACTTTTCGCATGCTCACACCTAGGAAAGTGCAACTCTCTCAGGCTCCTCTACCCGAAAAAAATCCTCGCCAGCAAATCGGCCGACTATGATGCTTTCACAAAGTCATACTGGTCTACACAGGCAGCGTCTGTCAGCCCTTACTGTGTGTTCAAACCTTCGAAAGCCCTCGAAGTATCAACAGTGTTATTACTCTCTCGCCTCACGCAGTGTCCTTTTGGTAAGTTCCACCGATGCTGGACGTGAATATTTTACTGAAAAATTAGCTGTGAAAGGTGGTGGACACACCGGCTTCCCTGGCGCGTCAAGCATCGAAGGAGGCATCACCGTTGCCTTGGAAAGCATGAACGAGATTACACTATCAAAAGACAAGAAGACTGCTGCGATCGGACCTGGAAACCGATGGGGTGCTGTGTACACGAAACTCGGTGAACAGAACCTCACCGTCATCGGAGGTCGAGCTTCCGACGTGGGGCTCGGTTTGGTCCTCGGAGGTGGAGTTTCTCATCACTCCAACATTTACGGTTTTGCTTGCGACAATGTTGCTTCCTTCGAGGTGGTTACCGCCTCAGGCGTGATTCTGACCGTCACACCTACCCAGTTCTCAGACCTTTATTGGGCACTTCGTGGCGGAGGCAACAACTTTGGCGTCGTCACAAAATTCACTCTCGAGACCATTCCTCAAGGTCTAATGTGGGGAGGTACCCGGATTCATCTTCAGTCCGACTACCCAAAGCTGATCAACGCCTTTGCGACAATGGTGGAGAGCGCGTCTTCAGACCCCAAGGCTGTGCAAATTCTCTCTTTTGCTACAACAGCAGGAACACCAGCCGCTCAGATACAACTCGAGTACCTCACGCCCGTTAACGAAGAAAGCCCTCCCGCTATTCTCAAAGAATATCTCGCCATTCCCGCCATCCAGGTTTCCACGATGAACCGCACCCTCGCCTCGGACACCGATATGCTTAACGATCAAATGCCGGCTGGTAAACGCTATAGCTTCTGGGCCTCAACATTCCGAGTCGACCGGGAGTTCATTGCATGGATGCAAGCTCTCCATCAGAAAAATGTTGGCTCATTGCCTGAGATGGATCAAGGGTCTCTAACATTTCAAGCTTTCACCGTCCCTGCCTTATCTCAAATGAGTAAGAAGGGAGGCAACGCCCTTGGTCTGAATCCCGCCGACGGACCCCTATTTCACGTGCTTCTTTACATGGTCTGGGACGATGCGACTAATGATAATAAGCTCAACAAGGCTGCGTTGGAATTCATGAACGCTGCAAAGGCAGAGGCAAAGACAAGAGGCCTTTACAACAAGTACATCTACATGAACTACGCTGGCCCATATCAGAACGTGGTGCCTAGCTATGGGGAAAAGAACCTGGCAAAACTGAAGGCAGTCGCGAAAAAGTACGACCCAAGTGCTATTTTCCAGAAGCTCCAGCCTGGTGGATTCAAACTCCAAGGCGCGCCATATGGAGAGACTATCTAGACTACTGATTAGTGGCGTAATGTAATGATCGTATTCGATGAGTGCCTGGAAACAAGGCTTCCCTATGGTGCCGATTGATGTTATCTCTTGCATTCTCCAGTCACTGGTATCAGGGATCAAAAGTGAGCCAAGAGTAGTGATGATACTATTGCAGAAAGATCGGATATTTGGACGCACAGCTTCCGAAAAGATCGAGTGGAAGCTTTGCCCCGAGGAACTCCGTAGAGCTGGTGCGTATAACCAGCAATGCTTCGTTAATCAATGGTCGGAAGAACCCGCCACGAGCACACCTGTCTCGGAAGACCCATGCGGGTCAGCGAAAGTTCAGCCAGTAACAAGACGATATACTTAACGCGAGGCTACACAGGACCTACTTTGAGAAAGAAGAGTTTACGCAACATGGAGAAACCCAACCAGTTGCAGAGCGCGACTGAACAGTGTAATAGATATCTATGATCAGCCGCGATAATCGCGTGTTGCATCACATGCCAGCAATCCATCTGTACAATGTATATGAATCGCCATTGGTCTTGAAGCTTGGTTCACACAATCACCAGAGATCTGACTATTGATTCGTTAATCATGTATCTTTCTTGTCTTAGTACGCTCTCCTTGTTCTTCACCAGCATTAGTGCAATAACTTTGCCATTTAGAGAGCCGCAGTCCCTATACCTACCTAAACGCCTCATAGCACTGGAGGAACATGTCATCTCACCGTCTCTGGAAGCCGAGATCACCGCTGCGGGGCTTGTTCAAAGTGTTTCACCCGATCTTCTTGAAAAGCTCAAGGATGTTGGGGCCGGCCGGATTGCCGCCATGGATGCAGGCCACGTATCCCTACAAGTGCTCGCTCAAACGTCTGATACTGGCTCCGAGGACCCAGAAGGTTGTCGCAAGGCCAACGAAGCCATTCGAGTGGCTATCGTTGATAAGCCAAACCGTTTCGCGGGCTTTGCTGTTCTTCCCATGGCCTTTCCCAACGAGGCTGCTGCTGAGCTAGAGCGCAGCGTCGTGCAGCTCGGTTTGAAAGGAGCAATGGTCTGGAACCATCTGGGAAATGGAACGCACTACGATTCCAACCGCTTCGATGTTGTCTTCGCCATGGCCGAGAGACTTGGTGTTCCAATTTATCTGCATCCCAGTCCTCCTACGACAGAGGTATTTCAGAAGCTGTTCGCAGGCAATTATCCACAACGTACTGCAAGGCAGCTGAGTACGGGGTCCTGGGGCTGGCATGTTGATGTCGGGACACATGTGCTCAGGCTGTACGGTGCTGGTGTCTTCGATAGATTCCCGAATCTGAAGCTTATCATCGGCCACAATGGCGAAGGCCTTCCCATATTCCTTGACAGAATTGACTCAACGGGACTGAGAAACGACACAACCTTCAATAGAGTCTGGAACAGCAACATCTACGTTACTACGAGTGCATTCTTTACTGTTCGCGCTTTCCAGCAGCTTCGCCAGGTGACGCCTATCGAGAGAATCATGTATTCGGTGGATTATCCCTTTGAGAGTGTAACAAGTGGCTGGGACTTTGTTCGGAAACTGGCGGAGAACAAGGTCTTGACAAATCGCGAGATGGATCTGTTCGCATACAAGAATGCCGAGAAGTTGTTGAGACTTTGAAAGGGTTGCCCGGTAATCGCAATCCGCGAACCAGCAAGTGGCCCATGAACTGATCCATGGGTGATAATGAATAGGTCTATCGGATTTTTAGCCATGCTGAATATAGATACATCATCGTCCCAAGGTGATATAGGATACATACAACACTGCCGTGACTCTTGTTTTAATTCTCAGACCTCGTGTGATGTGTGCTGTTTGTTACCCATCAGACTCCTTGGCACACGGAGATGCACGATAAACATATTGTGCATGGGGCCATCTTACTGCATTTGCTCAATACCCAGGACTACACCTCCACGATGACCTTGACGTCACCTCTCTCAATATAAGCCGCCTGGGCCAACGCGTCGTTCAACGCCTCTGATACAATTTCCTCAATTACGCGCCTACCCTTGGGCTCAGTAGGCAGCCAATGACCTCCACCCTTCATAAGCAGCACACGACTCCCCTTGATTAGGTAGTCACGAATGTTGTCAAGCGCCAACTTGCGATCGAAGGCGAGATCGTACTCGCCCAAAAGCAGCGTCGCGGGGGCTTTGAGCGCACCCTTGGGAGCAGTGGAAGAGGACGAGGCTCCTGAGGGTTGCAGCTCGAATAGTGCCGCGGTGAGCTCGAGTGATTTCTCCCATTGCCCGAGGAAGAGGGATTCGCGGTAAAACCGTATTTTCTGGGACATACCGCGGTCAGCTACGCGGCGTCGGACAGACTCGCCGTATCTGGCATTGGTGATGGGTGAGTTGAGTTGTTGCAGCGCAGGCCCAGTCGACACAGACATGGCTTCCGCGGCTGCAGGTATAGAGAGGCGCTTGAGAAGTTCTTCTTTCTTTTCGCCTTTGCCTTCGGAAAGACTGTGCATGATGCGGAGAAACCAGTAATTTCCAAAAGAGGCGAAGAAGCCGCTGAAGGGCCAGGGAAGCAAGAAGCAGAAGATGTAGAAGGAGCGGCGGAATTGGCCGATTACAGGCTTAAGGGCATGCAGGGCATTTCTAAGAAGGGCTGTGTTCAACGGTTGGCTGTTGTATAGTGAGCGGGTGCATTCTTGACCAAGGATTTTGCAGGCATACCGTGTCCATGTGCGTAGCATTTGGCGAGCCAGGGTCCATTGCGAGAAAGCATTGTAGGCGGTGGTGTGAGGCTGTCTGTTGTTAGCAATATATTTAGAATTGCTAGAAGAGCACGTACAAGAATACCGCTGGTGATTATCCAATGATGTGCCAATACTGCAGCCTCAGATGCGAGTCGTGCTCCCACGAGCGCACCCCAATCATGTGTAACGACGACACATTTTCCACCACGTTGAAGAAACAGTTCTCTAGCACCGATGATGAAATCGCCCATGGTCTCAAGAACCTCGTTGGGGCCGTAATGGGGCAGACTGTCGCTGCCGCCATAGCCAGGCATGTCGACGGCGACGAGAACATGGTTGTGCAACTCGGGCGACTGCAAAATGTGCCGCCAGAGGAGGAACGAGTCGGGAAAGCCATGGATGAAGATGGCCAGGTTTTTCCTCGTCGTATCTCCTTCGTTAGCATTGACAACATAATGCAGCTTTACCCGCTCTCTAGTCTCGAAAAACGCATGTCGAAATTCCTTGAGCGGCGCCTTGTCCAAATTCCAATACTTGTCCTGCGCTGCCGTGCGTCAGCATCATTGCCATCGTCTCGGTCATCATCAGCGCGAGTGCTGCAGCACCGCACGTCTGTCGTGGGTATCATGTTTACCAACAGCCAGCTCGCGCTTCTCCTCTGTCGAGTCGCGTGCCCACAGAGTCCCGCTCGAGAGGGCGGTGGATATCCAGACGCTCGCAAGGCTGAAGAGGCCAAAGCCGAGCTTGAAGGTATTCCACGCAAGGGTGGTGAGCGGTGCGCTCATGGTCGGCGTCGGGTTGTGCAGCTGGGTGCAATTCGGCGTTGTGTGGAAGTGTAGCTAGGTAGTCGACGGCGACGCGAAGTGCGATATCACATGCGAGGATGTTGGCGCACGGAATACGACGCGTCGGCCGAAGGTCACGATGGTGGACGGAGCACAGGGATCATCTTTGCCCGATGGAGGAATAGAAACAGCAAAGCGCAATGAGCGCAACGGGCGCAATAGGTAGGTATCTACCTACGCACCCATGAAGATGGAGGGGGGGGGGCCATCGGTGAGCTCGAGGTAGGACGATGCGGCCATAGCTTCCGCGCGCCGCTTGTGGGCCACTGGACGCGTAATGGTCGCGATGCTTGGTGACAGAGGTAGGTAGTTCACTACTTCGAAACGTGCTATCATCCAGCTTGAATTCTACATAGGCGCCGTGTACGACCCGGGCAGCATCTTTTGCCTTCACAAAGCTGAACAGAAGTGACTCAGGCACTCGCGTGACTCTTACCAATAAAGAAGCTTCTCGGCTTCTTTTGGCATTCCTCCATCTCAGAGTCTTTACACCAGCGATGCGCCTAGAGCCTGGTGCTGGCACATCTTAGCTCCAGACTGGTGACTGTCCTCTATAGAGGTGGAGGTTGGCCGCTTAGTTTGCAAGCGCTGCGCTGGCTGAGTCTTCACCAGATATCGGCTGTATCACATGCAGATACTCAGGCCGGCAAAGGGCTTGCTATATCGCGGGCTGGCCGTCTCAACGCTCATGCCCATACTCATGCCCATGCGTGTGCTCATGCTCATGCGCACGATGCCTCGGCCCTTCCTTCAGCTCTTTACCGCGAGGAGTGGTTGTCAAGCTACTAGACAAGGCTGTGTCCAACGCAGCCACTCTCTTGATGAAACCATATGTCTCCCAAATGCATCGTCGCCTCACCTCTTCTTGCCCTTCATCTTCTCCATGACCCTCAACTCGGCAGCGCGCTGCAACCGCATATTTTCGAGCTCCCTCTCAATACCGCGGTTCCGCTGCACGGCCACCTCTCTCTGCTCCATGCGCGCCTTGACCTCCTCCGTCTTGTCGCGCATTACAGTCTCGACGACGCGCTCCAACTGCCCTGCATCCTCAATGCCATGCTCCCGGATCAGCTGCTCCGCAAACGCCTTAACGATGGCTGGCGCAGGGCCAATTCCGCCTGTGTGGTACCCGTGGTCGTGCGTGAGAAAGAGGCCAGGTATCGGTGAGGGATAAGAACGTTGTGGAGAGTCGAGGGGGATGGGGAGCTGATTTGCCGAGATGAAGGGGGTTGTGGTTGGGGGACTGCGCGTCGGAAGGGGGGATGGCGGGTGTAGGATTGTTGTCATGAGGGTGTTCTCGAACTCTTCGTTGTACGGGACGGTGGAGGGCGAGTAGTCGATTACGGGCGCGGTAAGGTCGCTGTCTTCGCTGGGCGTGGGCGGCGCATTGGTCATGGTCGTGTCTTGTTGCGACATGATGGTCGAGGTTTGTGGCTGCGGGCTCTCGCCGTCGTAGGGATCTGGGTGTATTGGGTTATGGTGGTGGTGGTGGTGATGAAGGGCGTCGACGCCAAGCCAGCGCCTATGAGCATTCCCCAGCTTTTGCACCGGCAAGACGTCGCGCTACCACAACTTCGCCCTCGAACATCACAATGGCCGACAAGCTCCGCGCACAGCAGCAACTCGAAGCGCTCCAGGCGCGCTATATCGGCATCGGCAGCGGCGATACCACCAAGCACGAGTGGGCGTCCAACATGGCCCGCGACTCGTTGTCGAGCTACATTGGCCACCCGCCGCTGCTGCAGTACATGAGCATAGGGTTGGGCCAGCCACGCGAGAAGACGCGCGTGCAGCTGCTCGAGCGCATGGTGAGGCCTGTGGGGCCGCCGCCTGAGGTGAGTGCGAGCGACGCGTGCGACTCGACTCGAGGGAGCGCATGAGATTGACTGGGTACAGCAACAAGACTGAGACGACCATCGGCATGGGGTCGGGGCAGATGGGGGAGTTTTACGAGCGAGAAAGACGGGATGCATGGCTGAATAGCCAACACGGCGTTTGGGTAGACAGAGGCGTACGGGCGCGACATGCGAGAATGCCATGACGCTCAGTGCACACATGAAGGCGGCGCATGCACGCACGACTCGAATTTAGATTCTATACAGTGAGACACTTTCTCCTCGCCTTTCTCTGCCATGTTCCGCTGCCCCCTCGCCCCGCCTTGTTCCTCGACGCCTAGTCGCTGTCGCTCGCACTCCCCGTCGGCCCGTCGTCGTCGTCGACGACATCGCCGCCCATTTGCATGGCAAACTCTGCCTTTTGCAGCATGCTCCTCAGGTCCTTGTTGCGCGGGTCGACGAGCTCCATGGGCTTGAGCTTGGCCTTGTTGCGTATGCGGGGGTCGCAGCCTGCATCGAGCAGGATGTCGACAACGGGCAGGCCAGCCGACGCCCATTCGGCCGGACTGAGCTTGTTGACGTAGCGGACAGCCTTGTGCAGGGGAGTGTCGGCCTCGACGCGGTCGAGCTCGTCAATCTCGAGCCCCTCCTGGTCCAGCAGCGTGTCGAGGACGTCGTAGCTGCCGTAGGTTGCGGCGAGGTGCAGACATCCATTGCCGACGCCGTCGCGGGCGCTGTTGAGCTCGCTGGCGACATGGTCGGTGGGCTGCTTGCCGGCCTTTGCGGCGGCCGAGGCCAGCTCGGCGATTGTCTCCTCGAGCAGGGCCGTGTTGTTGCGGCGGCAGGCCTCAAGGATGAGCTCGCGGGGTGATGCGCCCTGGGCACGTCAGTCGGCCAGGCGGCCAGTCAGCCAGGACAGGGGCAACGTCGGGGCGCGTGTACCTCGTCGTCGGTCATTGTGGGTGCGAGTGCAAGTGCGAGTGCAGTGGAGCAAGAAAAAGGGCGGGCTGCAAGTTGGATGTTGGTTGGCGGGGGTCCTCACGAGCGGTGGTCAGAGGGCCAGCAAGACTGGCTAAGTTAAGTGCACGTAGGTAGGTAGTAGGTAGTAGGTAGATGAAGACGGGCTGCCGCTGCCCACGTACCAGATGAGCTGGTGCTTCTGTACACCGCCCCATGCCCAACACCAGCAGCAAGCCCAACATGCGCCCGCTGTGCCCTGCCCGCCGCCCGCTGCCCGAGCCTCGCCGCCGCCGCCGCCGCCGCCGCTCGCTGTGCTTGTTGCCTGCCCCGCACCGCCTGTCCTATCCGCCTATCCACACACGCGCACTAGTGGGGGGCCCGCCATAACTTTTGTTTCCGGTGCCTGGCCGCCATTCACTCTCTCCCTCCTACCGCTCCCCCTCTCTCTCCCGCCGCTTATCCACGCCCGCAATGCTGCTCTGTACGTCCCCCACCCTCTGCACACCCTCCCCCAACCCAGCACTAACATCCTCCCCAGTCTGCCCCACCTGCAGCAACATGCTGCGCGTCTCAAAGGTCCCCCCGGGCGACCCGACCATCGACGACTACGTCGGCCAGAACCGTTTCGAGTGCCTGACCTGCCCCTACCACTTTGTCATCAACAAGCGCTACTACGAGCGCAAGTACTTGAAGAAGAAGGAAGTCGAGGACATTCTCGGCGGCAAAGGCGCCTGGGACAATGTCGACAAGACGCAGGGTCAGTGCTTCCTACCATCCCCCCCTCCCCAAGCACATGCTGACACTCTCCAGTCCAATGTCCAAACGAAAAGTGCCGCAACGACGAGGCATACTGGTACCAGCTGCAAATTCGCAGTGCCGACGAGCCCATGACTGCCTTTTACAAGGTACACGCATCCCCCTGCGCCCTCCTGGCCAATGCTAACATCGCTGCAGTGCACAAAATGCGCAAAAGAGTGGCGCGAGTAGAGCCACACACATTGCCGCCGCGGCGTTTGGGTTGCTGTTACCTTCTTCTCGATATACCCCAGTTCTGCGAATGCGATTCATTTCACCATATCCACATTTCGGTCCTGCTACACTGCCCGCCACTTTGTCCACCATGTACTATACACACGCTGCTAACCTCGATTCGGCTCTACAGACCCCCACACACACTGACCTACGTCCCCTGCGCAACCCCGCTCCCTCCATGCGACACGCCAAACAACGGCACCGGCACTGCCCCTTCCTGCGCACCCGCGCCCGCGCCCTCAGGCCCCGTAGGCCGCGGACTCCCCGTCGCTGGCGTGTTACTCGGCCATGCCCACAGCGCATCAAAGTCAATGTGCTCGTCCAGACCGCTTTCCTCCGAGTGCAGGCTCGGCACCCGTGTCGCCTCGAGCGCAGACAGATCCAACATGGTCGACAGCGACGGCGGCTTTGATGGCGAGTTGGCCCCGTGTGTACCCAGCCGCCACCCATCCGACACTGTCGTCTCCGGGTCTTGGATGGGTGTTAGGTGCACTGAAAAATCGGACGGGGCCTGCGAGTGCCGGTGCGTGTGTGGCTGTGGCTGTGTCTGCGAAAACAAGACTGGAGTCTCGTTGGGCGCCGCTGTCTGCATGCCTGGGTAGATGTGGATAGGGACCTGGTGCAGGCGCGGCGTCGCGTTGGATCCGTCAGCCGTGTTTGCCAGCCCGTCCGGGTTACTTCCTGGTTGCGACGGCATCGAAACGCCGTATAGTTGCGACGAGATGCTCGGCAGGTTTGTGTGATCTGTTTGGTTTTGCTTTCGGCGCGTACGTTGCTGCGTCACCACGTCGCGGAACGTGCTCAGGATGTAGACCAGCCGACTGGCTTGCGCGTCGCTCTCAGCGCAGTAGTTCATGATGCTGATGGCGTTCACAATGCACGCATCGGATGCATCGACTCGGTAAAGTTCGGCAAATTCGTTGGACAAGATGACCAGCGTCGCCGCGAAGAGAAAGTAGATGACTGCGGGGTTGCGACGAGATAGGTAGCCAGCATCGAAAGCATTCTGTACAAGCAGAATCGTGTGTGTCGAGGCAATGACACAGGCTTCACTGAACTTCTCCATGCGGAGGTATGGTCGCGGGCCTCTATTTCCCATGTGCTCCTGGTTGACATGTCGCTGCGTTTCCAAGTTGAGTATGTACAAGAAAAAGGGCCGCGTTAGCAGGATAATGGAATGGCAATAAAACAGATTGACGTGCAAAATCGCCACGCCCTGGCTCGGCGACGCATTCGCTGCCTGCCGCCAGTGCAGTATCGAAGGCAGAGCGCGCGGCCACAATTTGCAAATGTCGGCAATCTCCTGCGCGAGACGCGTGTTGATCTTGCGCTGCTGGTAGACTTTGCGGAGAATGACGCCAATCACCGAGCAACTCCGCACCGCCGCATCGAGCGCGCAAGGCCCCATCTGCTCCAAGCCTGGCGCTGGGTCAATGTGGAGCGAAAACGGCGGCTCGCTGGGCCGCAGTGCGTCGCCCGAACAGTCGTCTTCAGAAATCGCAGTCGGTCGCCCCAGCGAGCACGAGAGGAGTCGGTCCATGACGAAGATGGACTTCCACAGGTTCTTGCGCTGCGTCTGCTCCTCAGAGCTGAAGATAACCATGGTTTCCTCTCGATGGAGACCAAGCGCGTGCGCAGAGCGGGCGGCCATGCCCAGCAACGCGAACGCGGTGTTGCGCTTCGTCTTGGCTAACATGTACACTGACATGAGCAACAGAGCCTGGACGGACCAGAAGTCCTGGTCTTCCAGTCCTGTCATAGGGTCGTTCAGGCCTTTGGCGTTCCGGTAGAAGACTTCTGCGCGGTCAAGATGTTCGCTTCGAAGCTTGTCAACCACAAGCGCTTCGGGGCTTCCGGAAAGCGGTGTGGCCATGGTGAGTCCAATGGCGAATACCAGATTCAGCAAGCAGAGCCACGAGGGCTGTACTTGGAAAGGATCAGAGTAGCATGCCTCCATGTCTTCTAGGAAGCGGTCCCGGTCAAAGACTTGGAGCAGCCCATGTGTGTTGATGAAAAAAGCATCCACCAGCACTAGAGCGGTCTGGATATCCGGGAGGAGATGAGTGTGTCGAAAGTCCGAGGGAAGAGAGTATTGTCCCTCGACTATCTTGTGGCGTCGAGGATCGTTTGTGAAGGGCGACGGCCCGGCAACAGTCTCGACCATCATGCGGAGTAGCTGGAGGAAGGACAAGGTCGCTGAATCACCAATGTACAAGACCCGGCCTGTAGGGTCCTGCAGCATCCGGCTTTGGCTGTAGATGACAGCTTCTTCATCGGGCCCACTGTGGACGGTGGTTCCACGCGATGGGATGGACTGGGGGAACCCGCCTGCTTGGCTCACAGGCAGCTGCAGCAGTGGGCCGCTGCCAGCCTCTATAGTCGGTCTGGGGCCCGGCGACTTGAATGGCGTTTCCTGCTTGACGTCGAGTGGGTGCGGGTGCGGGTGCACTTGTTGCACTCCAAAGTTTGGCCTGTGCTGGGCAGATGATGTCCGTCGATGTGGAAACGAGGGCGAGGTGTGACTGTTGCCATGGCTGGACGTGTTTGGCGTCGAGTTGTCGTCTGCAGGCAGCGGGCTTTGACTCTCGTCTTTGTCCAGGACTCGTTTCTTGGCTGGCGGCCTGCCATCGTCCGGAGAGGTTGGCTCTCGGTCTGTGTAGGTGCAAGTGAAGTTGCGCTGGGAATAGTGAGCATGAGCGTGGGCATGCGAAGCAGGACCAACCTTTTCGCACGTGTTACAGGGGCATAGGCCATTGCACTTGAGGCATGTCAGCGACGAAGCGGGATGCGTGTGGTAGGTTGGGTTGGGTTGGAGATGGAACGTTGATAGGGCGAGACGGAACAAACGACAGGGATGTGGAGTTTAGGTACACAACAGACGAGCTGCTCGTGCACAACAACAGAGAGTCCGAGGTGCACTGGGTATGAGCATGGGCATGGGCATGGGCATGGGCATGGGCACTGGGCACTCGCCTTTTGCTTTCGCCTCTTGCAGCTCTCACAAGCCTGAGCGGTGCGCTGCCGCTGCTCTGTGGAGGGCCACGTCAGTCGTCACGCCTCGCAAAGCCAACCCAAGAGCACACTAACCGGGCGGGACTTTTGGGCGTGTCATTCGCTCTGGCACTCTATGCAATGGTACACGACGACAAATTAAATCACGTGCGTGTATCGTCGCGAGTCGCGAACCGCGAACCTAGGTTGGTGGATCCCGTCCTGGGAGTGCTTGCCGATGCTCGGAAGGATGTGTGAGTGTCGGAAGAGGGACAGACGGACTGTGACGAATTGACGTGGACAAGAGGCACCCCAATAGGATGGCGCCTCCGCTATACCACACCACCCACCCCACCACCCACCACCCGAGCCCTCAAGTTGCAGAAAAAGTGGGCGGCAAGCGACCAGTTCTATTGATCGCGCCAAGGATCTGTGGAGTTCCTCAGTACACAACTAGCTACAGCGCCCTGTTAATTAATCAAGAGGTGTGGAGGTATTCGGTGTTCTACTTGCTGTTGTGATCCTATTGGGTTAAAGTGGGTTGGAGGTATTCAAGGCAATATTGTTATCGCCCATGATCCGATCTGCTCTGCTTGCACTTACCGAGCCCATCCCGCCCTCCACCATGGCCATGCAGATCCATCGGAAGCTTGATAACGGCTCCCGCTGCGCCACCCGGCTACGGTCCCTCTCTTTGACCCCTTCTCCGGCCTTTTCGCTTCTAGCCTTGTCTGTCTCTCCAGACCCCCTCCAGACCAACTCCAGACCAACTCCTACCAACCATGGCGCCCTACATCGGAGCCAACCACGCTGAGCACAGCCGTGCCAACGACGCCTACACGCTGCTCGACGGTACACGCTCGGCTCTGGAGCACCTGCTCGTCAAAGCACACGACAACCTCCCAGAAGAGTGTCTATCCCACATAGCCACGGTCAATTTCTCGACTGCAAACACCGGCTCTCCGTACTTTCCCAGCCCGCTCAAGCAGACAGAAGCCATATCCGCACTCAAGGCAGTCGAGGCAGGCGTCGCCTCGGCCATTGCTGATCTTTCCAATGGACCCAAGACACGCAAGATTGACGTTGACATGGAAAGAGCTACAGCTTTCCTCTTCTCGACATATCTAGCCACTGTGGACGGCATGGACAAAGCCAACCCCAAGACCAAGAAGCTGTTGAAAGGCGAGCCATGCCCAACACCTATTCCAGCATGTCGCTAATAGGTAGTAATAGACACCGACTTGCTACGCGCACAATCAATACTCTACCGCAGATTGTCGGCAAACCTCTACGAGACCAAGAACGCAGGCGAGTATTTCCACCTCCATGGTTCTCTAGAGGCGACAAAAGCTCTCAATATGATTGGGCTCGAGGGAGAGCGGCCCGACCTTACTGACTACCACGAGTGCATAAGAGTCATTGAAGACCATGTCAGGCAATTCACTGCTACTCAATTGGAAGAGATGAATTCGCAGATCAAGCAGGCTGGAGTCACCTGCTTGAAGTGGGAAGACTTCCAGGCAACACAACATGGGCAGGACATGCTCCAGCAGCCGCCGTGGAAGGTAGAGGCACTCGAGACCGAGACACCACCAATCCCGTTTTCAACAAGCGCCCCACGCGCGCCCAAACCCCAGATCCTCGCGGGCATCCGTGTCCTTGAACTCTGCAGAATCATTGCAGGGCCAGCCATGGGCCGAGGTCTTGCTGAGTATGGTGCCGAGGTCATAAAGGTCACGGCACCACATCTCTCCGATGTGCCCTTCTTCCAGGTGGATGCCAATATTGGAAAACACACTACCGACCTGAACCTCAAAGATGGGAAAGACCGGAAGATCTTCGAAGGTTTGCTACGGTCGGCAGACATAGTCTTGGACGGTTATCGCTCTGGTAGCCTCAACCGCCTCGGATACGGTCCTGATCAGCTTCTTGAGATTGCTAAACAACGCGGACGTGGTTTCGTTTACGTTGCCGAGAACTGTTTCGGCCACGTCGGACCGTGGATGTCGCGGCCTGGATGGCAACAAATCGCCGATTGTGTGACTGGCGTCGCTTGGGCCCAAGGCCTTGCTATGGGTCTCGAAGAGCCGGTAGTGCCGCCGTTCCCGATGAGTGATTACGGGACAGGCTGTATGGGAACGATTGCTGCGTTGGTTGGTTTGTTCAAGAGGGCGAAGGCAGGTGGAAGCTACATCGGCACCACGTCGCTTGTGCAGTACGACATATATCTCCTCCAACTTGGCCTCTACGACGATGAGATGATGGCGTGCCTGAGAAAACAGCACGACGATGAATTCTTTGAGCTGCGACACAATGACTCTGTGGACGAGGTCGGAAAGCGAGCACTGAAGACCATGAGGAGAACTCACCCGGAGTTGTTCGAAGAAAGACATATGCAAGAATGCTACAGCAGAGGATTCGAAGCCAAGGTCAAAACAATCAAGCCAGTCATTGACATCGAAGGGCATTGGAACGGATTTCTGCGCAGCTCGAGGCCCAATGGGTTCGATAAACCGACGTGGGAGGATTGGGAGGTTGATCCCGAGATGCTGCAGGCGTAACGATATCCACGCTCACATGCCGAGTCCAAGCAGTAAACTGCACTTATACATCATGTTCTATAGCGTAACACAAGCACGAAAATGAACGGTTTATTTTGTTCTCTATTAGACATTATATTGTCTCTGCAACTAGCAGCTCTTGCAGTTTCGCGGCGACGCAATAGCGCTAGCGATTTTACTCCGGTTTCGTCCCATGAAGAGTCATTTTGCTGTACGCCATTAAATACTGTATTCACGGGAGATGCCTACCGTTCCTGGTACCTCGTATCACATTTGCCGCGGCCTATAAGCGAACGACTCGAGTCAAAGTTGCCGCATCCGGAAATTCGGCAGATGCTTGGAGAAGGACGTACCTAATTGCACCCGATATTCACGTCCTTTGCCTACATATGATGTCGTTCATAGCATGCTCAGCCTGGATTCACAAACTCACGAGAACAACCATCTAGCCATAGTCCATCTATCGTGCAGTACTGGTGAGCCTGCTACCCTTATAATGCGTTGTGCTCACTGTTGACGCTAACGGGTAAGGTGCGGATAAGTAGGTAGGTTTTTGGAAAATCCACGTTAGCGCAGACCGAACGGTCGTTCTGCGCAGAAGACAAAGGAACTGAACAACAGAAACTGGCGTGCATCAGAATGTAGCCTCATCGAATTGCGTACATGGCTGAAATGTGTCGAGATACGGGCCCGAGGGAGTAGACGATGCCAAACCGGCCGAATAGACAAAACTCGAATCCAGACACATGGATGGCATCGGCGCCGGCCGTCAAGGCAGACCGGCGCCAGGAACATGACGTCGGTGACGAGGAGCCGCAAAGTCCGTTACGAGGGCCGGATCACTGCTGTCCAAGCATTTTGGGGGTCTAGAATTTGTTGAAGATCAGAACGCGTGACCCAAGCGCCGCAAAACGCACCGCCACGCTGACGGCCGCAAGCGCACCCGTTCGAGCTAGTCGCGGCCCCCATCAATCAAGGCCTGAGGCTGAGCGTGGCTTTGCCGTGCTGGGTGACCGCCCTTTTGTCCCACACGGCCAATGGGGAGCGGGGCGCCACGGTGCGCAAAACATGATGTGACGGCCGCCGACACGAACAGCCACAACCGCCCTGTTACTCGACAAGCGGAGCAAGCGAGCATTCAGGATATGTAGCGATAGGCCCCCCCGGGGCTGCACTGCCAGCGCTTCGGCCGTCCGTACCGTTGAACCTCCGTCCGTACCTTTCTTTGGTCCCCCGGACTTTCGACAATCACCGGCTGCCCTCTTCGACTGTACATGCACTGAGTTACAATGCTGTCGCCAGACGACTTCTCCTCCATCAAGGCCGGCAAGGCTGCGAGTATCCGGTCATTTGATTCTGGATACGCGTCTGGTATGGTCGAAGATGAGGACCTGGAACGAGACTTGTCTGTATGCGTACGTTGTTAATGACACTCGTGGAGCATCGAGGCTGACGGTGCCAGACTGACGCACACAATATCGCACCCATCGCCTTGCAGCATACCTTTTCGAATTTGCCTATCGGCCTAGGGATTAGTGAGCCATGGAACATTCACATCGAGAGCCAGCTTCGCATACAACCTAGAGAGCCCATCATCGGACCGTTTACCACCAGGCTGAACGTCTATACTGTCAGGGAGCCAACCAGCCAACGCTTTTCTTCTCCGCTGGGAAGGTCCGCACCACAAGATTGCATTACCTGCGATCTGTGGGACATCACAAATCCCGGAGAGAACATCAAGTGTTCTGAGTGTCTTGAACTGGAGAGTGCGGGGTTAAAATCAGAACAAGTGAACACACCAATCAAAGCCAGCACATTAAGAGCGCCGCAACTTCAGATCCCAGAAGAGACAGCGAACCCCTCAACTCCCTCTACTGTCACTCACTGTACTTGCAAGTCACATATATCAAGCGGGTCCTCTTGCAAGAAATGCCTGACAAATATCGGGCTTCTATCGCCCATCTCGACAGCGGGATCGGATATCAGACGTTCGCGAGCTGGAAGATCCTCGAAATTGTCAGCAGTTGCCGTGAGGCGTCTGCAGTCTTGGCTTGATGCCAACCGAGATCATCCTTACCCAACACCTGAAGCAAAGGCATCTTTGGCGCAAGAATGTGGAATAACCGTCAAGCAGGTTTGTACCTGGTTCACAAACACTAGGGCAAGGCACCTCAAAGCCTCGGATGACCGCAGATTATCGAGGACTGAGCTGAACGAAGACCATACACGTTGTGGAAGCACACCAGAAAATACCTCGTTCAACGGTAGTGAGCACGGCATTGACCCGCTAACCAACACGCCCCATCGATCACCCATCGTTGATAGCGGACATGCGCAGCTGCAGCCCTCGAGAAGGGGCAGGAAGAAAGATTATCGTCGCAGCAACAACAGCAATGCGTCACCTGCAGCTGCAGTGTCTCCAATACAACCTTCTGGACACGAGATCAACGCCGAAAACAGCGAAACGACCACATGGCAATGCACTTTCTGTCGCCAAACCCTTGCTCCAAAGTCATGGCGCCGCCACGAAGAGACTCAGCACCGACCCAAACATATATGGATATGTCTTGCTTCGGGCCCTGCGGTTGTCCCGCCATCTCGTCGAAACTCCCTACCTCTATGCGCATTCTGTGGAATTCAAAATCCAACAGCCGAGCACTGTAGCAGCGCGCATCGCATGCTTGAATGTGCTCACAAGACCGAGGACGAGAGGACATTTTTGCGCCCAGACCACCTCCGGCAGCATGTGAAGAACTTCCACAAAGCGACGTTATCTGGGAAGGTTCGGGACATGTGGCGTAGAGATGGGCCTGGCAAGAACACAGATGAAGGCTGGCAATGCGGATTCTGCGACGAAAGCCTGCAGACATGGGATATCCGGGAGACGCATATCGCAAATCACTTCAAAGACGGCTTGACAATGGCCCACTGGGAGGCGCCTACGACAGACTCTCCATGCGTAGTCGAGTCCGAGGAGGCCGCATGTGCTCAACCTCCGTCGGACTTTGATTTTGGCCCCTTGCCCGATTACAACGGTAATTTTGCTGAGTGGGACTTCGATAGCGGTGACAGCCTCAACTTCGGAGCTCCGTCTGTCTCTACTTCCAGCATGCCGCACCCAATTGTAGGTAGCACATATGGCACTTTCCAGGACCCGGCGGGTATCGATACGAATTTCGGCGGTTGGCCATGCAACCCCATGGATTACCGAGAGCCTTGGTAAAACGCCCCGAAAAACCTTCGAGCCATGGCTGGTTGATTTGAGAAGGCCAAAGAGCATTAGGAGGTATTTCGTCTATGACTTGTGAAATAGAGGCACAGCTTTTTCGTCGTCCTCCATGGGGATACTCGAGGGCCATTCTTTTTTTTTTCGTTGAATGAATAGGTGTTCCCACATTTGAGCAATTTGAGGCCTATAGCTCTCTCATAACAGGATAAAAAAGTTCAAATCTGCACTCACGTGTGTCGATGCTAAGATTGAATCCGACATGCACATTGTTGAGGAGCCAATGACCAGGTCGGATTGTTCAGCCTGAAGCCGGCTCACGTCAAGATGAGGTGTGTGTGAGCGTGCCGACATAGCTAGGCTGGATCAACATGGGAGTAGAAACGAAGCGACATGATGCCAATGGTGTTTCTGTTTCCATTACGGGGTTGAACTATTTAGACGCATCCCGAAGTGTGGCGTCGTGTCGGTGTCAGGACCCCGAATGCTGAGCTGCAGCAACACAGACCACTGGAAGGGGCTGGGACGGGTGGGTGTGGTGAGTGGCACAGTGGGTATCGGGGACAATGACGCGTGCACCGGAAGACTTTGACAGTCACCGACCTGCAGTCGGTAATGGGCTGACGAGTTCTCGATCGGTAGCCCAACGGGGAAAAGCCCGTCGAGATGAAGCGTGGGCAAACAAGCACCCAAATTTTGGAGACGCAAGGCTTGCATGGTGGTGAATTAGGTAGCTGGCTAGCGATTGTGCATTGACCTTTGCTAGGATGCGGCAACTGGCGGGGGCCTCGTGCGCTTTAGGCAGACGCAAATCCTGAGGGGGAGTGCCGTATCGTGTGACACGGCGGCCATGGTAAAGGCGGTAACTGAAACCCCACCTGCGTCAGGAAAAAGGGCGGCATCTCGCAGTCGACGGGCGGCAAGCGGGCTGGAGCCAGGGCGCGGATTGGGGTGAGTCAACAAGGCCTTGATCGACCATGACAACAGCAAGAAGACAGCAGAGCATCGGCGGGCAAGATTCGAGCGAGGGATTGTCTGGGCAACGAGCAGGTGGAATGAATGGCAGAGGGCAGACAGGGCAAAGCGGAAAGCGGGGCCTGGGCTAGGTACCTACGCAGAGAGTGCCGCAGCCCAAATACCTGCCAAAGATGTGTGGAGGTACTCGGTAGACAACCAGCTACAGCGTCCTATTATTTGATCAAGAGGTGTGGGGGTATTTGGTATCTTACTTGACATTGTAATGCCACTGGATTAAAAAGAGGCCTGGAGGTGTTCAGGGCAATATGATTATTGTCCATTTTCTCTGCGACGCAGAAGCCTGCCTACCTACCTACCCCGCCAAATGGTGCACAGTGCAGAGCAGGGGAGGGCTCATCGAGGCAGCGCGAAGGGTGAGATGCAAGCAGACAACAGCAGGGCGACGGCAAGGCGCAGCGGGCCAGAGCCACAGGCCGGTGGAGCAAGCCATCAAGATATGACGATGCGTTGTCGAGCTTGCCCGAGTATATCGCGGTCGTGGCAAGCAGCCTGCAGGCGGTCGCAAGCAGCCCATCTCGACAAGTGGCCAGCAGCCAATGAGACGCCGCCATTTTGCCCACTTTGCCTCCAGCTCCAGCGGGCGTGCCCAAGATCAAGTGAAGGTGAATATTTTCGCGCACTAATCCGCCTAGCGTCATTTCTTGGCAACCGCCGCTCGCTCACTTATAAGTCGTCTCACACCCAGCCCCAACACGACCGCTGTCCAAGCATACCGATTCTACATCGCGAATCACCTGTACGCCATTTCTGCCCCAGCCTGCTGCTGTGGCCTTTTCTCTGACACCCGCCAGGCTATCAACCTCATCTTCCATACACATAACATACAACCGCCACCATGGGGTGAGTCCGACCCCGTCATTGCTCGTCGAGCCGGCCTCGCCGCCGCCGTCGCCGCAGTCATCACCATAACAGCTTGCTAACATCTGTTCCAGTAAGGAGAAGACTCACATCAACGTCGTCGTCATCGGCCACGTCGACTCCGGCAAGTCGACCACCACCGGACGTAAGCCTCCCTCCCCGAGCCACTGCGGGGTCACAAATACTCACACTGGTATACAGACTTGATCTACAAGTGCGGTGGTATTGACAAGCGTACCATCGAGAAGTTCGAGAAGGTAAGCATCTCTCTCTCTCTCGAAAGTTTCTGGATGCTGCGTCAAACTCGATGCTTTCTTTGTGCCATGCGCTATTTCGGCTCATGGCGGGGCATTTTTGAGTGGTGGGGTTGTGCGAACTTTTTACGCGCTAGCGCTTGTCTCGTTTCGGACACCCCACCATGACGCAGCATCACCAACACCAACACCGCCAACAATCAGTCTGGAGGACTCCATGACATTGTTGTGGCTCAACACCGTCAATAACAATCTGGAGAACTTTACAACATGCTAACGTCTCTCGCAGGAAGCCGCCGAGCTCGGCAAGGGTTCCTTCAAGTACGCATGGGTTCTTGACAAGCTCAAGGCCGAGCGTGAGCGTGGTATCACCATCGATATCGCTCTCTGGAAGTTCGAGACCCCCAAGTACTACGTTACCGTTAGTAAGTTGTCCCCATTTTTCTCCTTCCATATTGCTTGCTTGTCGTGGTTCCTTCCGACTAACACCTTGTCTAGTTGATGCTCCCGGTCACCGTGATTTCATCAAGAACATGATCACTGGTACTTCCCAGGCTGACTGCGCCATTCTCATCATTGCCGCCGGTACTGGTGAGTTCGAGGCTGGTATCTCCAAGGATGGCCAGACCCGTGAGCACGCTCTGCTCGCCTACACCCTCGGTGTCAAGCAGCTCATCGTTGCCATCAACAAGATGGATACCACCAAGTGGTCCGAGGCCCGTTACACCGAGATCATCAAGGAGACCTCCAACTTCATCAAGAAGGTTGGCTACAACCCCAAGCACGTTCCCTTCGTGCCCATCTCCGGCTTCAACGGTGACAACATGATCGAGGCCTCCACCAACTGCCCCTGGTACAAGGGTTGGGAGAAGGAGACCAAGGCCAAGGCCACTGGTAAGACTCTCCTCGAGGCCATTGACGCCATCGACCCCCCCAGCCGTCCCACCGACAAGCCCCTCCGCCTTCCCCTCCAGGATGTCTACAAGATTGGCGGCATTGGCACGGTTCCCGTCGGTCGTGTCGAGACCGGTGTCATCAAGGCCGGTATGGTCGTCACCTTCGCCCCCGCTGGTGTCACCACTGAAGTCAAGTCCGTCGAGATGCACCACGAGCAGCTCGTCGAGGGTGTCCCCGGTGACAACGTCGGCTTCAACGTCAAGAACGTCTCCGTCAAGGAGATCCGTCGTGGCAACGTTGCCGGTGACTCCAAGACCGACCCCCCCAAGGGTGCCGAGTCCTTCAACGCTCAGGTCATTGTCCTGAACCACCCCGGTCAGGTTGGTGCCGGTTACGCTCCCGTTCTCGACTGCCACACTGCCCACATTGCCTGCAAGTTCTCCGAGCTCCTCGAGAAGATCGACCGCCGTACCGGTAAGGCCACCGAGGCCAACCCCAAGTTCATCAAGTCTGGTGACGCCGCCATCGTCAAGATGGTTCCCTCCAAGCCCATGTGCGTTGAGGCTTTCACCGACTACCCCCCTCTTGGTCGTTTCGCCGTCCGTGACATGCGCCAGACCGTTGCCGTCGGTGTCATCAAGTCCGTCGTCAAGGCCGAGAAGGCCGGCAAGGTCACCAAGGCCGCCGTCAAGGCCGGTAAGAAATAAGCGATCCATCCTTAGGATGTTCGTTTCTTTCTTCCTCTCTAGATACCTGCTTCCGGGGATGTGGAGTGGCTTCGGAAAAGCATTGATGATTTTTTGAAACGCGTCATGCATTACGGTCTGGCGAGGTACTGGTGTGGTCCTTCCGTAGTCTTCATAATGATAAATGAAAGTTATGGCTGGAATTCATATTTTCTGTTCACCCTGTGATGTAATTGTTGCTGATCCTGGTTCTCGTGTTGCCGAAAAAACGGACAACAGCAATATTGCCTTGAATACCTCCAGGCCTCTTTTACCTCTAGTGGGATTACAGTAACAAGTAATCGAATAAATCCAAGCCTCTTTAACCCGGTTAGATTACAGTAGCAAGCAATACGCTGAATACCTTCAGGCATCTTTTTAACTCGGTAGGGTCACCATATCAACAATACACCGAATACCCCCACACCTCTTGATCAGTTTAATAGGGGGCTGTAGCTAGTTGAGTACTGAGTACCTCGACACATCTTTGGCCCGATCAGTATCCAATGCGCCCAAAGCGGAGCGGTTGTGGTGTGTCGGAAAATGCTGATCGTCAATGCTCATGTGGCCTCTGTTCCCTTGGGTTCAACGTTTCTTGTTGCTCTCGTTGTACTGTGACTGTCAGTGCTATTGGTTGTTGCTGATCTTCGAGATATTTGATCGGTATTGTCGCATGTTAGCTATGAGTGAGGTCGTGCTGCTGCAATGTGAAGCTTCATAAGTATTTGGGTGCGAGGTGCGAAGTCACGAAAATGCCCAGATGTTTCCAGTTTCATGAATATGGTTATTTGTACTCCTTTTGCCAAGTTTTTACGGTCTCGCGCTCATCAGCCTAGGTGTATGCGATGGTGAGGTCTATAAAGGCGATGGCATCGATGGCGCTTTTAGCGAACCGCTTGGAGCTTAGCACGGCCGCTCGTTCCTGACCAGACGTGTACAAGACTCCTCAACCTCACCATACGGTATCCTAGCCAGCCATGTCAGCAGATCTTTTTGCAGAGTTCAGCAGCAATCCTTCGGCGGCGAATATTCAAGCTGGATCGAACAGCCAGAGAAGCGCACAGCCGGCGTCGACATTCAGCTTCTTTGACGACTTGAGCAGTGCCGCACCGGCGCCGGCCACGCCATCAGGCCCAGTGCCAGCAAACTACCAGAACTTCAGCACTGCTCCTGCACAGACCCCGGCTGATGATGACAACGACGATTGGGGTGATTTTGAAGGGGAGTCCACCACGGTCCAAGACAATACACCCAGCGGCCGAGACCCATTTGCCTTTACGACAGCACAACCCGCGCAAACATTGTGGAACCAGCCCGCCTCTACGAAAGTCCAGTTCGACTTCCCCTCGACTCAGTCACATCCATACCAACCTTCGCAGGCAACATGGCAGAAGGCGCCTGTTGTAAAGGCGAAAAAGTCTGCTGATCCAAGCGTGCTGTTTGATGCCGAGGACGACTTTGGGGATGACGACGACTTTGGAGACTTTGAGGGTACTGGTTCCGTAATAGCCACGCCTGCGCCTGCGCCAGCCATTGATTCTTTGTCTCTAGTCGATTTACTTGGAGATGTTAGTGTGTCACAGCCCACGGCTCCTGTGCCAAGCTCACGTTCTCACCCGAGAGAACTCGAGCCGACAAAGGCGGCACAAAAGACGGTTTCTGCGACCCGAAAAGTTCCGATTGGGAGACTCGGGGTCGCAAGCAAGGTGAAGCAATCTTCTACGATAGCCAAGGCGGCCGAGCGAACCGACGATAGTTGGGACACATTTGACGACTGGGAAGCCACTATTCCCACCAAAACCTCTATTGCTATGAAGACGGAGAAGAAGTCTAGTCTGGCCAAAGCCACGGTGTCTGGGGAGCCAAGGTCAACACCGACACTGACACCGATACTGTCGCCGACTTGCAACGATCCGCAGCCTGGGGAGCTACCGCCAACCAATGTGCCGCCGCCCGGCGTGTTGCTCTCACTCTTTCCTGCATTGTTTAGCGAAGCGCAAGAGAAGCTGTTCAAGCCCATGGCGGCACAGACGCTGCCGATGAGAAACAAGCTGCTGGCGGAGCCAGGGACAATTCGGTATCTACAGGGCTACTTGATGCTTGCGAATGTGGCGGCGCACATTATTGCGGGGCGCAAGTTGCGGTGGAAGCGCGACCAGCACCTGTCACAGGGGATGCGGATTGGGCCAGCATCATCACGGGCGACATCAGGGATGAAGCTGACGGGGATTGACAAGGGGGAGAATCTCAAGGAGGAGCGAGAGGCATCGGATGTAGTCAGGGTGTGGAAAGATCAGATTGGCCGGCTGCGCCATGTGGTGTCTGGCGCCAACCAAATCCGAGCGGGGACGCTGGGAGCGGTACCTGATGTGCAGGAGACGATGCCGGTCAAGATGCTGAAGCAGTCCGAGGGGGGAGTGCCGGCACGGCAGGCGTGCATGCTGTGTGGGCTGAAGAGGGACGAGCGGGTGACAGCGGGCGACATGAGGGCCGAGGACAGTTTTGGCGAGTGGTGGGTGGAGCAGGTGAACATGCACCGGGGTATGTTGTTGTGCCGTTGGTGTGTTTGTTTACGAGGAGCTGACGAGAGGCGACAGGGTGCCGAAATTTCTGGAGGGAGCACAAGGACAGGCTTCGACAGCGCTGAGGGCGAGGGCGAGGGTGACCAGATACCCCAGGTTGGCATTGAGCCTAGCACGTGGACTGGGTCGGGCGTCGTGGCGCCGGCCAATGAGGCCTGCAGGGGATGGCGGACATGTATGCTGGGCCTAGAGGCGGGCCAGGGTTGGCCTGGGAGGGCAGAATTGGATCCAGTGCGGGCATGCGAGGGCGCGACGAGCGGCTGCTGTGTTGTGCCATGTTTTGGTGTATGTGTGTGAATGTGAGTGCAGGTGGAGTGGTGGAGTGGTTAGTGGTCATGTCGGTGGTCGTGGCAGGTGAGGGCGAGGACAAGGGCAAGGGCATGCGTCGGGTGGATTCACGGCCAAAGCAAGCGCTGGGGGAGAGAGACAGAGGAAGAGGGAGGGAGAAAGAGAGAGGCCGCGGTGCAGTGCAGAGTGGAGCTGGACACTGGCTCTGGTATCCAGACGACTCTGTTCTTCCTCATTCTCTTTCTCGTTCTCTTTTGCTTTCTGCGCCGCCTGCCCGCCTGCCCGCCCGCCGCTGTCTGCCCACCGTCTGCCCCCCCTCTCTCTCTGGGTGCCAGCCAGCCAGCCAACCAGCCAGCCAACCCCCACGCTGCACACACTCATCAGTCTATCGTCCACTGCCCGCCACCCACCACCGACCTGCCAACCAACCTGCTCCCTCACCACCTCGCCTCGCCTCGCCTCGCCCTCTTCCGCCCTCTCTTCCGCCCTCTCTTCCGCCCCCTCTTCCGCCCGCCGCCCGCCGCCCGCCGCCGTTCCCCGCATGCTAGTCAGAGTCGTGCCCTGCTCCCGCTGTCGCACGCTGAAGCCCTCGTCACCCCGACCCCCCCGCCGCCGCCGCTCTCCCCCAAACCCCCACGCCCTCGAGTCCTCGAGCCGCACCCGCGCCCGCGTTGACCGATGAGCAGGCCACAGCATGGCGCTCTCCCAGAAGAATCCCACTTCGACGCCCTCGCCGCGCAACGGCCCCACGCTGCCTCGGACCACATTTCGCTCATCAAGAACAAGAGCATGTCGAATCTGCTCGCACACCAAGCCCCACATCCCACCCCCCTCGACACCACAAAGCGCATGAGTTTCGACGCTGGCCAGCTCGACCGTCTCGCCCTGTCGCCCGTCGTCTCCGAGCACGAGCACGGCATGGGCGCCTCGGGCCTCAGGCGCATTCGCCAACAGCCAGGCCCGCCCCGCCAGTCCCTCTCGTCGTCGCAACGCGCCGCTTCCCTCAGCCTCTCGCCCGTCTCCTCGGCCCACCGCGCCCCCTCGGCTTCGCCCTCAGACGCTCCTGTCTCGCCGTCCTTTGCCTTTGGTGAGGACCTGACGCGCTTCCCATCCGAGTCGCTGCACTCGTTTTCCTTTGCCACCCAGTCGGAGGAGTTCATCCACAACCGCCAAAATGTCCTCAAGCGCTCCATAGACTTCATGCGCGACCGTCTTGGCTGGGCCGCAACCAATCCAGGCATCGCCAACGCCCAGGCCAAGCTCAGCGGCGATCAAGAAGTCCAAAGCATGATGGACCTGCTCACCCGCGCCAACCTCATCGGCCAGGACGGCACCGGTGCTCATGGTTTCGGTGCCCTCGGCCCCGTCACTGGCCCAGCCGACATGTCGGGCGAGAACCTCTTCGACAAGAGCTTCGACATCCCCCACTCCACAAGTCCAGAGCTCCTCGAACCCACACGTTCCCCCACCCACAGAGCCGCCACGCCACAAGCTACAAACGACGACCAAGAGGCCAAAAGCCCACCCGTGTCAGACGTCGGCAGCTCTGACGTACTTAGCCTAACAACCACAAACGCCTCCCTGCCACCGATACGGCCGAAGCGTGCCGCTTTGAAGCGCACCTTTACCGACGTAGCCCCACTCACCATTCAGAATCAGCTCCACGATGCCCTTGCGCAACCCTACCTTGTCGGCGAAACAAGCCAGGTTAGCCAGCTCATGTCCCCAGCATCCATCCCATCCATGCCGCCGAGCTTCAGCAACCTCCACGGACCCCACTCGGCAGGGCCAGCGCCGCACGGCCATGGGACCCGATCCACGCAAGCTGCTCAGGCCATCTTTACCACGGAAGCCCTGGCACCATGGACAATCACATCCGCCAACGACCTGGCCTGCTTGGTATTTGGTGTAACTAGAGCCGAGGTGCGCAAACTGGGCATCCTCGAAGTAGTCCGACAAGATCGTCGTTCGTGGCTTGAAAGCAAGCTAAAGAACCCCGACGTTGGCTCCAAGCGAGACAACCAACCCGCCCTGACACCTGCAACCAATCTCAAGGTCGGCAATGGTGTCACAGCGAGGCTACTGAGCAAGCCGCCGTCGCGAGCGTCAGCCAGTAGGAAGGCGAAAACGGATGATGGGAGCGGGTCGTCTTACTACAATGCCAAGAAGACGGGAAAGCTGAACCATGAATCCAAAGGGTCTAGGGGAGTTTTGCTCTGCGGCGATGTCATTCCGATCCAAAAGCGCAACGGTGCCACGGGTGCAGCAAGTTTGTGGGTCAAGGAAAAGCGAGGTGGTTTGATCTGGGTCATGGAGGAGATTGCAGAGGATGTCGTATACATCAATGTCGACGAAGTGGGTTGCGTATCCAAGGGCTGGGGCGCAACCGATGCTGTGTTCGGTAGCGATCGACTACGGAGAGGCATGGACTTGAAGCGGCTGATACCTGGAATCCCCCGTCTCAAAGGCACAAACACTGGCGCGCTAGATTACGACGAGATTGCCAGTATCCGAAGTTACACAGCACGCACATCCAACAGCATCAACATTCCAGTGACCGTCGAGGCGCTCCCAGACGAGCCCACCTTTCGCGTCACCAGCTTCCCTCACATTGCTGGCATCATTGTACTGTCGTCCTCCGATCTCACCGTCACAAGCTCCAACTCGGTATTTTCTTTGGCCCTCTTCGGACAGCCACAGCCCGAGATGCTGCACGTAAGCAAGCTCATTCCAGGCTTCGATAAGATCCTGCATGTCATGACCGATGAGGATAAGATTGAGCTGGTCGACGGTATTGTTATCCCGGAGCATAGCTTCCGACGCGCCCGCGCCCTTCTTGCCATGCGTGAAGGCAGTGCCGACGCTGCAGCCATTTTCCTGCGGCCAAGTGGTCTTTCCGCTATCCATCGCGACGGGTCCGAGATCATGGTCGACGTACAAATGCGCGTGGTCAAGAGTGAAAAGACACCCCGTTTCGACGAGCATGCCATCGAAGAGGAAGACAGCCCATCGACAAGTCCGAAGCCAGAGCTGGTTTATGCGCTGTGGGTGACATATTCGAGACAACTGCATGCAGCGAATCACGGCATTGGTCCAGTAACGCCGCTTGTGTCTCGGCCTGGTACACCTCCTCGACAACCTTCACCGGGCCAGTCCGCTCTCGTGGTCTCTGACGAGGAGTCGGACCAGTCCAAGGCAAGCACACCTCCGGTTTCGTTGCTCACGCAGCAACTGCAAGAGGCCGCTAAGCCTGCCGCACCCGAGCAACCACAACCACAACCACAAGCCATGCCTGCTACATCAACACCAGCCTCATCGGCACCCGACAAGGAGGAGCCCCCGCACAAGAAGACCATAAACGACTTTCTTGTGTTAGAGGAGATGGGCCAGGGTGCGTACGGGCAAGTGAAGTTGTGCCGGTACAAGAAGAACAGCAGCAAGAAAGTAGTCATCAAATACGTTACGAAACGGCGCATTCTTGTCGACACATGGACGCGCGACCGGCGTCTGGGAACCGTACCACTGGAGATTCATGTGCTGGACTACTTGCGGCGTGACGGTTTCAAGCACGGCAACATTGTCGAAATGGCTGATTTCTTCGAAGACGACATCAACTACTACATTGAAATGGTTCCGCACGGACTCCCCGGCATGGATCTCTTCGACTACATCGAGTTGCGCGTCAATATGGAAGAGAAAGAGTGCCGTAAGATTTTCGTTCAGGTTGCTGAGGCTGTGCACCATCTACATATCAAGGCCAAGGTCGTACACCGCGATATCAAAGACGAGAATGTCGTGCTGGACGGCGAGGGAAACATCAAGCTCATTGACTTTGGCAGCGCAGCCTATATTAAGAGCGGGCCATTTGACGTGTTTGTTGGCACAATCGGTACGATTCTTCCTTTCCCTCATTCGCACACACATCCGCTAACCCCACGCAGACTACGCGGCTCCTGAAGTCCTAGCTGGCAAAGCTTACCGGGGCAAAGAACAAGATGTGTGGGCGCTAGGCATCCTGCTCTACACGATCGTGTACAAAGAAAACCCGTTCTATAGCATTGACGAGATCATGGACCACGACTTGCGCGTGCCCTGGGTCATGAGCGAGGAGAGCATTGATCTTGTGCGCCGTATGCTGGACCGTGATGTTGAGAAGAGAATTACAATTAGTCAGGTCCTAGAGCATCCTTGGTGTGCTGGGGGGGAGGGAGAAGTGTAGGTACAGAGGAGACAGAGCAAGGTTTCGATGCATGTGCTGGTGTGTTGGTGGACTATGAGATGCATAGCAGATAACGGTCGGAGGATGGACGGAGTTGGACTCGCTGCGGCGGTATTGCATATAGAACGACTTCATGACGAGGGAGGAGAAGGAGATTTGAACGCTTCAGTATACCATTATATCGCTTTATATTACACCATACCATATCCCGGTATCGTGGGAACAAAGATTCTTGCGCAGAGGTGTTATTTCTTTCAAGTAATTGAGGATGATTTCCCAACTCCGAGGCCTGAGTAAAGATGACGGTGCTCAACATGGGTATCTCATACTGCAAGATACGCCGAGTACATTTTGCTTCAGCTATTGCTCCGGCTCATTAACAACTTGATAGCTAGCCATCAACTTCTCACCCATCCCACACCTCGTGCAGCGTCCACATTTGACCTGCCCATTGCTCTTTAACAACAGGCCAAATCTGCTCAGGCGGGAGCACAAACCCGCCGCTCTGCGCATCCTGGGGGCTCAGCTCGAGCGTCCAGCTATGCTTAGCACCACGCGCCGCATAGTGGTGGTCTCTCGAATTTCCAGTCGAGAAGTACAGGATTTCACACCCTGGGCCAGCCTGATACGTGCTGTTCCGCAGACTGGCAGCCTCAATCGCACGTGCTGTCCCCTGCGCTACCTCAAGCATCCGCGGCAGCGTCTCAGGGAGCGGGTCACACGAGTAGCCCCATGGCGTGAGAATTAACTGGCCGTACGAATGGAAGTCGATAAAAGAGCGAATCCCGCCGGTGGATTCTGCCAGCCGTGCAGACAGACTGTCGACGGCAGCGTTCTCGGGCGTGTCGCCTGGTGCTATACCCCGGTAGGTTTGGCCGCAGGGGTCTGGTGTCGAGCCGCCCTCGGGAGGCTCTGCTGCCCACTCAAAGATCCAGTTGCGGTTGCCGTCGGTGCCGAGGCAAGTTGTATTCAGAGATGGGCGCGGTTGGCGGTTTTTGCGCCAGAGGCGGTCGGTGGTTTGGGTATAGACAAAGCCTAAGACGTGTTAGAGAATCCTTAGAACGAGAGGATTGACGAGTTCTACCATCAGGGTTATGAAAGGGGATAAGGTAGAAGTCGTAGTGGTCGAGGAAGGCAGTCACGTTTGCGTTGCCGGATTTATAGCCGTCGATAAGCTGGTAGGCAAGGTATTCGATCACTACTCAGTATTAGAGGAGTCAGTCCATAATAGAGAAACGATGATTACATACCCATTGTGGTGATCCACTAGATACTGTCAGCAATTGTCAAGTGAAACATGAATGGCCATCATACCTCTCTCGCATGCACAGTGGCATGCCATAGAATGACGGGCTTCTCATTCTGTTTTCTGCTTTTGCCCTCCTTCCAAGCACCTTTCTCAGCATCACCGAACAAATGGTATGCATATATCGTTCTATTCTCATAGCTTTGTCCAATCGAGAACTTTCTCGAATTTTTCGGAAATGTTTGCATCAGATCATCCCAGTATTCGAGATGATCGGTATAACTGTGGTAGGTATCATACCAGGATAGATCAGGAAGCTCGCCGCGCTTATGCAGACCGCGATTGTAGGTTTCGGGCTTGGATATAGAGCGAATGTACTTTCCCAAGTCTCTGTTCACTATGTGCGCGTCCAGGCCGAGGGAGTTGAATGAATCGACTTCTTCAGGTGGAACAACAACAGACAAAGTGTCGTGTATGGGCTGTGTGTGGTATTGGGAGAATCGTTCTTGTAACTCACGGGCTTCTTGGGTCGACGACGGAGTGACGCTGAAAACCTGGAAGCCGTCGTAGTTGACAGATTTCTTGTGGAGGGTTGGAACTGTATGAGTGAGGGACCCCGCTATCAGCGGGGTAAAAAGAAGAAGGAGATCAGTTAATCTCATTTTGTCTTGGAAACGGCCTACGAAACCGGATCTCTTCTTCTGCCAACAGGGAGACTAGAAAGTTTATACGAATTCGACTGTGAGCTAAGACTCATGAGGTTTGCCAGAGCACTGATTACGAAACAAAGCCAATCCATAACATCATTTTTCTAACTCTCCGGAATCATGGAAAAGCTACATGAATCCGAGGCGAGAATGAGTGCGCCCATGTCGTTCATCTTGGCAATGAAGCCCGAACAGGAAGCTGAAGACATGTCTATGATAGGTCCACGCTTGGCGGACAGTGAACGGCAGCGAATATACTGTTTATGTCTTACGCGTCTTCGGTACCGGGCAATCACAGGAATTTCGTGGGTCCTGCTGCAGTTGACCGTAGATACCGTTGGCTTCGATACGTCACGCCAAGGACGCTCCATTGAGAAGGTCCCTTATAGTTCTGGATAATATCACCGAGTACGGAAGGTAGTTTGAAGTGATACCTGTGAAATCACTCCAGTGAGGCGCTGTTCGTCGGCATCTCTCTTGGCCATCTCTTTGGCTGATCTGTTCAATGCTGTGGGATAGGCCTCGTGCGATTTGCCTCCTGCAAGACGTGCATACAACCGATGGGGTGAGTCCGGCGTCGGAAATGGCACCCCCATACGCTCTTGTCTCCTCACGAAGGGTGAAGCAGCAGAAATTAGTTTGTGAAGTAAGATATCCTGTTTACTGTTAGATAGTTAGTTATTCTGTTTAACTACTGTCAAACGTGATGCAGTCAATCGTGGTGTCGTCAGCGTGCACGGCCGCCCCACAACCCCGCAAACAAGAGCTCTCCCAGATTGGCCGCTAGACAACACACCACCAGTCGTCCATCTTGCCTTCTGCAGCGTGGAGCGACAAATTACTGTTTTGTTTGATCGAACATAGCCTCAACCCTTGCGTAATCCCGTCTTTAATGCAATGCGGCTACTTGGGCTCGTAGCTGGGTCGGTGCTGCTGGCAAGCACTGCACATGCATCGAGTCTCCAGCCGCCCGTGCTGCCCTTGATTGTGAGGAACCCATACCTAAGTGCGTGGTTGCAAAATGCGCGAGAAGAGCCGTGGACCAAATGGCCAATGTTCTGGACTGGCTCCGAGGTACGCCATATAGAAAGTAGCAACTCCACGGGCGCTGATCAGCACTCAGATTGGCTTCAGTGTCCTGGCTTCAGTTCCTGGTACCGACCAAGTCTTCCCCCTTTTGGGGCGACCCCACGACTCGTTGGAAGAGAACATTAAGGAGTAGGTTTGCCGGCTGTGCAACAGAATTCCAACTGACATCGACACCAGTTACACGGTCTCTTTCTGTACCTACAGAGGCGCCCAGTACGACGCGTCAACCACGAACCTCACGTATTCGATTCGAGCTCCACCTCACTTGACTAGTGTTGAAGATGCTGAAATCACATTGTCATTTCTCTCGCCCGTGACTCCGACATCGACCCTGAGACAAGCAATTCCTGCAGCCTACCTTAAGATCTACGCGCAAGGATCCTTCAACGTCAGTGTATATGTTGACGTCAATGGACAGTGGGTCAGCGGAAATCGAGACAGCCTTATACAATGGAGCCTGAGTGAATCAGAACCTGCTGAATCGCAGAAAAGATTGAAAACGTGGAAGGTTCAGCGTCAAGTGGAACAGCTCTTTACCGAGGCTGGTGATCAGGCCGAGTGGGGTCAGCTGCATTTCACTGCACCCAGCGAAGCCAGTCACCAATGCGGTACTTCGGCTCTTCTCCGACAACGCTTTGCCCGCACAGGTACTCTACAAGATGTCGTGGACACATCGTTCCGCTCAATCATGGACGACGAGCCTGTCTTTGCTTTTGCGAAGACTTTCAACCTCGAGAGAAAAGCGTCGACTGAATCATCAAGGAGTGAGAGTGCTCTCTTCACAATCGCGCATATCCAAGACCCCGTCACGCAGTTCGCTTCTGCTCGGGGCCTCACATATATGAAGCCTCTATGGAAGTCGTGGTTTCCTCAAGATGATAAACTCATTCAATTTCATTACGGGGATTTTCCGAATGCCAATAAACTGGCAAGCAACTACTCCGAACAGCTGCGCATCGATGCTTATCAATCGGGCTCCACAAACTATGTCGACATCGTTGCGCTATCAGCTCGGCAGGCCATGGGCGCAACAAGTTTCTCCGGAACACCTGAAAGCCCGCTCCTTTTCTTGAAGGAAATCTCGTCAAATGGCAACAGCCAAACAGGTTAGTCTGTTGTCGACAACCCTCATCTGTTGGTGCTGACAGCTCTTACTGTCGATGTGATCTTCCCAGCATTCCCTTTCTTCCTTTACACCAACCCAAGATGGCTCGCATATCTTCTAGAGCCTCTGCTCGAGCATCAGTTGAGTGGGCAGTATCCCAACAAATACTCGATGCACGACCTGGGCGCTCACTTTCCTAACCTCACGGGTCACACAGACGGAAGAGATGAGTATATGCCTGTGGAAGAATGTGGCGACATGCTGGTGATGGGCCTGGCCCTGGTCAATACCCTGCTGTATAAGTCAGAGGCCGAGGCACCGTCTATTTGGTCAGCTGCCGGAGACGGCAATCACTTTACTGACATCGGCGAGAAGCCGTTTACCTTGACACACATTGGAACACACGATGGCGTCAGTCATATTGACGACACCTGGGGCGGCGGCGCCAAAGGCAAAAAGCAAGCGAAGAAGTGGCTCGAAGGGAGTTATTATCTGTGGAAACAGTGGACCGGGTATCTAGTCGAGGACGCGCTTGAGCCCCACAACCAGCGTGAGTTTTGGCCACACGTACACGTCTTACAGATGATCTGACAGTGTGCATAGTCTGCACAGACGACTTCGCCGGCTGGCTTCCGTTGCAGACCAATCTCGCTCTGAAAGGAATCATCGGAATCAAGGCTTTCAGCGAGCTCGCAGACGTTTTGGATCATACCGGTGATGCAAAGCACTACCGGAACATCTCAGAGACGTACATCAAGAAATGGGAAGAATACGGCATCTCGCGAGACGGCTCCCATGCAAAACTCGCCTACGATTGGTATGGGAGTTGGACAACCCTTTACTCACTGTATGCGGATGCCTTGCTGTGTTTCCACCCCTCTGCCACAAAACCATCCCCGTCCGGTGCTTGCAGGGGCTATGCAAACAGCAAAGATAGCGAGCAAAAGCCCATCCACCCAAGAACACACCTCGAATCTCAAAAGCTAGCTGCCAAGGACTTTATTCCCTCCCGGATCTACAAAATGCAGTCCGACTGGTATCATAGCGTCATGCAGAAATACGGCCTGCCACTCGACTCGCGCCATCTCTACACCAAGTCCGACTGGGAGTTTGAAGCAGCAGCCGTAGCATCCCGGGAGGTTCGCTCCGAGATACTGGACCGCGTCGCACTATGGCTGAACGAGACGGCAACGGATCGCCCGTTCACAGACCTGTACAATACAGAAGGTGACGGTGGATTCCCTGGCCCATCCTTTTTCGCTCGGCCCGTGGTTGGAGGCCATTTCGCTTTCTTGGCGCTGGAGAGAGCGTGTGGGGGTAGTACCCATGATGCATTCCAGTCGTTGCACGAGGACGCACGTGAAGGAGCAGCAGATTGGAACTGCGACGACGGCGAGATCTGATGCCCGGAGACAGACGACCAAACACGAATTGCCGAGTGGTTTGAGTCCTCGCGTCTGTGAGAATAAAGGTCCCGCCCTCCGACGAATCCTTCATCAAAACACGGTTCGATGGTGTAGTTGGTTATCACGTCAGTCTAACACTCCGGTTAGGATCACTGAAGGTCTCCAGTTCAAGTCTGGGTCGAATCATTTTTTGCTGCGGCGTTGAGGTTGGAGACGGGTTTGTGTGCCCGAAGGGGGGCAACGTATCGCGTAACGCAAGCTTTTCTTTTTTTGGGTTCGTAGCGCAGAACATCATCTCGACAGGCTCGCCGCAGCGATCCGGTCTCGCCTGAGTCATGTCAGAGCTGTCTTGCGTTCGTCTGTCTTTTTCTGCGCTATTCGGAGCCGGTGTATGTTAGTTAACCAAGACCTTCCAATCATAATACCTAGGTAAATACTGGCGTGAGATTAGCGTTATTTGCTCCCGATCGATGACAGCATACACTTCACCCCAGCCACCGAGATCAGGAACGCGTACCATATCGTATCGCATGCTTCAATTTCCACCTCCCGTCGCTGTACATACCTCGCGCTGTGCCGCACGATAATACAGATTCGTCAGAATTGCATTAAGACTGACGCTGCAGCATCATGTCAAGACCGCGTGTCATATATTGGTTCCGCACCGATTTGCGCTTGCACGATTCTCCAGCTCTTGCAGCAGCGTTAGACCTCAAACCAGAATGTCTTTATCCTATCTGGACATGGGATCCTCACTATGTATATCGAGCCCGCGTCGGTCCCAATCGCTGGCAATATTTGCTCGACTGTCAATCGGATCTTTCAAAGTCGATTACCAAAATCAATCCGAATTCGAAGCTCCTCCTCATCCGCGAGGCACCCCAGACACTCTTTCCAAAGCTCTTAAAGGCGTGGAGAATTACCCATCTGGTCTTTGAGAAAGATACAGACGCATATGCAAGGGATCGAGACGAGAAAGTGATGAAGATTGCTAGAGAGGCAGGCGTCAAGGTGGTAGTCAAGACCGGGCGCACGCTGTACGATCCGGATGAGATAGTCAAGCACAACAACGATAAGCCAACAATGAGCATCACTCAGTTACAAGCTGCAGGAAAGAAGATTGGGCCAATTCCACGACCGATACCGGCGCCCACAGCCCTTCCTGACCCCGGAGATACCAATATGGATTTTACACAGCAGAGGCCATCGAGCGCCCCGGACATCAATTCAGTTCAACGTGACGGTAACGAGGCCTCTTATTCATCTCTCGCAGGGCCGATTGGCGACTTCGCCGTACCCACTATGGAAGAGTTAGGGCTGAAGAAAGCAACAACTCAGCACCGTGGCGGCGAGACTATTGCTCTCGCAATGCTCAAGGAAATCGTCGCAAACGAGAACTACACAGCAACATTCGAAAAACCAAAGACTGCTCCTACGGCGTTTGACCCCCAAGCAACAACGCTGTTGTCACCGCATTTGCACTTTGGGTCGTTGAGTTGCCGTGAGTTCTATTGGCGAGTGCAAGACGTTGTAACAAAGTACAAAGGCAAGACATCAGAGCCCCCAACAAGCTTGACTGGTCAGCTGCTGTTTCGAGACATGTATTTCGGAGCACAGGCATCGCTTGGATATGCTTTTGGTCAGACTTACAATAACCCGCAGTGCCGCTTCATACCGTGGCACTTGCCGTCCAAGATTGACGAGGAGTCGGGTTTGATTACAGACGACTATCAAGTTGACAATGCGAAAGCCGAGGAGAATTTCAAACGATGGAAAGAGGGCTGCACGGGATTTCCCTGGATCGATGCGCTGATGCGCCAACTCAAGGCTGAAGGCTGGATACACCACTTGGGTCGGCACGCAGTAGCCTGCTTCTTGACACGTGGAGGATGTTATATTGATTGGGAGCGGGGTGCAGCTGTTTTCGAAGAGTGGTTGATTGACCATGAAGCGGCATGTAATATTGGAAACTGGCAGTGGCTGAGCTGCACAGCATTCTACTCTCAGTTCTACCGCTGCTACTCACCTATCGCCTTCCCGCAGAAATGGGACAAAGACGGCGCGTTTGTTCGAAAGTTTATCCCAGAGCTGGAAGGCTTCGACAAAAAGTACATTTACGAACCGTGGAAAGCTCCTATTGCAGACCAGAAGAAATGGGGCTGCATGATCAAAGGCGACGGGACAATTCCGAGTATCGGGAGCATCAACGTATATCCGAAACCAATGTTTGACTTTCTCAAACAAAAAGAAATCTGTATTCAAGGCATGAAGAAGGCGTACCAAGTCGGGCTCTACGGTAATAGCCCCAAGGTTCTGGACGGTTCCTGGCGAAAGCTATTCGACGAAAACGCAGAAGGGCCTACTGGGGGCATGGAAGGCCTACCGGGAGCTATGGTCAAACACGAAGATGCTGGAGGGAATGAAAAAAACCGCAACGATGGGCGGGCTAGCGCGTCAACATCGACTTCCCGGTCAGGGATTGATAAGACAGCAGAGAAACCCGGTCATAAGAGGCAGGCTTCTCAAGAAACTCTGGATGCAATGTTCACACGGACAAGCAAGAAGAACAAGGCGGAGAAATAAAATGTCTGTCTCCGTCGGTTCCTGGTGCTGAACATCTATTGGTTGCGACACATGCCCATGCCTATTCTGTATGCTGTCCATTCCAGTTCTCGCTACGCACATCCGATTCACGTAGATTATACTTAACAATCTTAGAGTGTTTGGTCAAAATATCCAACTTGTCACTTCAGCAGCACCAAAGCAGTCACACAACAGCTACAAGACATAGTTATATATCGCTTAATCTTATTGCGTGAAACTTAAGAAGCATCCCCTCTACTCATGCCTCCAATTTCGAGCAAGGCCATCTGGTTTATCATTCGTGCGATACATACCCAGAAGCGAGCCTAAACATGGTCTGCTTCGGGATGCGTGGACGACTCCTCCCATTCTAAACTACCGCTTCTCCAAAATGATAAGCCGACTCAGATAATCGCCTCTGTTCCAAGGTACGTTGATGCCGGAGTTAGCATAAGTAGCACCGGTCCAAGTCTGGTTATTGAGGTTGTTGAAGTATCTCGATTTTGGATCTAGGCCTTGGAGTTTGATCGGTGGTGGTCCGGGCTTGGTAGCATAAAGTTGCTGGAATGCCAGAATGATACTTTCACTCCCGTCGGCACTCACAAACTGTACAGCGGGCCAGTTACTGGTTGCTGGATGCGCAAGCCGGTAAAAGTCACCTGAAGTTACAATGGGGTTCACGCGATGCGCCTCGGACATGATAGATGGAAGCGCTGCGGCTTCCTCATCGCTGAGCTCGTGAGGATTGAGTTCGAGCCCAAATGAGCCGCACATCATGGCCACGTGGCCGCGATACTCCATGCTAATCATACGACCCGTATTCTGGTTAGGCACTGCAGAGATATGGCAGCCCATGGCCGATGGTGGGTAGGCAAGCGAAGTTCCCATTTGGATTGTGAGCCGGTCTGAAGCGTCAGTATTGTCAGATGTCCAGTGCTGCGGCCAGTAATGCAAAAGACCTGGATCGAAACGTCCGCCGCCCGATGCACAGCCTTCCCAGAGAACATCTGGATATTTCTCGGTGAGCGTCTCGAGGACGCGGTAGAGACCAGTAATGTACTTGTAGTTGTCCGACGGACGAGCCAGTTGATGCATACCTAGTAAAAATTAAAACCGTATCGACTGGTACTTGAAGCAGTTGGTTACCTCTATTGTTGTCCCATTTGACATAGCTAATCTCTGCCGAATCGAGGACCTTGGATACAGAATCGATTATGAAATCTTGGACTTCTGGAAGGCCAACATTCAGGATGAGTTGGCTGCGAACTTGAGTTCTGGGATGGGTTCCAGAAAATAGGACCCAGTCAGGATGTTCCTGATATACTGTGGATTTTGGGTTTACCATCTCTGGCTCCATCCATATGCCAAATCTCAATGGTTTGCTCGTATTGGCTGTGTTTATGTCGACAACTTGGTCAACAAAAGGACCAAGTCCTCCAGGGAACTTCTCTGGATTAGGAGACCAATCTCCAAGGCCCAGAGAGTCATTGTTGCGTGGAAACCTGGTACCGAACCATCCGTCGTCCATGACAAACAACTGAACCCCAATGTCTGCGGCTTGACCTGCAAGATCGACGAGTGCTGTATCATTGATATTGAAGGTCAACCCTTCCCAAGAGTTTCTAACTCGTGTTAGTACTGCACAACAAAGAACAGTCGAGATACGTACAACAAAAACGGGCGAGTTTCGTTAGTAGCTCTGTGCCGCGAGAGGTGGTTACGATACAGGTCGTGGAAGTTGCGAGACATGCCGCCAATACCCTTTGCCGAATATACACCCACTGCTTCAGGAGACTGGAAGGTCTCACCTGGTTTCACTTCTATACTGGTATGTAGCTGGTTGAGGCCAAGAAGCACGCGGACGTAGCCATTAGATGTTCTCTCGGCTGTTGCTTCGAAGCTACCAGTCCAGACTAAACTGAAACCCCACGCATCGCCCTGGTACTCGTCAGTCCAATCATAACTATTATGTTAGCAATCATACCAAGGATTCAGTGGTCGAGGGTGAAACGAGAGAGAAAAACGGGTTGAACGTATGGGAAGAATAACCGTCTGAGCTTCGGAAACTGCTACAGTCAGTAGACTGATATCTTGAAGAGTTCAAGGACGTACGTAGTTTCCCCGTAGTCAATCTTTCTTCTTACAGTATTAAATTCATGACTCCAGTCTCCATGGGGCTCGATCATCTCAAGGTCCAGATTTGGAAAGTCGGTGCTGAAGCTTGCTGCCCTCTGGATGACGATATTGCTTGAGCCATTGTTGGTGATACGGAAGCTTCGCGCAATAGCGTTGTACCTGGGAAATATCGAGTACGATAGCGTAGCGGAGATATCAGAAATATTGTCATACATCTGCACAATCAGCGTCGAGACGTCGCCTTCCTCTCCATATGTGGCCGGTAGACCAGGAAGAGACGGCTTGCCCCCAAGAATTTCATGTGACTGATAAGAAAATGCGGATACAGTGCTCCCATCATCATGCTCGATATGAATAGCGGGCAGACGAATGTCACTACGTCCTATATCAGGAAACTCGCGGCGAGCATTCGCGAAGTTATCGTGCCACCCAAAGAAGAGAATGCTGGCTGGGGGCGTGAAATCATCTACCAAGCCACCAAAATGGCTGAGCTCAGATTAGCAAGTGTTTCATGAATAGCGGTCAATGGAATGATACAACGTTTTCGCCACAAGATATCGAGCGCTATGCGAGATGAGGCAGTGAACTGTACGTACTGTAGGGCAATTAGTGTAATTCTCTACAAGACTTTTGTCGTTCCTGATACGATGAACAAGAGTGTTTGGGTAGAGTCACAATATGTGCGGGCGGTGTATGCTGACCTCTGAGACAAGATCCCCGTTTTTGGGATTTACATGGAACAGGTATGAGAAGTCGTCGCCCTTCAGCGTGAAATTCCCACTCTCTGCCGTAATCGCTAGAGCTTGATCAGCAATGGAAGAAGCACCTGAACTGCTAATGATTTACCATTCTGTGCTGCATTTGCACCTATTAGTAATGTCACCAGAGCAAACCATCTTATATTGAACATCGTTTTTATCTCCCTAGGACGAAAAACTTTGCTCACGAGATAGCTTACAATTTAAGTAGAGGGGGTTCCCCGCAGACCCAGAGCTGCAAGGTTAGTGGTTCCGCCGATCGGTGAGGGGTACAGTGGGGGACAGTTAAGTACAAGCCACATAAGCTGGGGACCAGCAAGGGGAAAGACTTGGTACGTCGTGCTGCATGTACTATTCATTGGCTTGGCTGCAGATACGATTTGAATCGTAGTTAGCCCAACGGTTGTCATGCGTATTTACGGACCTTTGTGTTCCGCTGTCTACGGAAGAACAGGGGTAAATACCCCTCGGTACATCACTTCTGCTACCGCTGATGCATGATTCTGCGCTTCTCTCCTGTTGTATGCGAAGTGTAACGTAATTGTCGACGCTATATACGTTTTAGTCTGATGTATAACAGCGCACATAAGAATCATAGTTAACGTAACCCACTACTGAATGGCGCACACCACTGAAATGGCGCACCTCGCCAAGACCACACCTCTTTCCACCGCTCCTCACAATGTCGCAACCACCTAATCTTGAATCGCTTCCTCGTGCAGATAGAATTACCCTTGCTGTCCAAGCAATGAAGTCGGACGCGTCATTAAGCCAGCGACGCGCTGCTGCTGCATACAACGTGCCTGAAACTACCCTTCGAAGGCAACGCGTTAAACCAGCTTCTAGACGTGTTATCCACCACAATGCTTCAAAGCTTCAGAGGCACGAAGAGGACGCGATTGTGTAATATATAAGGAAGCTTGATGAGCGAGGGTTTGCTCCTACGCTTAGCTACATACAAGAGATGGCCAACCAACTGCTAGCTGCTCGTAATGGTGGTCAGACTGGAATCAACTGGGCCTACAGGCTTATACGCCGAAGGCCTAAGATCAAATCTCAGGTTTCTAGACCAAGGGATTACCGGAGAGTTCTATGCAGCAATCCGGCTGTTATCAGCCCCTGGTTTGACCTTGTACGCAACGTTAAAGCCAAGTATGGGATCCTAGATGAAGATACCTACAACTTTGACGAGACTGGCTTCCAGATAGGCGTTGGAGGATCAGTCAAGGTGGTTACTGCCTCTGAGAGATGTCTGAAGCCACCTGACGTTCAGCCTGGTGATTGTGAGTGGATAACTCTGATCGCTTGCATCAACGCTATGGGGTGGTCTATCCCACCCTTCTTCATCCTCAAAGTAAAGCACCACGACGAGGCCTGGTATCACAAAAACCCACCAAATTGGAGGATTGGCATCAGCAAGAACGGATGGACTACCAACGAGCTTGGTCTTACCTGGCTGAAGCACTTTATCC
>WODD01000144.1:225167-238436 GCA_019775935.1 Neoascochyta sp. HWLR27 | reverse complement strand
CTCGAGATTCAGCGGATATGGCTGATTCAGCCATAAAAAGTAGGCTAGTTCAGAACCTAACCTCTAATCTAGTTCCTTCTCGACCGTAGTGCAGTCCTCCAATAGAATAAGTTGGTGCTCCTCTGCACGGTTAGCTAAACCGTCCGACACTACTCTCCTTCGATGGGTCTGGTCTGGACTATCTTGGACGGGACGAAGTGATGTGGGGTCCGGTGGGGTGACATTGGGTTGTTGGCGAGAGCTGAGATGGCAGACGCTCAGCTCGGCAACTAGTCGAAACCTTGGAAGGCGAGACTGAAGCTGGATCAGCTGCACTCTTCGGCTGAACGATTCTACGCGTATTGTGTTTGGTCATGCACCAAGAGAGACACCGGGGTGAATAGTATAAATAACCCGTGCTGCTTGTGAGTGAGGGTACGCCTTCTGATGATCTTGTCCACCCTTTTATTATATCGACATGGAAAGCATCAAATCCACCCATAAAGGGAGCTGCGCCTGTGGCAACCTTCAATATGAACTCAACAGTAACCCTCTTAAAACTGTTGGTTTACTATTTCCATTGAGCACGCCCCTTCAAAATTCCTACCCTGTCCCAGAAAGCGACTTACAAAATGCTGCAACAGGCTCTTTGCCATTGCCTTCTGTGTCGGCGCTTGAGTGGCACGACCTATACTACCTGTATCCTGGTGCCTCGCTCCGCTCTTCGCATAATCAGCGGCACACCTCGCCGTAATCAATTCACGCAAGAGTCAGGCCTCAAAGTGGAAACCAGTTTCTGCGGTGACTGCGGTGGCATGCTCGGAAAAACCACCGATGACCCAGCATTTGGAGATGTTTTTATCTTATTCGCTGGACTGCTAGACGAAGACATCAGCAATTTCAAACCCGATACAGAGTTGTGGGTTAAGCACCGCGCAAGTTGGATCACGCCTATCCAAAGCGCATCACAGGCTCAAGAGTTCTCGTAGAGTTTTGAATGATGCTGTGCTGAGGCAGCCAAAGCGTTCCATTCGAGGAATGAAGGACATCAGAAAGCAAGGAACGGTTGATAATGTGGGGAAATGCCCACCTAGCAAGAGTCTCTACAAAGAGTTGACAGTACGCTTATTCAGATCGCGGCGCGCCGAGACATAATTCACAGTTGGTGGTTTTGTCTGCCAATGATCTGTAGCCATATCTGCACGTGCCAAAGGTATCTTTTCAGGGTCCCTCTCCTGTCGAGCAGAACAAGCCGGATATTCGTCTGATTCTATTTTAGCCAAGGGAAGGTCTATGGGCATTTCAACGATCCCGCGATCGGCGCTGAATACCTCCAATATTTTCAGGCCTTGGTGCTTCTTTTCGCTCTTTTCTCAGACATGAGAGATTAGGATAGCCGAGCAAGGCCAATACCACTGGGATAAAGGGCATATTTTCGGCTTTTATTTGTGACTTGTAGGCACCTTACGAATCCCCAGCCAACTTCACCAACTTCTCAACCTCCATCCTCAACCCAACCCATTCCTCCTTCCTGTTACGATCTCCAAACAAACAGGTACTGATAGGAAGCGGGGCAACGCCAATGATGACAACGCAGCATGGGTCACGTGACACTGTATCACCATCCCGCCAAGAAACACCATCCAGGATGGTATGCTACTGTGGGATGTCACTACTATCCCCCAGGTATATACTCCATAGGAACAGAATCCTTAAGGTTCGTGTTCAACTTGTCAATCAACTTGTATCATTGATCCAGCCACTGGCATCTATTGTCTTTACCTCTGCATCAATTGCTCCGCTCGTGACAGACAGTCTAGTTACTTNNNNACTCCACAGCTCCGCTTGATACCTGTTACCCTGATACAGCAGCTCGCTTATCAACCCTTCTCTCAGTACGACAGCTCGTCTACTGAACTCTTTACACTGTGTACGCTTTGCGACTGTACCCATCCTCCGAGAACCAACCCGAATTATATCTAAGGCTACGCCGAAGGTGAAACCTCAACATCAGGCCTTCTACGACGAAAATGCAGACTACAATAGGAGAGAATTAGTACCTACTTCGCGTTGCATGCACGCGATTTTGGGGCAGGATGTGCAACTACCTAAATAAGAAATATTAGGGGTCAATACCAGGGAGCATCATATATTAGGCGTCTTGAGAAGATAGCTCTTAATGACTCACTTCTTGTTGATATCCTGCTTAGATTGCGACGTGAGGAGGGCGCGCAAACGTAGATACTGCTTCGAAATGGGGAGGACATGCAAGCCCGCACGCACTTGCAGCGCTTCAAAGTACTGCAGACCCTTTAGATCGCTGCGGTAGAGCTGTTGTAACGGCGTCGATCCCGTAGGCCACGTTAGGTCTGGCTTGAGCAGGTCGTCGAGCAGAGCATAACTGCGCCGCCCCAGCCGCCTATAGAAAAACCACAGCGCTTTCTGTATGCAAGGACCCTCGCCCTGATTCGCGCGACGCAGGAACTTCAGCCCCTCCTGGCCAGCGCGCGCATCAACGATGCCTGTGTCTGCGCTTGAACGATGTGTGACGGTACTTTTCGACAGCGTTGACATCGAAGGAAGCGGTCGCGTTGGGCTTGGGCTAGTAGGCTCTGACGCGCGCGATAATATAGCGGCGGAAGTAGGTGCGGGCGGTCGGGTCGGGCAGATACGATGCTTCGCAGAGCAGCGAGCGCAAGAGATGTAGCGATTTGGTCTGCGAGGGCGTCGCAGACCTGGAGACTCAGAGCATTGCGACATCTTCCATGGCCCACAGCCACGACGCGCTACGTGCTAAACCCTCAGCATATGATCTGGTTGTCGATGTAGAATACCCTGCTATCGAACGTGTGTTTATGCATTGCTGTGTGCGAATACGAGGTAGTGCGGGTCGCGCAGACAACTGTACGAGATGATCGTCAAATTCAATAATCTGTGATAAATGTGCGCGATGCAAAATGACGAAAGAAAGGAGGCGACAAACAAGCTCGATAGCGCTAGTTGGCTCGGAAGCTCGTTCCCCCACAAAATTCGGCAAGGATTGACCATACGGTAATGGCTGCAGCGTTACGAAGGAGCTCGTTTTAGAAGACGCACCAACCCCCTCAGGATTAGTGTGGTAGTCGATGCATCTTCAAAAACGAGCCCCTTCGTACTGCCAACAAATGTTCCTAGTCCAACGCCCGTTTCATCGCCCCTGTAGCTAATCTCCAATGCAACATCGTATAACGTTGAAAACACAAGCATCTGCCATGCCGACGCCCGAAATAGACGAAAGCTTGTCCCTGCACTTCATGCGTATAAACGTCGAAGATCGTCCACCAAGTCTTTACTACCTCACATCAATCGATCTCTTCCTACCAAACTTTGCTTATCTCGCACTCCTCTGCTACCAATCCGCAAACATCATGAAGTTCGCCATTACTGCTCTCTTTGCTGGCATCGCCGCCGCCGCCCCTGCCGCCACCACCAACGCCTTCGAGACTGTCACTATCTCTAACTTCGTCTACGTTGGTGTCAACGGCTACCCACAGATATCCTACCACATCCATTCTCAACACGTTGACAACGTTCACTGCGGTGCCGACCACTTCGAAGTTGGTGGTGTTTACAGCTGTGACGACCCTTCATACACATTTAAGATTCTCGAGGAGCAGGGTCACTACCTTACATTGACCCACGTTCTTAATGGGTAAGCTATTCGAGCAAGCCAAACGCTATAAGGATGTGTGCTAACGTACACTTAGACCACCCATGTCAGGTGACTTTGTAATTAGAATGAATGGACCTATTCCAACCGTGCTTGATCAGGTCGGCACTTCTACAGCTGACTTGGACAAGGAGACTTCCTCGTAGAAGCTTCGACGCGGTGGATGCCGGGCTATCGGGTTGTATAATCAGCTAGACCTAGACCTAGACCTAAAACGAGAATCCTATATTAAAAAGACAGCATAATCCGCGATTGTGAAGTGTCAAGGCGCAGCCTAGCGCCGCCCGAGCTAACAAGACCAATGCTGAGTATTTCGCTCTTCCTCAGACGCTAGAGGGCAAAGCTAGTCGTTCTAAGTAGCTTAGACTCCTGCAAAGGCTCGAGACGATAGTGTTAGATGTATTGGACGCAGAAGAGCTAGGGTTGAAGAGTCTACGTGAGCTGCAAGAAAAGACTAGGAAGCCTACAGTAGTTGTTGCAGAAAGACAAAGCCAAGAACTGTATCAGATACTCACGGAACAAACACATGTAAGTAAGCTGTCCGTGTCCTTACTATCTTCCCCTTGATATTACTCTTTCTTTCCAACAGTAGTTATACATGAGGAATATTCACGGACATACGAAACTAGCAATCCAAACATCCATCGCATGGACCCCTTTCCTGCCCCCAGGAACACACTGTAGGCTTGCCTCACAAGCGTCTCGTAAAGCAAGAATTACCTCTCTCTCTCTTTCGTCGCGGACATAACTCTGTAATTCCTCCTCGAACGAAGCCGCGAGACAAGCAAAGACCTCCCATTGTCCATCAAGCAACCCCTCTTTAGCTTGCACGCGGGTCTCATATTCCAGCTCCCACCCAGCAGACAAGGCTATATCAGTAAGGCGCTTTGGTCCAAGGACGGTACGGATGTTGGAGGTGCTCTGGGATTTGTGGCACTCTAGCGCTGCCTGGGCGAGCGCTGCCAGTACATGGGGCTGCGCGGAGGGGCGCGTCGCCATCAGAGACCATTCAGCAACTAAGAGGCGCTTGCTCTGGTTTCGAAGAGCACCAAGAGTAGAAAAGATAGCAGAGGGGGAAGAGAAGTACCATAAGCAGTGGGCGAGAACTGCTGCATCGAAAACCTTGGTTACGCTAGTAGACGACGAGGAAGTGGATGTCGAGTATGGCAAACACGAGAGGTATTCCAGGGGGGATTGTTGAACCCACGTAATACGACTACCCAGTGGACCTTGAGAGATATGTGCTTGTGCTTGACCGAGAGTATAAGGTGCACCTGAGAGGGCATCAGTACATTGCTCTCCGCTTACACCACCAGAGTATGTAGCACGGGAGCACAGCAACGAGACACACCATAATCCAGTTGAGCCGGATCGACAGCCACAACTCTACCCGCCTCGCCTACAGCGTAAGCAAGTGCAGTTGTACAGTCGCCTTGCCCGCACCCTAACTCTAGTATCTTCGAGCCTGTAGGTATGTTCCAGTGCTGCAGGAGCTCCAAGCGATGATCTGTTTGAGCGTGCTGGATGCTAAAATTCGCAGGATCATGCAGGGAAATGCGGGCTAGAAATTCGGTGTCTGACAGAGTTGACATGCTGTAGTAGTCGATAAGTGTTGAGCAGTAAGATATTGACAGCGAATGAAGTTGCACAAGTTCCACTTGACGCTAGTGCAGAGAATAGTGGAGACTACTGTCCGAAAAGGCGACGAAGTTGCGAAACCTGTTCCATGAGTCACAATCATTTGACCTCATCGCTTACGCGCTCCCCTCAATTGCTTCTCGGAGTTGGTTGGTAATATCTGCATCTCCTTTAGGAATGACGAGAGACAGCCAAGAGGGTACATGATTCGGCCCTGCTTTCATTCGCGTTGCCATTGTCTTGTAAAATATCTAAGATAGCGAGAGCGGCCGTCTCAACAGCGATATGCACCGGGTGCTCTATCGTTTTATTTTTCGTATCTAATGCCTTTGGACCGTCGCTTTGCGACGCGCAGGGATGTTCTTTTGTCCTAATCTAGCTGCCCTCAAAGATTACGTCAAAGACCTGCAATGCGAGGACCCTAGATTTACGCCTCTATCTCAGAAAACAGCATTGTCATACAATCCTCTCAACCAACCGTCAACAATACGTTCAAATTGCTAATCAATCTAGGAGCTAGCATAGGCCTCGTTCGTTATCTCGACTACTACACCCGATGTCAACCAGCGTCTAAGAAACATCGTGAACGAAATAGAAGATTGACGTAACTATAGACAGACAATATGGAACGCGACAAACCCCCGAAATTTAACTGTTATATGCGATTTTTAGACCGGAGGGCTGCAATACTACTATCTATAGGTTATTTTGTATACAAAAGGTTGGGTACAGAGAGCAATCAACACGATGCCACATGACGTGTTAGCACATGTGGTTAGTACGAACCGCGTTGCTTTGCGTTGCTCCTCTGGCTAGACCCTACCTTAGAAGCGGCTAGCTTACGAATAGTCACAACAGTCAAACTATTGACAGGCTTAGAATGCTTGAATCAGCCAATGCTAAGAGGCGGAACAAGCTCTTAGAATCATAGCAGCACTCACATTTCATTAACCCAGGTCCTGCTATTCTGCATCATGACGCGTCTTCGTATTCATCGTCATAGCTCTTAGATGTGCCGCTCGCTAATAGATCGCAACAACATTGACCTATCGTAGACGCGTCTCGGTTCGACCTTAAAGAATCTTGTAAGGAATGCCGATGCATCCATCGGAGCTTACTTAAGGTTCTGTTTTGTCAATACAATTTTTTTATTGCAACTCTCTTTCATCATCTTCCAACAGTCGTCTACTTGGTTTCTATCTTACAAAACACTGTTATGACTCCTAAAGCAGTCCACTTCATTCGCCATGCGCAGGGCTATCACAATGTCGACGACGATCAGACCATACCTGATCCTGATCTCACCCCCAAAGGCCGTGAACAATGCGAGCACTTATCGACCACTTTTCCGTACTTCGATCGTATCGACCTTGTCTGCGCAAGCCCAATTCGCCGAGCTATCCAGACCGCTTCCATCAGTATGAAACCTTACCTGCAGTCTGGAAAAAAGAAAATTCTAGCTTTGCCGCTTGCCCAAGAGGCTCCAGCCGAGCCGGCCAACACACCAAGCAACATTGACCGACTGCATTCCGAGTATGGATCAACAGTCAATTTCGAGAGGTGCCTGCAGTTTACAGACTATGATTCGAAGCATGGAAAGTTCGCACCTGATAATGCGTCTCTTGAAAAACGGGCGCAGATACTTCGTCGATTTCTTCGAGATAGAGAGGAAGATGAAATTGTCGTCATATCACACGGTCAATTCTTGCATTATATCAGCCGTGACGTGGACGACGAGGGAAAGCAGATCAACGGAGATTGGGAGAATACAGAATATCGATCTTACATCTTTTGGCCTGTCGGCCATGAGGATGCATTACTAGAAGAGACCAAAGAGAGTGTGAGGAGACGCAATGCAAGTGGTCCAGGCAAGCAAATGGGTTCCGCCGACAATGCTTGAAAGAAGACTAGTTTGGTTAGTTATACTCGATGATGAGTGACTAACTATACCAAGTAGTAGCTCCAATGCATTATTTATCATCTACGAAGGCCTGCTGCCTAGCAGTCCTCCGCGTTCGTACATCAAGTCTCTACAAGCCTTCGTCTATGGTGATTTTCTATAGCTCATTGAGCCTCAAACTGGTTTTTTTAGTACATACAACCATCTCTCGTCATATAGTACTCGCGGTCCAACTCCACCCCGCTTGTCTTTCAAGATTTCGTCTAATGATCATTTGCTTGCAGTAGAGGTCTTGCTTGAGGATGTTCTGCTGTGATCTTTACAAATACCGGGCTTTGATAATATCCGCTGCCTTCTCAGCAACAGCATACAGGGTCGAGGCCAAATGACCACAGACTTGGAACGGTAGGATAGAAGCATCGACGACGCGGACATTGGTTGTACCATAGACGGTAAGATTAGAGTCGACTACACCACCAAGCTCGTATGGCATCATGGCAGCTGTGCCGACGTAATGGAAGTTGGATCGATCTACAAAGTCTCAGTTGCGACTAATCTCATAAAATTGACTGGTTTCACTTACACGTTGATTTCAGCCACTTCACCCAATCAGCATCTGAAGCATTGACTGGGACTTCATGGAGTCCAGGAGTGACCTCGCCAGTAAGTGATCGAGAGAATGGCGCGGTGTTGGCAACTTTTCTAGCCATCTTCGCTGTTGCTACTTGCTGATGGATGTCGTAATCCAACATAAAGTAGTTGGGGTTGATATTGGCAGGCGCAGAGGCGTTAGATGAATTGATGTGAATACTACCTCGAGAGAAAGGAAGAAGCCCCCAATACTCTATCGTAACGGACCCGGTCGCCGAAGGTGCAACGATAATCTCGGAGATTGGCAGCTTGTTTCTGAATATGAGATCATATTGGATGCGAAATAGCTGTTCAGTAACAGAGCGGTCGACAATCCCACTGGCATTGGCTGTCCTCTCAGCATACTGTTTGATCGAGTTTGCGATGCTGGCATTGAAAGACGCAAGAGTTTCCTCAAACACATCCTCCACGTTGAAGTAGGCTGCGTAGCCAGCAAGGCCGTTCGCGTAAGTACCATTAGTACCGCTGTAAATCATATCTGTCGTCGTCTGGTCTTGCATGTTCTCACCAACAAATGGTAGATCAACAACAACGTCGACACCGTGGTCTTTGAGGATACTATATTCAGAGTGAGCTAATCTTCTTGTAAACATGATTCCCATACAAATGCTTACGACGGGTTGCCAACTCCAGAGAGCTCAAGAAGTAAAGGCGACCTGAGACTCCCGGCTGAGAGGATGACTTCACGGTTGGCAAAGATTTTACTTCTTGTGCCATTGAAATCCACGAAGACAACGCCACTTGCAGTTTTCTTTCCATCGCGATCTTCCGATTGCGGGTGCCAGATCATGTTCTCGACGAACGAGTTGAGGAACACGTCGAGATTGGGCCGTTTGGAGATCGGCCAATAGTATGCTCGTCCAGCATCTTCTCTGACGCTGTTTGCTCGGTCGACAGTCTTGGGGAAGACGGTGAATCCCCGCATTGAGCCTGAGTTTGGCTCTTCGTTGAAAGGAAGGTCCAATGCTGCGAAAGTTTGGTTGATGGATGCCACCACTTCCTCTCCGAGCATGTTCTCAGTCCAACCAACGGCTAAGGGGCCAGATGTTCCGTGGATCTCGGGGCTATACGAAGCACCGCTAAAGATCTGAGCATCTGTGGGCTCTTGGAAGAACTCGCTCTTCTTGTAGTAAGGCATCAAGCTCTTCCAGCTCCAGCCTGAGTTTCCGATTTGTTCCCAGGCGTCAATCTGTGCAGCCTCCGCTCGCAGATAGGTTATGCCTAACATTGAATCGTTAGCTCGTTCACACATACTGGACGTGTGTTATCATAAGCGAACCGTTGATGTTGCTCGTTCCTCCGAGAGCCTTGCCTGCTCGCAGTACTTGGGGAGAGTTCCCAGCGTACAATTGGGGAACACTTTCGTACTGCCAATCGACAGCAGTACCAAGGGCACTCCCATATTTCGATGGGTCCGATATGTTCCTGTTGTAGAGCTCAATATCTCCAGCTTCGATAATTGCAACAGAAACATTGTAGTCTTCAGAAAGTCGATTCGCAACCACTAGGCCTGATGTGCCTCCGCCGACAATGATGTAGTCATATCTCGAGTTGTGTACAGGAGAAAGGCCTGTATTGACAGAAACGGCCAATCCTCCAAATCCCAGGAACAAAGTAGCCAGGGCAGTATTCTTGGTGAACATTTTGGCAGAGAATACTCCTAAAGGGAGAGTCCAATGTAAGAAAGAAGTAGACACGGTGTGATGAAAAGTTGATGCTTTTTAACACAATCACGCATCTACATCAGTAAAGAGTAAAGACCATATAAGAAATGTCCTGCAAATGGTTCCCTTAGGTGGATAGAAGAATACTGGGGCAACAAGTGCAAATAAAGCGGGTCCTTTGATCAAGGTAATCATTACCAAGTTGTTCATAATCTAGCACTGGGATAGATGCTCTGAACACTTTCTTCCTAGCCACTGCACGGACGACCACTCTATCCAATGGCATCTATGCGAAACTTTTTATGGATCGAAAACTTCGAATAATATAGCATTGATGTTGCTGAGGCCATCCACAGCCCGAGGACAACCGTGAAGCTCGGCGGAATTGATGTTTTTCGCCGAGGTGCCAGGCTATACCCCGTCTTGATAAGCCATGAGTAACTGTCTGCTTACAATAAATAAGGTAATGAGATTGCAGCAGGGGTTAAGGGACTAATCAGGAACTTTCGGACAAAGCGTCGTTTTTCGGCTGCTTTTCACTTGGACAGAGCGGACAGTCGTGCGGCTGAAAAAAGCTTTGTTCGCGTCTTGCCTTTACACACTGACGATACTGAATATTGCACTTCATGCTACCTTAAATGTGTTGCGAGCAACTCAATTCGTGAACCGCTCAACATGCTTACATCTGAACTGGGGATGCAGGGGTCCGCGCCTTGTTCTTTATCCTCTGCTCGAACTCTAAACAACCACGCTCTTTCCTGGGGTTTTTTTTCTTCTATGTTGGTTGAAATCCATCAAAACTCGGCTTCCTCATCCGTGAAAGTGCTTCTAGAGTCTCATTGTAGCTGTCTGAGTTTACGATACCCAGTCCGGTAACACTAGTGTGATAATTTTTACCAGGTGTAGTCCTCCCATGTGACGGCACAGCAGCTTCTTATAACGATCCCTTGGACAGCTGTCACAGATGGCGCCTTGAGAAACACCGCTAGCTTATAGAAAATGAGTGAGCTCGACCAGGTATGCCGAATGCGGCGAGGTTGCGTACAAACTACAATGCGACAAGCTGTACCACACGGACAAACTAGCTCCGGAGAGGTAACATCACTCGCCTATGCGCAAGTATCTATCAAATATAGCTACATCAGAGGGAATCTGACCACTGGTTTGTCTGTGGAGCGGAGCAGAGAGCTATTTGGGATAGATTGGAAACGGTCTGGAGCACCCTGCAGAAAACGAGGGGTGGGAGCTAATGTCACGGGTATGTGCGTGATGTCTTGTTGTAGGTCTACGGTGTTATCTTCTTCGAGCGTATGTTAAATATATAGATTGCTCGAGCACCACACCACACTATTGTCTGATATGTGAGTGATTGTTGGGAGGGCTGTAGCACTAGTGCTGAAAGGAAATAACTCTGTAACGATTCGTTTGATTCATTCTTGTTCTTGTTGTTCTGTTTAGTTCTACGGTGCCACCCTGAGATAGTTGTGGCTCCTTCTTACGCGAGGCCGTACAAACCTCTTGGCTATAGCTGATCCAATAGTGATGATATTTTATCAATTATCTCGTATCGCTTACCTACCCATCACCCTCGCGCTCTTCCTCTATTCCCAGACTCCGCAGCGGTACAGCAGACCTTGATTGGTCTCAACCATTCTCATGCCTTGTCTATCGGATTTTCTTGTCCTCTTCGGGCTGCTACCTTCTATTATCCTCGCCCTCAATCTCGTTAACTATTTGATCCGTCTAATTGTTCTGTTTCTTTCAGGTGGTGGGGCACATTTTCAATTTTTTTCTGAATAGCTCGTCGTTTGATTTCCTGTAGCTACCACCAAGTCGATCCCACAAGGTTGTAAATTGCCCATAGTTGTAGTTGAAGTAAAGATGATGCATAGTGTGCCAAGCAGCACCGTTGATAAATGGGTTCTCAGCGATGTACTCCCCATCATGAATAAAAATAGTCCAGATACTGATAAAAACAAACAGGCTGACATATGCAAACTTCTGAAGTGGGAAGAGAAATGGAAAGATGTGGTACGGGATTTCCTGTGCGCAACCATCTAATAGATAAAAGCATGCGAAGCATGAGGAGTAGTCATGATCCACCTGTGATGTGGCTTATGGAGGCGCTTATAGACTAACGGGTGATGCAGTCCGCGATGGATCGAGTAGATGCAAACGTCTGTGAAGCATATAAAGAGTGAGAACTGCACAAAATTATACCACAGCCCTGGCCCGTCTTTTACTGCATCATACAGCTTTTAATAGCCGCGAATCTCTAGTAGAAACCATGGAGCAGTAAGCGCGGCCATGATAGGTTGAGCGATATTGGTCTGACGCATCTCAAGGCGAACCTGATCCTTGATATATCTCGGATGTTCGAAGGTGGCTTTATCGAAGATAAAAATATACGCCTAGTAATCAAGTATAAGTTCAACAGCTTCCGTCACCAGTCGTTCCGGGACCAGCGGCTCATATATACATACTCTCCCGGCTCGAAGCTCAGATATTGGCTTGCGGGCGTGTATTCCCATAGGTTTTTTGGAGTAGCGGGGCCTCTGCCGCACTCAGGGTGCTGTTGGGTACTACAGAGGGCGTCCCCATGTGAAGAAGGGTTGCGTAGACATAGTCGAAAAAGAAGGTATCGAAGACCTCAAGAACGATGTTCATGTCGGCGCGCAGTTGTGCTAGCACTTCAGTAATCTTTGATGCGCAAGGATTCAGAAGCGGAATGGCATTGACGTCCGCAAATCAAAAATCCGACGGGGGTGAGAGAACTGTCCACAAGAGTTCTTCAACAAAGTTATGATGGAGTGGAAGCTGAGTCGCGGGCATATGGTGCTAGGGTGCCCCTTTGGCATCTCGGCATGATGGAGATTCTGCTTACGCATGACTTGACAGCTGGGATGGCATAATCTAATCTACCAATGAAAAGTCATCACACCATATGGATCCGAGGATTTGGGAGCTTGCGATGAGATTGTGCCGAACTAACCGTTATCTTAGGCCCTCTTCCGCTGCCATTCAGCCTTAAGAATAAGATAGAGCAGCTCGAAGTGTACACCGGCACTAAGTAAATTTGGCAAAAATGACAGGCCATCTGTACTAGAGTCAAGAAACGTCCAAACAGTTTGATTGATTAAGGGACTTATGAAGTTTGAAGATGCCGCAAGATCTCCCGACACGAAGCGTTAGTGCTGCGGCACGTTTGGGGACAGACTGATCATTTGGCTCGTGCCATCCCAATTTCATTCTTCCCTCAGCTCAGAATGAGACTACATACGCCTTTCATGTCTTAGGCTTTGAACACGTGAACTTAGTCTGCCTTTCTTTTGCTTTTTTATACGCACACCAAAAATAGTGACGAGCACTGTCTTCGATGCTAGCCCCGTTGTGGCAGAGAGCTTAGATTTTACTGTAAGACCTCCCTTCAAGCATTCTAAGCTCGATGAAAGTCATTTGAGAACATCGATAAGGGTAACTACTATTGTCGCTTCAAAAGAAATAGTAGAAGGTTGAAACCTGTAGTTGGATAAGTAGACAATGATATTAGTGTTGGCTTTTCCGGCTAAAAACTATCGCATACTCAATCGAGCTATGTAGACGTGCATATTCGTACAAAGACAAAATTTCTCTCCTTGTGGGCTCTTATGTTCTGGCTGTTGGAAGGCCTGTAGCACTAGTGCTGAGTAAAGTAACTGAAAACGTTTTTCATTAGGTCTGGTTGTTCC
>WODD01000144.1:164843-218112 GCA_019775935.1 Neoascochyta sp. HWLR27 | reverse complement strand
CGACGGGTGTAACCAACACTAGTCCCAATTGTGGTCGGTCTGTTATGCCTGTCGGTCAACCTTCGTGGGTTTGATCCCTTATCGTCCCAACAGCAGGTATATTACCATGATATCCATAACTGATCGGACAAAGAACTACCGCATCATTTGGTGAATTATTCCTATTGGTCTCACAGATTCAAGATCGCGCAAGAACGGAAGATATTATATTTCAGTTAAATAAGTCGCAAACTCTGAAAATCAAAACGCATATGCCGTGGACAAGAGGCCCTGTTTAACCAGAGTAAACAGCAGGTCCTGGGCTGACGTACTTGAATGAAGAGTCGTAGATGGCCTTGGTGAAGAGGGCATCACTACGGGATATCAGCATCTTTCTCGCAACAATCCGAGTCTTCTGGGCATACCTGAGCTTGTATGCGCCGGGGAAGCTGACGCCGGCCGGGCTGGCGCTGCCGCCACCGGTGACCTTGACCTGGAAGCAAGAAACGTAAGGCTGGGGCTGGCCAACACCTGCGTGCAGCGCGAGAGCCTCAGCTCGGACGAGGTAGTCACCCGATGCGATGTTCTTAGGCACGGTGAAGGCGCGCTTGCCGCAGTTCGCGTTCAGGATCTCGGTTCCCCAGGTGGGGGTAGTGCCCTTGTATCCATCCTCGGCGACCTTGAAGAAAGAACCGCTGGTAGCAGTCTTTGCATCAGAGACCTTGGCCATGTAGATGAGCACGGGACCGTAGTGGGCACCGCCGATGGCGGGCTGGGAGCAGGATCGCTCGTTCGGCTGGGCGTGCATCTCAACGGTCAGAGCGGATCCGGCTGGCAGGGTATTAGTCTCTTCGAATGAGAGCAAGTGGTTGCTACCTACCAGCGACCTCGCAAACGTTGCTGGACTGGGCTGGGCCACGGCCGCAGAACATGTCCGAAGACGAAAGGCTCTCAATGGGGCTGTTGTCCTTGACGACTCGTGTGCACTTGGTGCCCTGGTCGGTGGAGCCGACCCAGAGTTGCTGCCATGTTGAGTGGGCAGAAGCAGATGCGACAGCTGCGAGGATAACGAGAGCGGACTTCATTGTGAAGGCTTGTAGTCGAAAGAAGCGAAGGATAGAACGAGTGGATGCTGGATACACACTCAAACCTGCTCGAATGGACGCATCTTAAGTACTGCTTTGCTTCTTCTGGTCCACAAAGTATCAATCAAATACCACCGGGCCGCGATGCCACTGATTGACGTGCTGGTGGACCACTTCACTTACATAGATTGCGTTCGACTAGTCTGACTGTTCATGTGGGTCCATGTTCATCTATATGGTCTCGTTTCATTCGTCGGGTGTTACTCGCATAACCCCGTGGATTACCCGACTGAACGCGGGACTAAGATTGAGGATTGCTTGTCATATGGCTGTTGTTTCGGATACCACGCCATGACGTCGTAGTCAATTCTAGCAGCCATCGCAGGCAAAATGCTCGAATTCGATGGTAATCGCGGTGTTCGTGTAAGAAACGCGATCGCGGGCCGCCACTATCTTCACCGAAATTTCAGAATTGGGCTCGTGAGGCTCAAGACCTGGCATCACGGGTAAGGCATCCGGCATCCCGGTTGAGCGGTCGTCAGTCTGAAACGCTGCGAAACGCCAAGACGAGAATTCTTCATGGAGATTGGACGATCTGCGCAAACCAATCATTGTCTCGCGAATGGAAGAGAGGTCAACGGTACCTTTCTCGAATCCATTGTTGCGATTCTTGAACACTGGTTTATGGGATGAGGCAGGTGGAGGCAAGTAACTCGTTCCTCTCTTTTATTTTTTGGTGGCAGATTCTAAAACTCAATAGGATTGGCCAATCTTGCCGTCTGCTTGCAGATTCAAGATCTGGAAGTTGTCGGCGATGAGTGGTGTATGTCGCGCAGAGCACATGGCTTGACATTGACACAAGTGATAATTGAGTGGTTAACTTGGCCTCGAAATAGGATGCGTGGAATCTCATAATACCTAGGTATTCGCCTTGCCCATGTGCGTGTGTATCTATCCAAGGAACGTTGCGGGGTTGGCGTGGCGAGTCTGAGATCACATGACGATAGACTTGACACTCCTGCGATAAGTGCATACACAAGTTTTACCTCTCGGAAAGACACAGAAGTCATCGGTGTTCTTTCTTAAAACCTGAGTTCGAGGAAAATACTGTCCAGATTGGGGTACCGGATTGATCCAAATTCAAGCGGGCAATGACTGTACCATCTGATTGGTTCGAGACTTCACTTGTCCCCGATGCCACACTGTACAGGAAGCATACCCATTCCTACTGTACCCCAACGTGTATGTTATAAGCATCCTGATCTCTTATCTACAGAAATCTCCGCTGTAAACATGGGTGCATACGAACACTGCACTTTCCGACCCATTGAGGCACTGGTCAGATCGCTCTCAACCAATCAAATGGAGGCGCATACGAATGTGCTTACATGTGCATGTAGCTCGCACGTGGCAGGCTAACTGCGCCTCATACTCCTTTTGTACATAAACCGCTGTTCCGAGATTGACATTTCTCCAAAATCGGTTTCGGTTGCACTTCAGAGCAGCCATGGGGTATCGATCATTCACCTTCATTCATCCTACACTCGGTAGCCTTTCAGGCTTGGTAGTGCCAGGTGACAAAGTTGTGCAGTTCCGCTCAGTGCCTTATGCAAAGATATCAGAACGCTTTGCGCACTCTGTTCTACTGGAGAGCCTCGATGGAACGGATCGCGAATTCGTAAAGCCGGGGTATATACGAAGCTTGTGTGTCCTGTTCGAGTGTGATCGACCACTGACGGCCTATAGCTTTGCATGTCCGCATACATACGGCATGTCCGACGCTCATAGTGGCGGTCGATATCCCGAAGAACCCGATATTCAGATGGATGAACACGCGAGCTTGATTCTGACAGTCAGCGTGCCGTTGGAATTCCTTATCCGACACACGGCAGGTGAAGAATTTTTTAAGCTCCCTGTGATGACATATATCCACGGCGGTGCCTGTAAGTTTGGTCTCTTCCCCTTCTTTTATCATGCAACCCAAGAGCAGTTTTGATAGCGTACCGCAGTCATATTGGGCAAGATCGATGCGCAGCACGATACTGCTCCGTTGGTTGAGCATTCAATCACCACCCACCAACCCACTATTGCGGTGGCAATACAGTATCGCCTTGGTCCTTTGGGTTTTCTCATTACCCCCGACGGAAACAAGAACCTAGGCTTATACGATCAGCGTAATGCGCTGCTCTGGATCCAACGATTTATTGCAGGGTTTGGCGGTGATCCCACGCGCAACACCTTATTTGGTGAGTCTGCTGGGGGTTACTCTATATGCTGCCATATGTTGGCTCAGCCAAGTTCGACACCACTATTCAATCGCGTAATCATCATGTCCGGTGTACTAGGACCAATGATGTGTCCCGTGAGCGAAGCGAAAGGGTTGGAGGTATCCAGACAGATTTGTAAAACTCTTGGAATTGAAGAAGAGGGTTCAGAGGCGTTAGAGCGCCTGAAAGAGGTGGACGTACTGGACTTGGTACGAGCCAGCGATGCGTACATCGGGACTGGTGCTTTCTACCCGCCGATAGAAGACAGTGGGTTTTTTCGCGAAGGGGGTATCTCATGGGATAAGATACCGAAGTTGTTGGGTGATTGCGAATGGGTAGAATCGTTCGTTGTTGGTTGTACTGGTTTCGAGGTGAGTACCCCAAGCTCAGCAAGCAGCACGAAATCCACTAATATTCGTGAAGGGCGCGGCATATCCGACCGTCGCGAATGACCTCACACCTGAGAAGTTCTACGCTCACACATCCGAGCAAGTGAGCAAGAAAGCTGCCGATCGAGTGATCGAGGCCTACGGTATTACGCCCAACATGGATCAGAATAAGTTCGCAACCGCGGTTATGCGGTGGTGCGGAGATGTCATATTTGACGGTATATTCCTCAACCCTCACATGTCGTTCTCGCAATATTCAGCTAACATCACATCCAGCTCCGACTCAGGCACTCTGCCGTTACGTATCACTCAATACCAACAAACGCATTTACCGCTACATCTTCTCAGCTCGCAACCCCTTCCCCGGCGCTCCGTTCTATCAGCTTGCACATCATTGGGTCGATGTTTACTTCCTCTTCCGCACTATGCAATTTCGATTCGCATTCCCATGGCTCAAGGATCTCTCTGATGAACATGCGAGAATGTTTCTCTCTTTCGCGAACGGCGCCGAGCCTTGGACTGCGAGTCGAAGAAACCATCTCACAAAAGAAGGCGATGTTGTGATGGTGGCTGATGAAAGTAATGGATGGATCGAGAAGTCAGAACTGGATATAGAGCGGTTACAAGGCAGGAGCGCGGAGGTTTTGGATACTCTATGGGATTCGTGGCAAGAGAAGAAAGGAGAGTATTTCCTCCCGCTGAACCTCCAAAGTTTGTAACCAGCACCTGTTGCAGCTTGAAAGATACAGTCTGCAATCTTTGTAATTCCATCCATTCAAGACACTGATAGGTCCACATAATCCGAAAGGGTCATATTTGACTAGGAGTCCATTTGGAATAAGCTTGTGGTAGTTGACCCCGATCTTGCAAGGGATACCGATTCCCAAGTTCGAAGAGCCGGTGGCTTGGAATGTGCGTGCATAAATGTTGTAAACATGCTTCCGAGCTGCCTTTCGGAGCATGGTGTCGTCGCGCTGATAAGCTGGAGCTTCGAGAGCAAACCAGTTGACCGAGGTGAGGGGTTCCTCCCAACATGGCCTAGTCAGTTTACACAATCCTACACGCAACACGTCTACAGTGACTATTCGTCCCATTTACACCTAAATCACTTCGCTCTATTACCCTTCCAACATCTCGGAAGACTGTATCTGCCACCAGCACAATGCCGTTCGAATACGACCTTGTCGTTATCAATGGTGTTGTAGTCACCGACACTGTGATACAGAACCTGGATATCGCGATCAAGGGCGAGAAAATTGCAAGGATAGTTCCGAGAGGAAGCCTAGGAGATGTGCAGGCTGCGAAAATAATCGACGCTGAAGGTGGCTATGTCATGGTAGGGTAAGTCTTTGCCGATGGAGTTGAACGCCAATTAACGCTTTACAGCCAGGAGGTGTAGACGCACATGTGCATCTTCAGGAACCACCTCTATTCGGCAAAGGCTCAACGGCAGACAACTACGAGACCGGATCGCGGTCAGCCGTCTGTGGCGGCACGACTACCATGGTAACTTTTGCGCCCCAGAAGAAGACCGAAGATACGCTTCTCGATACCCTCAAAGAAACTCACGACAAAGCGCAAGACAATTGCTACATTGATTATTCTTTCCATCTACTAGTCGGAAATCCATCTGCGCGGGCTTTGTCCGAATTCAAAACGCTCCGCGAAGAAGGCATCTCCAGCCTGAAGATTTATATGACCTACGAAGCTCTTCAACTAGCCGATGGCGAGATCTTGGACGTTCTCCTCGAGGCCCGCAAGCAGGGCATAACGACAATGGTTCATGCCGAGAACGGCGCGGTAATAGACTGGATGACAGCGCAGCTTTCCAAGCGCCAGCTTCTCGCGCCAAAGTACCATGCCTCGTCGCACCCGCCGGTGGCTGAGATAGAGGCTACATATCGCGCAATCAGTTTGTCCGAGTTCATGGACGCTCCGATTCTGATCGTGCACGTCTCTACTCCTGCAGCGGCGGCTCACATCAAAGCGGCACAAGACCGCGGACTGCCCATTTTCGCGGAAACATGCCCACAATACCTCTTCTTAACGAAGAAAGATCTCGATAAGGAAGGCTTCGAGGGCGCGAAATGTGTATGTAGTCCTCCGCCGCGCGAGAGCGAGGAAGAGTGCAATGTGATATGGGAGGGCCTTGCCAACGGAACCTTTACCATTTTGTCGTCGGATCATTGTCCATTCCGGTACGACGACAATTTGAAAGGGAAAAAAGCTTGCATCACGCCCGAACATCCCGTCGGGCATTTCAAATACATCCCCAACGGCTGTCCTGGCATTGAGACACGGCTGCCTCTGGTACTATCAGCGGGTCGACTCGATGTTAAGAAGTTTGTGGAAGTCACAGCTGCCAATCCCGCGAAGCTTTACGGTCTGTATCCGCAGAAAGGCGCGTTTATTGAGGGCGTGAGTGATGCGGATATTAACATCTGGTACCCGGATGGTAAAATGCAAGGGTTTGCGCTCACGAACGATATGTTGCATCACGATGTAGACTACACGCCGTTTGAGGGGCGGGAATTGAAACAGTGGCCACGATGGACGGTCTTGAGAGGAAGGGTTGTGTGGGATAGGGATGGCGAGGGCTTGGTGGGGAAAAAAGGATTCGGGAAATTCTTGAAAAGAGGAGAGAGCGGACTGGCTAAACCGTTGAGGGAAGGTGAATGGGAACTGCCTCTTTGAAGTTTCTCTAGTCAGATACTCGTGGTTTCGCTCAGAGCTGAGCTGCTGAGCGGCATTCTATTCTCATGATCTAACGAGGACATAATGAAAACAACTGCCTTTTGGATCGCACTTGTAGCTCAATATATGAGAGAATGTTCTTGAATTGGTATCATGATCGCGCCGGTATCGTAGCAGTCGCCCTGAAATTAGGTATACCAGAGAATGAGAAAACAAAACATGGACCAGCTCTGTCCAGCCATTTAAAGAAAGAGTAACTCCGCAAAATGCTCAAAACTCGTACGCTAATTGTCCTCCGCTCTTTAACATGCAAGTCGCGGTGCACCTAGAACTTAAAGCGATCGAAGACGTTGCTGTTCCTGACGTCGCGCTTGCGGCTACCACCAGGAAGCGCAGAAGTGCAATCGATCAAGCCTCGCTGGTCGACGCCAATCATGCTCATCTTCTTCATGGCATTGACAAAAGCAACATCCCACGCTCCCTTACTGAAACCGAAGGCAGCGAAAGGTCCCGCTGTGATAGGATTCTGGGCAAGGTCCCTGTCGGAGGGAAGACTGAACGGAGCCTGACCGTTCCTTGTCTCGGAGAAGTATTTGTTGTCCCAAGTGCCGACTGACGAGTCGAGTTCTTGAGGCGCATTGGGATCGGTTACGCGCTGCTTAGCGGCAGTATGGGCACCAAGGAGAGCAGCCAGATCTACGGGGGTGAAGCCCTTGGATCCTGAGGACCATATTAGTATGTGTTGACTGTAGAGGAGGGATGTTTCTTACCGAAAAGCTTGATCATATCTCCACTCTTGGCGAACCCAGACGGGAGAATGCCATCTGGGTTTGGTTCTGAAGAATCCTTACGTCCGACATAGACGGGAATGGTGGGACCACCGGGGCAAGTCTTGACAGCGTGCGCGGCGGCGAACTGAATGAGGTCTGCAGCTCCAACTCCAGTGTTTTCCTTGACATTCTTGAGGTTCCCACAAAGACGCTGCAAGCCGCGGTTTCCAGGCCGTTCGCACTCGTCAGAAAGAATCAGGGATCCATCGCAGGCTCCATTGAAGCAGTCGTGGAAGGATGAGCGGATAGCGGCGCGTGCAGCATCGGTGCATTGGCCGTCTGCAAGAAATTGTTCGGAGAGCTGGGCGGAAATCTCGCTCCAGACAGCAGGACACGCGCTGTCTTGGTGCCTGTTCAGCCCAATCATTCCTCCGAACATGCCGAGGAGGTTTCCGAGTGTGCGCTTGGAATGTGTCACTGTAGCGTGTGTGTCTTCCTGTACGTCGAAGGCCTGTGCCGTGCTGGTTGCCACCAGGGCAGTGAAGAAGATGTGAGAGATATACATTATGATTGGAGAGAAGAGAACCGGTGATGGCCTGTGGCGCAGAGGTGATATGTGCGGGAAAAAGGCGAAGAAGTGAACGAAAGTGACCTGTGTGTTAGACTGAGGGTCGTAAGAGGAACGCTTTATATTTCCCCAGTGATCACTGGATGGTCAAGGTTCGTAGCCAAATTTGGAACTTGAGAGTGGATCCACGCCACCAATGTAGACCCTAATCCTACACCAAACCCACTCCTGTGTTGCAGGGCTTCCAAAATGGACATGGGTACCACTAGTATGGTGAGGATCGTAAGAGCGACTGCAGCCTTTTGCGGGGCACGGAGCCGAGCCAAGCGTACGCGACAGCTGCGTGCTGGCTGTCTGATGTGATGTGCTGTATTGTCTGACGGGCTGTCCACATGTCGGCTGTGTAGGGTGTGGTGATACTGCAGCCTCACAAGACCCGATGCCCAGTTTTCGGAAGCAGACACGATACCTACTGCGATTCGATCGCATAGTTGTAGCTGGAGAGCTGTTGACGAGACCTCAACATGGTATCCTTCCGTAACCTGCCATTCAAGCAATGCAGCCGAGAGATCCCTGGGGTATTTCCATTTCTGGAAGAACAATAGTTTGGTACCTGGCGCTATTGAATCGAAACGAAAACATGCTAAATTTGAGCGAGCGATCGTGTTTCAACTGCTTTTGAGTTTGGGGAGAAACAGGTAGAGGTTGAGCTCAAACACCGATCGTCGGATCTGAGCAGGCACGCCAGGTTTAGGCCTCGGTTAACGCACTCTATGGGGCTTAGTTTAGCCGATTGCCCTGGACTAGGCCTCGGAGCGATGGAGAGCCTCATCAGGTCAATCTTGCTCGAGCAGTGCATATGTCGCATGTTAACGACAAGCCCGCAGAGTGTACCTTGAGTGTACCTTGAGTGTAGACACAATCGTGATCCGCAGAGTGAAGAGGCATATGCGAACACCACATTGCACGATTCAAGCCCATCAGACCCCCACCAAGCGGAGTGACGCAGTAACAAAGGGAACGAAACATCGACAAACCTGCCACCAATAATAGAGCGAGCCTTTGGAGGCACTCGTTGAAAGTTGGAGCGATAACCTTGTTCTGATCGTCCGGGGGTGGAGGGGACCCGAGCGAGACGTTGTGTCAGGCTTAAGCGAGTTCACTCCACCGCAGCTTTGCTGACTCTGAGGTGAGCTTGCCTTGAGCCCACACGACGTAAGATCTGAGAGCTTTGAACATTGTGAATTGGCAGTTGGTGATTGGCGGACATGCGAATGTGGGGTCAGGAAGATAACTCATCTTGTCTCAATTCAACTGTCCCCCTGAATCTTAATCGCTAATAGAACGGTGCGGTATCCGTGAGACACCACTTTCGACTACCAATGTACCACTAGTACCGAATATACTGCACCACAGTCACTAGAGGCTGAGTTGGCATTGCCCACTGGTTGACGAGCGTAATGGCATGACATTTGCTGACGGCACAGCCCGGCCTCAGCCTCGGAGCGAACCACAGCTGAATGGACATCATGGCAATACCAAGACACGCGATCTGACAGCCGATTACACCTAGACTTGACAAGCGATCTAGAAGCCTTGGAAGAATGCTGAAACCCTCCATATGCTGTGTTACTCGAAAGTATGCGACACCATGCTGACATCTCGCTTCGAAGTAGCATAGCAAGAAAACGGTGACAGCCATCAAGGTCCAACGTATCTGGAAGGGCAACGAGGGTATTGCTGACTGCACCCGGCCACCACATCCCGTTTATCGCTAACCCACCATCTACAAAACAGTAGATTACCGAAGTACATGCCGGCACCTGTAGTGCATCTCTTTCTTGCTTCTGACAGGCTGGGGTCCTGCTAGAACATGCAGATGACCACCACGCGGCAGCTGTTCGCGAAGGCCGGGCAGCCAGATTTGTAGAATCTCGCAAAACTAGAGAATGTCTGCCGGCTCGCATGATCTTTGAATGGTCCCAACTTCCGAGATGTCTAGACACGACCTTATCTTTCGAACGGGCCTGACTTTCCACCGGGACCGGTGTCCCCTGTTCGTCACGCAAAGTCATAGACAACCAATGCTTGACTTCCCTCGCTTTTCTCTCTCAGAACAAGAACGTTCTGTTCGTCAAACCCCACCCATCCCCGACTAATGGCGGAATCGTCGAACGTCTGTTCGAGCGCAAATCGTAACCCAGAGTTATGCGAAGTTTCAACTTCGTCAGTCTCGCCTGCATCCTCCGTGGCTTTGGACGGTTGCACCCTGACGCTCAATTCACCATTTCTAGAACGTCTCCGATTTGCAGAAGAAGTCATGCCGCCTTCCAGATCCCACACACGCAGCTCGTCACCTAGCCTGCTGACCGAGACTGCTTTGCCACGCATGCCAACATGCGCGCCGGATATAGATGACGTATGACCCCAGAGCCGATTCCCGGAACTGATCGAGAGTGTCGACGCTGTTGATTTCACGAGGTAGAGTGAAAGAGTATTGTCCGAATGCGCTACAAGAAGATATGGATGTGAATACGACATGGACGTTGGCTTTGACGTACTCGGGGCGGTCAAAGAAAACTCGTGGGGATCGCCTCTATAAGGAGACGAAGGGCGCGTCGATGGTGATGATGCGGAGCGAGACGTTGAGAGTGTGAAAGAATGCTCGTCAGCGGCGGTAGCCAGTCGCGATTCGAGTAACTCTCCCGTGTGGGAAAGCCTCAACTCTTGCACACCGACAGTCCAGCCGGACAAATAGGTAGGTAGCGAGTACGCAATAGCAGCAGTCATACTTGTCGCGGTTGTGCGAAGGGAAAGTGACACAGGAGGCCAGGCTGTATGCGAGCGAAGGGAGTACAAGAGCCTGGGAGGACCCAGAGTAGTGGTAGTCGTCTCTAGGTTCGAGAACACATAGAGCGAAACCAACTGGTTCTCCGTCATTGTCAGCAGGTAGGGCGAGGAGTATGCCAGCGCTGACAGCATCCCATTCGTGGATGCGGGATGTGTAAAGAGCGCGTCAAAGCTGCCACGATCCCTCCGCAATGCGAATATCGAAAAAGACCCATCTTGAAACCCGAGTGCAACTCTTTCAGAGCCGCCGTCTCCGCTAGATGTATCCATGGCCATAGAGATTGGCAGTTGAGGAGACTTGGAAGCCCCCTCGACAAGCGGTGTAGACGCGAGCAACTCCCGCTCATCCTTCAGACTCCATGCCCGCAATCCGAATATGGAGTCTGCGGCAAAGACTGTGCTGTTTGACAGCATAGCCAACAGGGGTGGCTCTGGAGGGCGCTCGGCGACCACGATCTCGCTGACAGCACACTGGCCCTGCGACCAGTTATGCCGTAATCGATATTGCTGCTTCCACTTTGTCTGCGCCCCAGATTTGACAAGCGATCCATCTTCGAGCCACTTGGATAGTTTCGACGAATAGTGGAAGTGGTCGGGCGCGCCTGCGTCTTTGATGCCGGGTATGCGGGATGCTCGAGGGAGGACGAATGTGCGGTAGTAGGCAGCTTTCCAGAGCTCCGAATCAACGGACAGACGACTGAACTTCTTCGAAACCCTTGATTGATCAGCATGTGCATTCTGTATGAGAGCGGGCCATATGCGCTTACCTCTGGCAGAGTAGAAGCGACGGTACCGGAAGGAACGAAAGAATACGCACAAGCAGTTCGTCGCTCAACTTGGATAGAGTGTCTGGACGACTCACCCGACGCACCTTAGCCGGGTTCTGGTCATCATCTCCGTCCCCGCGCGCGCGTTTCATCATGAATGAGTGTGTTACGACCGACGAAGGCGCATCTCTCTCCGGCAGCGACACAGCCGCTCTCGCTGTCGCTGTTCGTTATCGCTATCGCCACGCCAAGATTCTCGTGACCCGTGACTGCGTGACGCGTGTGGTCTCTAGCGCGTCAGTTAGCGGCCTTGCCACCAGGCAGCACACACGCCTAGCAAGGATCAACGCGACGAGCATCTCAAATGTCAATCCCTCATACCTCGTCTTCCTCTGCTGATGGTATTGTCTGAATGAGCAATGTCCGACTTCCAGGCGTGGGTAGACAAGAACAAGGCGCTCTGGACACGCGTCTATGACGAGGTCATTGTGCCTGGCTTCGAGAAGGAATGGGAGAAGAGTGTGTGGCGTATCCAAATGACCGGGACAGCGACTGACGATAATCCGCAGGAGAAGAAAAACACAAGCAAGAGCTGAACAAGAGTAAGCGTTATGGCTTCTACTCAGGGGGCCGGTCAGCTGACCTGAGAGCAGAGGACGAGAACCGGCAGCTTCTCTTCAACCATATCAACGAACAAATCAAAAAGAATGCCCAGCTCGTCGAGGAAAACGAGCGTCTCGAAAGCCAACTGCAGGCACATTCAAAGGGCGCAGAATCAGCATCAGAGCCTGAGGACCAAGCGGCCCGTGCAACCGCCCTGCCTGGGGGCGAATACCGTCTCCTTTCAGAGAAGTTTGACGAGATGAAGAGGAAGTACCAGGACATTACACAAAAGATCAGATATCTCGAAAGGAAGAACCAAGTTGTAATGCAGAAAAACAAGGACATGAAAGAGAGTGTACGGGCGTGGCAAGAGTACGCCGATCGCACGTCTGGGAAGATCAAGTCGAGGGCAGATACGGCCGCTAAAGACGATACTTCGAAACCGGTGGCAGATCTCCACATCGACAGCCACCGACCAACAGTATCTCAGAGTCCGGTTTCTGCTGATACTGAGCAATTGCCACGTCCACCCACAGACTTTGGGGGCTCATCTCCATCTCCTGTTGCTCCACTGACAGACACTGAGGCAGAAAGTTCACGGCGCTCAAAGCTACCAGAAACGCCTGGCAACAACAGCAGGCCATCGTCGAGCGGTTTTATCACCCCAAAACCGACAGGCACGACGGAGAGAACAGGCTCTTATGCGTCGGAGCCGGGTCTTGCCAATCCTTTCCACAGGACGGCTACTTATTTAGATAATGAAAGGAGGGCCCATTCAGAGTCAAATGGGGCACCTCCAACCTCGAGTCAAACGACAGTAGACGAACCTCCAGAACAACCCACTCACACAAAAGGGATCGACGACAACGATATCCCACAGGTGGTATCGGAGCGATCCCTTAAACGGAAGCGTGGCCCCGCTTCCAAATTTGCGATTTACGCAGACCGCTCGGGCGAAGGAACACCCGCAAAGCCTGTCCGTGTCAAGGACGAGCCGCCCAGCAGTCCACCCTGTGCGGCACATACTCTCCTGCGCAAAGAAACAATTGATCTGGACGAACCTACTCCCAACCTTCTCCTGACTCCTCGCCATCGCAGGTCGGGGCGTTCCATTCACTCAAACAGTACAGGAATCTCCCGACACCAAAGGTCGAATAGCGCGCCTTTCTCTCAGACTCTCACAGTTGAAGAATTCCAGGGCTTCCAGAGACCATCAGACGGTCTCTCACATATCCAGGCTAGGCTTCAATCAGCCGCAGATCTGCGAGCACTCAGCGAGCCATTCGACCCTAGCTTGAGCAGCACCGATGTGTTGAGAGTCATCGATCCCAACGTAGTTCTCGAGTCTACCGAGGAAGTTTCGAGCAAGCGTCAGAAACATGGCAGCGGCCGTCGCCGTTCGAAACATACCACAGTCGGAGAGTCCGGCGACGAGCCACCGATGGATGAGAACAGAACAGGGTCATCCGCGAACCATGCTCGTGCGCGCTTCAACCAGAGACAACGTGCAGCGAAGAACCCACAGACGCCTGCAAAGTCGCTGCATCCAACCACGATGTCGGCTCCAGCAAAAATCAAGCTCGAGCAGATGCCAACTCCTCCGAGCAGCTCTCGACCATCATACACACCGTCTCGTGGAAGCGGTCTTCGCAGTGGCATGTCTCACGCACGCTCAAACCCTCCAGATGAACCGGCAACTGATAGCCGACCAATATGGAGTATGAAGGCCCCCGAGAAGCGAGATAACCCACAGAGAGAGCTCGCGGCGCCTTCTGAGAGGCAAACTCCTCTTCGCGCCAAGCCTGTACAAGAGTTGCGGATCCAGGACTTCAGACCCAATCCAGCCTTCAACCAGGGCTACAGTTACGCTTTCTCAGAGACGGTACGCAAACGCGGCGACCGAATGTGTCTACCCGGATGCACGAATGCGCAATGTTGTGGATCGACGTTCCGCGTGCTAGCAGAAGCACAAGCTCCGCTTCCCCCGTCCCAGGAGGAAGCACTTCTCGAAGAGTATCTTGGCGACGCCTACGACCACATGGTGTCAACGCAGATGGCGGCTGAAGAGCGCGCAGAGCTGGTGCTACAGGCGCGGACAAAGAAGATGGCCAAGGAGAGTGGCAAGCATCGCGAGGCTTATGAGCGGCGCCGGACGCCGCCTGGTTTTTGGCGCGTCGACTTTCCGACGACACAGGAGCAGCTGGAGGATAGGGCGAGGGCAAAGCAACTGGAAGTCAAGACCATAGAGGAGCGGTGGCTGGAGGCGCAAAGGAAGGGAGGAAGGTGGATTTTTAGGGATGAATGAGGGGGTGTTATGTGAGTTTGAATGAGGGGGGCTGGTGTTGAATCATCATGAAGACTAGTTATCGGAATATGATAGTTAGTTGACTACCACATGGACTCAAGTTGATATAAAGTTAGGGAAATATACCATTTGTGTAGGACTGCAAGATAGTGTTTAGTTTATATAGAATGTCTTACGGTAACTATCAAAAAGTGTTCACAAGGCCAGAGAGAGAAAACACACGCGGGTGCTGTGGTTGGTCATTCAATTACCCGGGATTTCCAGTCGTGTTGCATCATCCCGCGCCGCGCACCGCCCAACCCGAACGACAGCTTGCGTCGATCCAGATCCCGACCGAGTATCACCATACACGTACGTACACTAACAGGCGCTTGGTAGCGTGTCAACGCATGCGAGTCGACCACCCAGGAATCTGGATCAGCAGAGCCGGGGTTTGCATGAACCCCGCCATGGCCTTTATACACCGATTCTAGGGGCCCTTTCTGTGCGGTCTTCGTCTCTTTTGAATCCACCGCGGATTCATCAATAGAGTCGAGTCGTACTAAAACACATACCTACCATCACACAGTCATGTCCGCCGCTGTGAGGCGCACGCTGAATCTCGCGGCCAGCCTCGCGCTCAACCCCGCTCTCACTGCGCCCCTCCTCTGGCTGCTCACTTACGGTCCGCAATCGCTGCGCACCCAGCTAGCTGACCGTGTGGGAGCCCTGCGCGACCCGCGGCAAAGAGTGTTGGTGCTCAAGGTGCTGCGGTGGCTGCTCGCTGCGGGAGTGGTCCGCGGGGTCAACCGAGGTCTTAATCGCGTGGCGTTGAATGCGTGGCGGGCTGGCAGTGAGAAGGGACGGTGGAGGTGGGAGGGCGAGGTGGCGGTTGTTACGGGAGGCAGCAGTGGGTTTGGGGAGTTGATTGTTAAGGGATTGGCGGCCAAGGGAGTCAAGGTTGCTGTGCTGGACATCAGGCCGCTGCCGGTGGGGTTGCAAGGCTGTAAGTCTGGTTCTCACATGCGTCGTTTTGGCGGTGGCGTTGATGGATCAGGGAGACTGACGGCGACAGACGCACACATTTCCTTCTTCGACTGCGATATTACGGACCCGGACGCGGTGGCTTCTACGGCCGAAGAAGTGCAACGCAAGCTGGGTGCGCCGTCGGTGCTGGTCAACAATGCGGGTATTTTTGATGCACACAGCATCTTAAGCACGTCGCACGAATACCTGCGCAAGATCTTCGAGGTCAACGTTCTAAGCAACTGGACGACTGTACGCGCGTTTCTCCCCGGCATGATTGCGCAGAACAGGGGCCACATTGTGACGGTGGCCAGCGGAGCAAGCTTTATCGGTATTGCAGGAATGGCCGATTACACAGCGACCAAAGCAGCGGTGCTGTCATTCCACGAGTGTACGTATCTATCCATGTACTAGGTTTGCTCGTCCGGACACTCACTGACACATGATACAGCACTCAACCAGGAACTCAAGTTTGTCTACAAGACGCCCAATGTGCTCACCACATCGATCCACCCGGGCTGGGCTCGCACGCCGCTGATTGCGCCAGTGGAGCAGGAACTGCGGCGGCGCGGAACCACCATCATCGAGCCGTCGGATGTAGCGGACGCAGTTGTCGATGGCATCTTTTCGTGCCGTGGTGGGCAGGTGTTTTTACCCGCAGGCATGGGTAAGTCGACTCTACTTCGAGGGCTGCCAAACTGGCTACAGGAGAAGACGCGAGACGATTTCAGTAAGACTTTGTTGGACAGCATCAAGCTGAAGAATTGAGTTTGAGAGTGGTCGGAGGTACTGCGTAGGGTTAGATAGCGTGCAAGTTCCTGTTTGGGCAAGTTTGTAGCTCTGTAGAAAACTGCATGCGAGATGCCGTTTTAGCTCGGCGGGTGATGTTTGCCATTGGCGATTCTGCCGTCCGCCATAGCTCACGATACCACGTGACTTGATATGTGACGTGTTCTTCCGTCCACCGTACTTGGCCCGTCGCGCGACGCGTCTTCCGTCTTCCCGCGCGTCTCTTTTGCGATATCGCCTCCGCCAGTACACAACACACAAGAATCATCCATTACGAGCCCACGATCATGGCCACCGACGCAGAAGCAATGCAAATCGATTCGCAAGAGGTCGACGTCGACGTCAACGTCGAGGACCAGCAGGAGATTGAGCAGGCAACACCTCCATCCGACGTCTTCATGGCGCCGTCGGTGCATAAGGCCAAAGTGCTCGCTGGCTCGTCATACTCGCACTTTTCGGCCATTCCCCAGCGCATCGCCAGCGACCTTGCGACAGAGTGCGTTCTGGGCGTCGACGAGGCCGGCCGCGGCCCCGTGCTAGGTAGGTCGTCATCTCATCTCACCCCATCCCTCCCACACACGTCAGCTGACCATGCATGTGCAGGACCCATGGTCTACGCCCTCTTCTACCTGCCCCTCGACATGCACCACTCGCTGCTCGCCGACACACACCACTTTGACGACTCGAAAGTCTTAAAGCCAGAAGTCCGTTCCGACCTCATGCGCACCCTCTGCACCCCCGGCACCGACCTGCACGCGGCCGGCGGCTGGGCCACGCGCTCGCTATCCGCACAAGACATATCCGCCCATATGCTGTCTCCCAACCAGTACAACCTCAATGCCCAGGCCATGGATGCCACCATCGACCTCATCAAAGGTGTCCTGGAGCGTGGCGTCAATGTGACGGAAATCTACATCGACACCATCGGCCGCCCAGATGTCTACCAGCGCAAGCTGGAACGCATATGGCCCACCATCCGCATCACGGTTGCCAAGAAGGCCGACAGCTTGTACCCCGTTGTCAGTGCTGCCTCTGTCTGTGCAAAGGTCACCCGTGACGCGGCCCTGGATGTGGCCTACGAGCCCTTCCACTCCGACTCCGATGGCGCACCAATCAAGGTGGCCTGGGGCTCGGGCTATCCAGGTGATGCGCGCACCTCATCCTGGCTGAAGCAAAATTTCGACCCTGTCTTTGGCTGGGGCAATGAGTGCCGTTACTCGTGGAGCACCACAAAGGACCTTCTCGAGGGCAAAAAGGCACAGCTCACCGTCGACTGGCCGCTTCCAGACGACGGCAACGGCATGCGCATGACGGACTTTTTCGCCGGCAAAGACGAAGCCGGCGGCGATGAGCTAGTCAATTGGTTCGGGCAGCGCGTCACCGAAGAGATGGAAGTTTTCTGAGCCAAGTGAAAACGAAGCCCAACTGCGCCACCAACACAAAACAAAAGCGACAGGGCACAACTACTGTGCTGCGCGATACCACACGTAGAGGTTCGGAGAATAATGTTTCTCCACATGGCCGCGCTCGGGGTTGCTAGCGCGACCCGCAGGCCACGGGTTTCGGGCCTCAAACGCTAGTCACCGGGCATCTACAACAACCCCGACGCAGCCACCCTGCCTCCACCAACAGGGCGAACGACACGTCGCGCTGACGGAGGCCTTCGCACGCACCTGTGCAAGGCTGTTCCGATGCAGTAGATCTGCAGGATTGTCGGGGTGTACGCACGGTCAGGTGCAGGCCATATAGAAGCAGCATGGAACCTGCAGGGAAGCATCTCATCATCTACTCAGCGTGCATTACTTTTGTGATCTCTCCGGTCTTTTTCGCCTTCGTTCGCACTTCTGTACCCGCATCGTGCGCATTTGACATCGACCATACATCATCAGCACCCGGCCGTCTCGAACCGTTGAGGCAATCTCAGCTCGCCCACGGCGTCCCTCCTCGGAGTCGACATAACGGTCACTCGAACGTACATTCGCATACATTACATCACACGCCGATAGCAGTGTTACCGATTGCTTTTAAAATGCCCAGTCTGTTCTCCCGAAAGGGCAACTTCGCCGACCGTGGATACAAGGACCTCCCAGACGGCAGATACATGACGCTCCATGATTGCCACCACTCGCGTTCGCGTTCACGCTCAACACGCACCCCCAGCCCGGATGCCGCGCACGACTCGGGCTACTCCAGCGACGCGATGCCCTCCGATGGTGACGACTCGCTGGTGTCTCCCACCGCGCTTGTGCCCCCACGCCCGCGCGCCAGGTCACAGAAGCAGTACGGGTGGCGTGAGCAGCACAGCTTCGATAGTGCTCGAAGTCTTGATGCTAAGCGCACTCCGCAACCTCGCAGCCATCACATCGCTCGGAAACCTCTCCAAGTCCCTCCCCAGCCTGATGTTCAGCGCACCCAGAAGCCGCCCGTTCACCAGGACATCCAGAGCCCCCGCCACCACAAAGCACCACCCATCTCTTTCGAGACGCTCATCACCCGTCCCCAGGGCCCGGGATGGTACACGTCGCGCGTGAGGGTAGCTGCACTGGATCGCAACGTGTACGCGACGCCTCTCCAGCGTGAGATGGCACCCGTGCTGCGTATCCCCTCGCCTCCTCCCGCAAGGGCACCACGCGGCAAAAAGACGCCTCGCCAGCAGGCCTCTCCAACTTCAGCATCAAGCCAATCTTCTACGCCCCCTGCACATGCCACAGGCCATCAGCGCAGACGAGAGGCAGAGGCGGAAAGAGGAAGGAAGAACTCAACCCTCCTCCATCCTTCTCCACCCTCGAGCCGGCCCTCATCGCCGCCAGCGGAACCGCAACAGCGAGTCTTAAAGCACAGGAAAAACTCGACCCTTCTGCATCCCTCGCCCCCGCTCGCCAACGCAGAGTTCGGCGTCTCCCTCTCCGATACCACGCCAGACACAAACTCTATCCCCCTCCGCACTCTGCCCCCCACACGCGTCGCAACGCCCTACCCCAAGGTCGCGCTCCGCCGCGCCGCCACAGGCCTAAGCATATCGACAGCAGTGCACCCAGACGCCCCGCCTCCGCCTCTCCTACCCGCCTTCACATTCCCCTTCTCCCAGTCCCAGCCCCAACCGCGGGCCCAGGCCGAGCAATCCCACTCGCACTCGCACTCCAACGCCCCCCCAAAATCCAAACCCATACCCATCCCAGGCCCAAGCGTGCGTCTCGTCCCCAACCAGGACGCTCCGCACCAGCGCCAGCAAAAGCCAACCCAAAAGCAACCCCCGCGCCGCCCCTCAGTCCTGCACTCGTGCTTCTCCGACACCGACTCGGACTCGGACGCCGACTTCGACCTCGACTCGGAATCCACGTTTTCAGAGCTCAGTCAGCATGGCGACGGCGACGAAACGAGTCTCTTGCGCCACGACTCTGCGCGCGCGTGGGAATGGGATGGTGGGTGCGGGCGGGATAGAGGATCGCGCGAGGTCAGCGGCGGGGACGAGGAGGGGGAGAGCAGAGGGCGGAAAGGAAGGGGCAGGAGTAGAGGGCGCATGGGGATTAGACGTGTTGAGACGGCGACGGCGGTTACGGTTGTTATGGTTGGGAAGGGACGGGTTTGTTGATTTGGGTTTTTGGTCATGGAGGATGGGGGAATGGATGGATGATGGGTTAGACTAGAGTACAGACAGCAGTGTCGAGACAGGTGAATGAATGATTGAACGAATAAAATCTGAATAAGGCTTCGAGTACATGTATAGTATAGTTACGCATGCCCTTCGTCGTCCTTGTCCTGGTACCGAATCAACCGACCTTTTCGTAGCTTACATCGAGTCGAGTCAGCAACGCTCATTGCATCTTAGCAATAGGCGACATGCGTGCATCTACAGTAATTCTATGCGTAACTACACCGGGGTGACGAAACTCTTAGGACACTTTGATAAGTCAATAACTGCATCAACACGAAGAGTCTCTATAATACCTACTGCAAATTGCAGAATACCTCCTCAAATACTTGACACCTACAAGAGAGACGACTTCTGATTACCTTGCTATAACTATCGTATGATGTTTCTATTTTCGTTCTCAGTGCGCGTATATATAGCGCGCTCGTAAACACCATCTTCCCCACCCTGCACGTTTCCTTTCCCCCGCCTATTCGAGAAGATTACCTGTAACAGTGTGGGTTGGTGCAGAGATTCGTATGCACAAACTCACTCAGAGGCATAGGAGTGTATGGAAAATTGCAAATCTTAAATATCTTTATCACATCGCGTCAACTGGGCTCTATACTCCCAGCCGTATATCACCTCCCCTCTTCTCCCCCCTTTCCCACATCCGCACCCACGCCTGTGCTCCACCACACGCCTAATACTCAGCCAGCTGCAACCGCCGGCCGATATTCCTCCTTATAACCTCGCGCTCAGCGCTGGGCTCGTCCGTCTGCCTGCTGGCGCGCAGCGCCTGCTTGAGCATACCCGCATCGAAGAAGCCATCTGGAGAAACGAAATCAGCGAGGAAACAGAAATGAAACGGGTGTGTGTGTGTGTGCGTGGATAAGGGCATGTAAACGAAGAAGAGACAAACAAGCAGAGCTACGAGGCGAAGAACATTTCGCGCCGCACGCTGATGCTCCCGCGCTTGGGCGTCTTCTTGACGGCGCTGAGGCGCGGCGAGCTCGTCCATACGGGGGTGAGGGGCTTGAAGGGTGGGGATTGCGGAGGGGTGGGCGGGAGTGCGTAAAGGGGGAGTGCCAGCGCAGGGGGTGTCTCACATCCACCAAGACCGTCGTCATCGTCTTCGTCGGCCACGCTCTCCGCGGGCGTTTGCGTCTTGGCTTCGCCCTTGATAATGCGGCCGCGGCTCTTGAAGCGTCCGGGCAGCGGTCTGGCTTCGGCCTCGCGGGCGCGCGAGGCGGTTTTGTCGGCGGATGTTCCGCGTCGTTTGATCTGGCGCAGCAGCTTGCGGACTTCGAGAAAGTAGGATTCGAGTGCCTCAATGTAGCGGGATGTCTGTCGGTGCTTGGATGACGCGCAGATGGAGATGCTGCCGTCTTTGATAATGTAGCCGATACCGAAGCCGTCGGCCGATGTTGGGCCAAAGCCGAATTGGCGCAGGGAAGGGTTGCCGCAGTTGGATGTCGAGAGGATTGTTGTGTTGATCTTGTCCCAACCGCTGTCGGCAAAGAAAGACGGCGTCGAGTGCTGGACCGGTGCAGGCGGCGAGCTCGATATGGATCCGTTCTCAGACAAGACCGAGTTGCGGTTCGGGGAGGCGACACTGGACGCATCTGGGCTCGATGGCCGAGTCGAGTCCCAGCCGTCGCTACTGGCAATATCGGCCGTGTCTTCGTCTATAGCACGCTGCCAGATGCAGTACAGAGCGTAGAGGTGGCGGTCGGGTCCCTGTGCCTTTGCACAAATCTTTGTGTTTTCCGTGTGCTTCTGGCACGCCTTGCGCAGGGCATCGATCTTGGCTGCGGCGGGATTCTCGCCCCAGAATGTCTTGAGGAACTCGACAGACTCTTCGGTCACGGAGCGGATAGCTTCTGTGCGACCGTGGTAGAAGACCTTGGTCATGGCTGGCTCATAGACGCACTCGATGCGGCCGTAGAGACCGTAATAGGCCGCCTGGAACGCCATCTGCACAAAGGCATCAGGGGAGAAGCCCATCGAAGTCATAAAGTTCTTGCCGTAGTGTGGAAACTCGAGCGTTGCAAACTCGTTCTGCTGGATGAGGTCGGCAAGACGCGTCTCTGCGAAACGCAGGGCAGTGCTGAGTTCGGGCACCATGTCCCACTCGAGCTTGTGCGGGGTGGTCTGGACATCGCCGAAGCTGTCGGGGTCTCGCTTTGCTGGGTCGGGGCTGTTGGATGCCCACAGGCTGGGCGCACTGCCGTTGATTGTTCGAGCAAATCGTAGAATCGTATCCGTGTATACGTCCGAGGCGAAACGCAGAACAGTATGACCGTCGACACCAGTGTGCTCAAAGTTGATACCTGCACTTCCGTTCTGGCAGACAATGATCTGCATCTTGTCGTACCAGCGGTTGGTGCAAGTGCCGACTTGGACACCGCGCTCGACCTTGCTCGTACCGCAAAGCATATTCATGCACAGGTCGGCAACCGTCTGTGGCTCGGTGTAGTCGAGACAAAGAATAAAAAGCGCCGAGTCGACAATGTTGAGGCAGTCGGAGTTGTTGGAGCCCTCCTCGCGGTGGAGGACATCGCGCAGGCCAGCCCAGACCTTTCGGTTTTCTGTGCTCAAGACGCCCAGTGCACCCTTGGCTGCGTCGTGGATGGGCATTTCCTGGGCGTCCTCGACAATAACCTGCAGGTTGAGGGCGATATCCTTCTCCGACATGATGAGGTCGTTGTTGTCGTCGAGGACGTCGAACCAGTAGAACTGGCCGTAGCACATGACAACGACGTGCTTTGATGTGGGGTCTTGACCGATCTGGCAGCCGTTATCTGTGGGTATTCTGGCTGTTCCGAAGAGTCGGGAGTATTGGTACATGCAGAGGGGCTGGCCACGGATGGTGTCGGGTGGCAGCTCTTCGCGGCGCACAGCTCGCACAAAGGAGAGAGCCGAGACGACCAGCGATGCGGCACGTGTAACTTGATTGTTACGGGCTGGGGTTGGGTCATCCTCGAGGAGGAAGAAGGGGTTCAGATTGAGCACGACGGGGTTATCGAAGTTGAGGTAAGAGTCGTACCCTGGGCGTATTAGCACGTGGTTGGATTGCATTGTATGTATGTCACCCACAAAACTGCTCAATGTAGTTTGCCCTGTTGCTCGCGTACTTCTTCAGCTTTTCCTGCAAGACAGTACCGTCGCCCTTGAGGAACTCCTGGACCGAGATAAGGGTGTCACCGTGCTCCTTTTCTGACTGCAGGGGTTTCAAGGCAGCCAGGTACTTCTGGCACGAGGCTTCCAGCTCGGGGATGGGCAGCTTGGGCAGCTTATCCTGGGCGGCGAAGGTGATGCCGGGGCGCGAGTTTGGATTTGTCGAGTGTGCAAGCGGCTCCTTTGCCTCGGAGGAGAAGGACTGGGCCGACTCCTTGGCCGAGGCCTCTGAGCGGACAGAGGCGTTGGGGTCGGACATGGTGACGGCGGCGAGGGTGCCGTTGAGGGAGGAGGGGTGGGTGAAGGTTCTGGCAGTCATTTGAGCCATCAGCTAGGCATATAGAGGCGAGATTGTTGTGCTGATGTTGAGGAGGCGCAGAGCACTACGGAAGAAGTAGTGGCAGTCTTGGAGACAGTAGACGGGCATGGGGGAGGTCGGGAGGGGGCAGGGACGGCAGGGGTTTTGGGATGGGTAGGGTAGCGAGTCTTATAGGGACGGGAGCAGGACGAAGGGGAAGGGTGATGGCACGTGAAGTGGCGGCGGGCGCATGCATGGCAGACTTACGGGTAGGGGCAGGTGAGGGCCGGTGAGGGCAGGTGGAGGGCTAGTGTGACGCGATTAGTGCAGGGCGGTGTCGGGTTGATCAAGAAGAGAGTAGAGATAGACGAGGCTCGGAGAAGCTCCTCCTGACCGAGGAGCGGACGAGTGGAAGGCGATGGGAGTGAGGGTAGCGTGACGCCGGCTAAACCGAGAGCAGCAGAGCGGGCAGAGCGAGCAGGGACGGACAGTCGGGGCGGCGCCGAGGAAGGGCGAGGTCTAGATGGAACGGGGGGAGAAGGGCATTAGCTATAGATGGATATATAGCTAGCTATACAGGAGGAGTTGAGCATATGAGAGCATGATGATCGGTAGGCACAGGGTAGGCAGAGCAGAGCATAGCATGACGTCGGGCGCGGAGGAGCGGACGTCTTGTGCCCCACCAAAGCTCTTGTCTCTCTCGTCTCTCTCGTCTCTCTTGTCTTAATTTTTGAACCTCTATTGTTCTGCTTTTCTTTGGAACGAAAACACTGTAACATCAACGTCTACTGACGCCTAAAAGCAAGAAACTAGTTCTAATTAGCTTGCTTGATGATATGATCCCTTTCTCCCCTCCCACCTCGGCCTCAACGCGCCCCCACCCCCGCCCCCCACGCCACGCGCGCCAACGCGTCCAGACATGCCATGATACAAATGAGACAATGCCATGACGGATCTCCAGCTCGTCCTCGCCGACTTTGACGTCGGTCCCTTTTCCCATATCCTCCCCAGCCTCGACCGCGCCCTCGTCACCACGGCCGATCTCTTGACCCTCGACGTCGCCCAGCTCGCCAAGCGCGCGCAGCTGCCCCCGCAAGAGCTGCGCAAGCTCGTCGACGCCCTTGTCCCCGCCTTGCACGCCCAACTCGGCCTGGCTGACGCACAAGACAATGCCAACAACAATGCCAACAACATCCCGAACACGCTCGACGACGCCTGGTCCTGCATCAGCACCCTCGACGACCCTCTCGATGCGGCCCTCGGCGGCGGCATCCCCGCCGGCTACCTGACCGAGATCACCGGCGAGAGCGGCGCCGGCAAGACGCAGTTCCTCCTCACCCTCCTGCTCGCCGCCCAGCTGCCTGCACCGCGCGGCCTCGCCAGGTCCACCATCTACATTTCCACCGAAGCCGTCCTCTCCACGACGCGCCTCGCACAGCTCCTCTCCTCGCACCCCATCCTCGCCGCCCTCGCCCCCGCCGACAAGCCCTCGCTCTCGCACATCCTCAGCATCCAGACGCCCGACCTCGAGACCCAGGACCACATCCTGCGCTACCAGCTGCCCGTCGCCATCCAAAAGCACAACGTCGGCCTCGTGATCCTCGACTCGGTCGCCGCAAACTACCGCGCCGAGTTCGACGCCCCCGGAGGCAATGGCGCCGAGTCCATGGCCCAGCGCAGCGCCCAGCTGATCCAGCTCGGCGCCCACCTGCGCGCCCTCGCACGCACCCACAACCTCGCCGTCGTCGTCGCAAACCAAGTCGCAGACCGCTTCGCCCGCGGCCCTGCGTCCGCCGCCTCGCGCACCGTCTCGGCAAACAGCCAGGCCTCTGCTTCCGCACACGATCGCACCCCGCAGCCCGACGACCTCGCCCCCGCCGTGCCCTCGAGCGCCGCCGTCCTCGTCTCCCCCGACCCCCTCGCCCTCGACCACCAGCAGCGCTGGTTCACCGGCTGGGGCGACGAGCCCGCGTCGCCGTCGTCGTCGGCACACCTCAAGACGCCCTCGCTGGGCCTCGTCTGGACCAACCAGCTCGCGTGCCGCATTGCGCTGATCAAGAAGCCCGTCTTTGCCGTGCGCGCTAGCAGCAGCAGCGACAATGACACGAACCGACTCGCCGATGCAAAGTCCAAGGCCGACACCGAGGCAGACCGAGAGAGGGAAAGGGAGAGAGAGGGAGACGACGGGGCCGGAGAGAGTTACATTGTCAAGTGGCGGCGGTGGGCCAAGCTCGTGTTTGCGCCGTGGGCTGCGCCGTCAGAGGGGAGGGGCGTCGAGTTTGAGATTGTGCGGGGCGGCGTGAGGGGTGTTGTCAAGGAGGGTGAATGAGAAAATAGAGGAAAGAAGACAAAGAAGACGAAGAGGAAGAAGAAACATAGACATGACAGACATGACAGACATGATACATGGCAATGACGTTGTATTACCACCCACCCACTCTTCACCTCACCACACCTCACCTCACCTCACCTCACCTCACCTCACCACTCCTCACTACACCATACCTCACCCACTCATAACCACATCCCCATTCCTCTCCCCAGCCCCCCTCGCATCCAACCGACTCAAGCACCCGGGACAATTATGCAGCACCATGTGCGCAAAGACATCACAATCAACACAGAAATGGCTCTCGCACGCCCGGCACTCGTACCGCGCCGACTCGCTGGCGCGCGGATCCGCAGACTCGTCGTCGTCGTAGTCGTCTTCTTTGTCCTCTCTGCTGTCTCCGTCCCCGTCTCTACCTCCGTCTCTACCTTGGTCAGCCGCCGATGCACCACCACTTGCACCATTCTGCGCCTTCCCCGCCTCCCCGCGCGCAGGAATAGCAGGAAACGCACTCAGACACCCCACACATTCTCTGCTCTTCTTCTCGCGTGCGCGCCGCCAGCTGACTGCGCGCCAGTTGCGCAGCGGGAAGAGGTGGTGGTAGCTGCGCGCCAGGTGCGTCGAGAGCAGCAGCGTCAGCGCGCAGCTGGGACACGTCACGGGCAGCGAGCACACCTTTGCTGCGCACCGCGAGCACGTGTAGCCGCCGAGCGTGAGGTTGCCGTGGCATGCGCAGAGGGTGGGCGTTGTGGAGAGCGAGCGCGAGGGGAAGCCCATTTGCATTAGGGCGGCTGAGGTGGTGCTTGAAGGGGGTTGGGATTGGGACTGGGACGGCGAGGCGGAGGCTGCGGCGCGGATCGCGGGCGGTGTCGTTGTTGCGATGAGGAGCTCCTTGAGCATCTCCTGGTCGGTTGCGATGGTGTATTCGCTCTCGTCGCCGGCGTTTGTGCGCGCGACTATCTCGGTGCAGATCTTCAGCCGTGCGCCCATGCCGATGATGCTGACGCGGATGCGGTCGCGCACGCACGCTTTGATGCTCGCGTGGATGTCGCCCGGGTCCAGCGACAGCAGCGAGCCGAAGACGACAATGACCTCGCGCGTGCCGTGCTGCGGCGTGTGGTAGAGGGTGGCGCGGGCGAGCTCGAGGGCGTTTTGCAGGCTCGGCGCGCCCTTTGGCTCTTTGCCCGTCTCCTTGCTGCGCAGCGCGAGGATGGCGGCGGCGTGCTCGGCTGGGTTGCCTGAGAGCTCAGACACGCGGATGCAGATGCCGTCGTGCATGCCGAGGACGCTCATCTGCGAGATGGGGTTCTGCTCGAAGAACTCGCGCACGTACTCCTGCGCGTAGTTGATCATGGCGTAGTAGCGGTTCGGGCGCATGTCCTTTTCCATCATGGCCTCGGACAGGTCGAGGACGAAGACGACGTGGCGGATGATGCCGCGCTGGAACGGCTTCGTGTCTTTGCGCAGCCGCTTGCGCTTGCGCTCCTCCTCGCGCTCCTGCATGCTCTGCCCGATGCTGTCCGCGTCGACCGTCACCGTCGTCTTCTCGACGGTCCGCGAGTACTCGGTTTCCCACGCCTTGCGCGCCGGCTTGGGCGCCTCCTCCTTGGCTGCCCGCTTGCCCGGCGCCGCTGCGCGTGTGTTGGCGGGCGCGCGGGCTCCTACGTACTCGTCGTCCGACACATCCTCGTCGAGAGAGTAGTCCGAGTCGGGCATGTCGGTCTCGGGCTATCTAAGCCACGGCGTCGAGCGCTTCGGGTGCCGAGCTGATATCGCCGAGACGGATCGTGTGGGGAGAGGTAGAGGCGGGGGCGGTGGCGGAGGACGAGTCGAGCGGCTGTCAGGCAGAAGTTGGGGTACGGTCGAGAGAGGCAGTGACGTTGGTATTGGCGTTGGCGTTGGCGTTGTCCCGCGCGTGGGGCCTTTGAGCATCCTCCACCGACAAACGGCCGTGGCCGCTCTATGATAGTCATGATGCGTCGGCACGTGACCAGGCGCGCTCTCACGTTCATCTCGAGCTTTGTAATGGCAGCAATGCGTAGCCTGCAGCCCGTCATCCGAGGGAACGCGTGTTCGCGTCTTGAGCTGCATGACACGGGAACTGCCATCTTCACTGTCTTGCATTGACCCGACGCTCTCAGTGGCCAATCGCTGACATCCTCTCTCATCATAAACGACCTCTCCATTGACAAATTAACAATAAATCTTGATTCTCGCAAAACATTATGTATCTAGCGCGACGCATTACACGTCAAAAGCCCCAAAAAGTGGTATACGCTATGCTCAAAAAATCATGAAACATTACGCCGTCCTCGTGCACATCCTCCACATACTCCCGTTTCATCAGTAGGATCCCGGCCCGCCCACGGCAGGCATCGGCCAGTCGTCCTCGGTGATGCTCGACCAGAACACCCACACCATGACCACTGCCAGCAGCGTGAACAGCGTCTCAAATAGGCCGCCGTTGATCTTGCCGCTGGACCCGTTGCAGATGTGCACGCTGATGACATACTGGAAGATCTGTCCAATGGCAAACAGCAGCGCGGCGCCGAGCAGGTAGACTAGACACGCATGTTAGCAGTTGCAACACGACATCAACAAAGAACAACACGTACGCATCGGCTTGCGCTCGCCGAGGACTCGAACGACGAGGAAGGCTTCGCAGAGGAAGAAGACGACGAGGAAGATCAGGGGCGCCAGCTGGTACAGCGTGTAGAGCGCGTACGCCTGGTTGGGTGTGGAGAGGGTGTCGTTCCAGTAGTTGGTCCAGCCGAATCCAGTGTCGAGCGCAATGTAGCCCGTGCCGACGAATAGGATGAGCGATGAGATCAAAAGAAGGCCAACAGACACGGGGGTGCCGTCATCTAGGAGCTGGTAGCCGACCAGGCCGTTGAGCATGAGGATCCAGGAGGTTGCGACGATTGCAGCAATGTGTGCCCCAGCAAAACCCTGGGCAGCGTTAGTCGTGGGTTCCGCTCGACTGGTGCGTATCGTGACATACAATGCGCACAGAGCTGTTCAGAGGAAAGCCTCCAACAGTGAAGATTTCACAGATGGAGATGACAATGTAGCCAAAGAGGAAGAGCTGCATTTCCCTGGTTCGGTTAGCGACCTCTTGTCGCGGGTAGGGTCGAATACAACGCACCTTCGCCCAACGGCCGCCTTCTTCCTCTCCGACCTCCATAGCAAGAACGCGCTGATGAGGATGGCAATGGCGCAGAGTAGTATAGAGCCTAAGCTGGTCAGCGGAGCTGTTGTTGTTATTGTCGAGGGAGTGCAATGTATTTACTGACCCAAGTTAGCCAATCTCTTGTCCCCGCCGACGGGGATGCCGGTGAGAATGCAGCCGTTGGCCCATCCGGTGTTTTCCTTGGTGGAGGCCTCGTTGAAGAGCTATCAGAGATGGCGGTTAGCGGCGTGCGGGGGAGCTGACTGCGCCGACAGCTGACTGGCGCAGGGGATGGCAACGTACATAGCAGACTGGTGCATCGGTCAGTAGATGAGGGGCAGGCAGAGGGAGGGCGTGGGCGCGACATACCTGGCAGCGTGGACCATGTGTTGCCCGTGTCGCGACAAAAGTCGTCAAACTTGCCGTACCGCGACATGGCTGGCCTGAGCGGTCTGAGATTGAGCGACGGGGCGGAGAGGAGAGATGGTTGCGGGCGCAGCGATCGTCGAGCGTCGAAGCCGAGGGGGGGGCGGCGGACAGCGTGTGGAGTATGCGCGCCTCGACAGGTGGGTAAATGTAGCGAGAGTGTGTGGAGTCGAGTGGACTGACTGTGGAGGAGCGAAGATGATGTGCTGCTGGCTGTGCGAGGCTGGGAGAAGCCAAGCGCGCGGCGCAGGGGGCGCCGTTACAGAGGCCGACCGAGTCACGGGCTGGGCAAACAGGCTTTTGTGTCGCAGAGAAACTGGACAATAATGGTATTGCCGGATATATCCAGGCCTCTTTAATCCAGCGGGATTACAGTATAATGTAGTAGGCACTATACTGAGTACCTCTAGACGTCTTGATCAATTATTCGCAGGGTGCCGTGGCTGGTTGTGTACTGAGTGTGAGTACCTCCACAATAGGTAGAGCTGGTCGCCCGCTTTTTCTGCACCTTGAGAGACAGGTAATTAGCAGGCGGGCCAATCACCAGCGGCCGCCCATGCCGACGCCAGGCCATGTCATGGTAACCGCCGTGATGCGAGATGATGATAGAGGTGGTGGGTCACTGCAGCCGGCGAGCTGCGCATGTGCAGACGAGGCGCTCAGCAGCAGGCGACAGGCGGAAAGCGACGATCGACCAGCGGCAGCGGCCATGGACGTCTCCTGGGACCGCCGAACGATTCAAGAGATCCGACGCTTATGACGGAACAAACAAGATTGCATGAATTACGGCTCTGTCTGCCTCGGCCTCCTGTCCCAGAGAGCGGCATGACGAAACGGTCCTCGCTTCGGCTGATCTGGAGAACAACACGCTGCCGTCATGTTTCACGCCCCCTCCTCCGAAGCAAGGAAGACGGTGCCCACGCACTAGTCACACGGCTGTCACACGTGGATGGCGCTCGCTACGATGTGTGCTGTTGGATTGCGATTATAAATAAATGCATCCCTCCTGGAGGCCATGCCACCCTCTCAAGTTGCAGAACAAGTGGGCGGTAAGCAACCAGCTCTATTGATGGTGCTAAACATGTGTGGAGGTACTCAGTACAACCAGCTACAGCGCCCTGTTACTTGATTTGAGGTCTAGAGGTACTTGGTACTACTAGATATTATAATCCCACTGAATTAAAAACGCCTGGGGGTATTCGGCAATGTTATTATTGTCCGTATCCTCTCAGACTAAAAGACGCCTCGAGGTATCCAGGGCAATGTTATCAAAAGCCACCCTCGCCGTCACCAGCGCAGGCGGAGTGCAATCGTCCAGAATGTGCGAGGCTACGCCCAAAGCGCAACCAACTGATAAGGTCCTGCTCCCACTGCAAGCAGAGATAGATCGTCTCTCACCCAGCGGCCCAACACCAGGCTGGGGGCGGCGACGTTGCTCGCCAATTAGACTACGCGCCAAGTACTCGCGCAGCCGTGTCCTCGACGGGCCTGTCATCCCCCAGCTTTCACCTACCTACCATCTATATGCACCAACGACGGCGTTTTTCTCTTCTGCATCCCGCCTTGCCATTCCAGTGACCCTCCCCCCCCACCCCCATCCCGCTGTCGCCAAATGTAACCGCCCTTGCCCTACTCGCTCTAGGCTTACCCACCAAGCCCCCGTGACGTCGTACCTCACCGCTGGAGTCGGGCTGCTCCCTGACAGCCGCCAACCTTCAATATTCCTCCATCCCACCCCACCGCCAACAGGGCCATTCCCCTCCACTCCCTGTCCTCGTCGTCCCGCCTGCGAGACGGCGACTCGGCTTATCTCCTCGACGACGCCGATAAGGACAGCGCCCGCGACTCCCTCGACACCCCACAATCTGACGACGACCTCTCCCTTTGGTCGGACACGGGCGATCTCGTCGACCAGCTAGCTGACCAGCAGGACCCCCTCAGCGTCCGCCTGCGCCAGTCCCTCGACGCCTCCAAGCCACGCCGCCAGAAAAAGCGCGCCCGCTTCGAGTCGCAGGACAGCCTCCACGAAAAGGCACCTGGCGGCATCCGCTGGGACGACATCGACATCCCCGACCCTGGGCCTCGCTCCATCTCCCGCGCAGAGAGACTCCTCGCTGCCATCATGGCCCCCAACGATGGCCCCTCCCGTATCCACGGCCTGCACGGCAAGAAGCTTATCTACTTCACCAGCGTCTTCGTCTCGCTCGGTGTCTTCCTATTCGGATATGATCAGGGAGTCATGTCCGGTATCATTACGTGCGTCGCCCTGACCTCTTCATGCTCATGCTCGCCTCGAACTGACACGCCGCAGCGGAATGTACTTCAAGAACTATTTTGACCAGCCTACCGCCGCCGAGCTAGGCACCATGGTTGCCATCCTCGAGGTCGGCGCTTTCATATCTTCGCTGTGTGTCGGCCGCATCGGCGACGTCCTCGGCAGGCGCAAGACAATCCTGTACGGCTCCTTGATCTTCATCGTTGGAGGTGGTCTGCAGACGTGTGCAAACGGCATGCCCATGATGATGCTCGGCCGAATCATTGCTGGTCTCGGTGTCGGAGCCCTGTCTACCATTGTCCCCGTGTACCAGTCTGAGATCTCTCCCCCTCACAACCGTGGACGCATGGGCTGCATCGAGTTCACCGGCAACATTGCTGGCTATGCCACCAGTGTGTGGGTCGACTACTTCTGCAGCTACATCAAGAGCGACTACGCTTGGAGGGTTCCCCTCTTCATGCAATGCGTCATGGGTCTGCTCTTGGCCGCTGGCAGTCTGCTCATCTGCGAGTCTCCCAGGTATGTGGTTTGCATGGAGATTCTGGCATGTTCACTAACAGCTGCAGGTGGCTCCTGGACAACGATCATGACGAGGAGGGTATTGTGGTCATCGCCAACTTGTATGGAAAGGGCGACATCCACAACCCCAAGGCGCGAGACGAGTACCGCGAAATCAAGATGAACGTCCTGATTCAGCGCCAAGAGGGCGAGCGATCGTACAGCGACATGTTCAAGCGATACTACAAGCGCGTCTTCATTGCCATGTCTGCTCAGGGTCTTGCCCAACTCAACGGCATCAACGTCATCTCGTACTATGCGCCGCTCGTCTTTGAGGAAGCTGGCTGGTACGGTCGCCAGGCCATTCTCATGACAGGCATAAACGCCATCACCTACCTCCTGTCCACCATCCCACCGTGGTACATTGTAGACTCTGTGGGACGGAGAAAGATCCTGCTCTCAGGAGCCATGGCCATGGCTATTTCGCTGACGGCCATCTCGTACTTCATCTTCCTGCAAGCGAGCTGGACGCCCAACATGGTCGTCACGTTTGTCATGATTTACAACGCGGCCTTTGGATACTCGTGGGGCCCCATTCCATGGCTGTACCCGCCGGAGATTCTGCCTCTCAGCATCCGTGCCAAGGGCGCGTCTCTGAGCACAGCGACCAACTGGGCGTTCAACTGGCTGGTCGGAGAGATGACTCCCATCCTGCAGGAGCACATTCAATGGCGTCTGTACCTCATCCACGCCTTCTTCTGTGTTGTGAGCTTCGTTATTGGTAAGATGGCAATCCCGCATTTGTTGGGGCAACGGACTAACGCGCCTAGTGTACTTCATCTACCCGGAAACGGCAAACATTCGCCTCGAAGACATGAACTCGCTCTTTGGAGACGCCACGACGGCTGTGGCTACTCCGCAGACGCTAGCCGAGGCAGAGTCGCTCTTCAGCGGTCATGGTCGCGGCTCGCCCGTTCCTGACCTCGATATCCGAGGCGGGCGTGCGGGAGCAGACAGCGCCATCCCTGGACTCGACATTGAGCCGCCGGATCTGGAGACGGGCCGCTCGCCACCGCGATCCGAGGCTGGCGAGGGCGTCGGCGGCTGGATCTCCAACATGGTCAAGAGGAACAAGGGAGACGGCGACAGCACGGGCGGCAACTACAAGCGCGTTGGCCAGGACGAGGACTGATGGGCGGCCAGTTGTTGATGATGGGCGGCCAGTTGTTGATGATGAGCGGCAAGCTGTTGATGATGGGCATTTTCTGGACGTTTCTGCATATTGGTCTCGGATGAAGCGACGTGCTTTGATATCTTGGAGTGCACGGCCTGGCTGCCAAAGCTGGGCTGTTAGAGGAGCGAGCATTATTTAGACTGGGGGGATGGGGGACGTGTGTCATGGTTTGGATGGCACTCTTGTCTCACATCCCCCGTTGTAGAGTTGAAAACCATCTGTGTAGAATCAATCGGTCCGGCTGGACCGCTGTTTGACAGTCGCTGCTAAATCTAGCGAGCCGTTGGCGTGAGGAGCGAGCGGTTGGTTAAAGGGAGCTAAGCTCAACGCCGCTATCCAAGGTGCACAAGAGACGCGAGGCGCTGGACGAGATGAGGGTGAGGACAAGTGTCAGAACGGGCGCTGGCCCCTTAGGTCGCCCAGCAGCGTGTCTATTTCGGTCTCGCCATGCCCAACCGCATCGTATCCCGGAGCATTGACGCAGCGCTCGACGGACGGGATTGGCAAGCTGCGCAGTTCCTCTGGGGTTCGTCTTCTTCTTGTTCGTCTCTCTGCCCCATCTCGCCGCGCTCCCATCAACGCGTGGACCCTGCACGGCGCCCTCGACTCGCCTCGCCTCGCCTCGCCTCAGCTGTAGATCGCGCTACGTCTACTACACCCCTCGCTTTCCCCCAAGTCAGCCACGTCTCGTCTCCTGACAAGCCTCTCGACGACGAACCTCACAGCCTGACACCAACATGGCTGCCGCTGCTTCTGCGCACACGACCGGCGCAGACGCACCCGCCGACGAGCTGCGGCGAAGAAATGTACACACTGCGCCAGCCGCCCCCGCCGCGGCCACTGCGCCGCCCGCGGAGAAGTCCAAGGACAAGCCCTTTGAGCTGCTGGCCTTCCTCGACGACACCGAGTTCATCTGGGCGCCCCTGATCTTCACCGCCCTCGCCTTCTTCACCCGCATGTACAAGATTGGCCTGTCGCCTATTGTCACCTGGGACGAAGCTCAGTAAGCACAACACCCCCGGCCGCCCAGGCGCATACTGACCCCCCTCCAGCTTCGGCAAGTTCGGTTCCCACTACCTCAAGCGCGAGTTCTACTTCGATGTCCACCCCCCGCTGGGCAAGATGCTCGTCGGCCTCTCGGGCTACCTGGCCGGCTACAATGGCTCGTTCGAGTTCAAGTCGGGAGAGACGTACCCGGAGGAGCTCAACTACACCTTTATGCGTCTCTTCAACGCAGCCTTCGGCGCCGTCTGCGTCCCACTGGCCTACTTCACCGCAAAGGAGCTCAACTTCCGCCGCCCCACCGTCTGGTTCGTCACCCTCGCCGTCCTGTGCGAGAACTCGTACACCACCATCAGCCGCTTCATCCTCCTCGACTCGATGCTGCTCTGCTTCACCTTCACCACCGTCTTCTGCTGGTCCAAGTTCCACCGCCAGCAGCACGACCCTTTCTCCCCCGAGTGGGGCCTGTGGCTCATGATGACGGGTGTCTCGATTGGCTGCGTGTGCAGTGTCAAGTGGGTTGGTTTCTTCGTCACGGCTCTGGTTGGACTGTACACCATTGAGGACCTGTGGAACAAGTTCGGCGACCTGAAGATGCCCAAGGTATGTCGTTATCGTGTTTGTGTGCGCCAAAACCACCACTAACCCGCGTAGATGGAGCTCTTCACACACGTCGCTTTCCGCGTCTTCAGCCTCATCCTCATCCCCTTTGCTGTCTACGTCTTCTCCTTCTACCTGCACTTCCTCATCCTCGAGAACAGCGGTCCCGGCGACGCCCAGATGAGCTCGCTCTTCCAGGCCAACCTGCGAGGCACCGAGGTCGGCAAGAACAGCCCGCTGGAGATTGCGTATGGCTCCCGTGCCACGCTCAAGAACATGGGCTACGGTGGAGGTCTTCTGCACTCCCACGTCCAGACCTACCCTGAGGGCTCTGCGCAGCAGCAGATTACCTGCTACCACCACAAGGACGCCAACAACGACTGGTTCTTCTACCCCAACCGCCACGAGGTTCCATACAGCCCTGACGAGGAGCTCCGCTTCCCTGGAAACGGCGATGTCATTCGTTTGATCCACGCTCAGACCGGTCGCAACCTCCACTCGCACCAGGTCGCTGCTCCCGTGACCAAGGGCGACTACGAAGTTTCCTGCTACGGCAACACGACAATCGGTGACACAAAGGACCACTGGGTTGTCGAGGTTGTCCGTGATGCCGCGTCGAGGGACTACTCCAAAATCCGAACTCTCACCTCCGCGCTCCGCTTCAGACACAAGGACCTCGGCTGCTACCTCCGCGCAGGCAACGTCAACCTGCCTCAATGGGGATTCAAGCAGATTGAGACTACCTGCGTTAAGCAGAACAACCCCCGCGACGTGTACACTCACTGGAACGTTGAGAGCCACACCAACGAGAAGCGTAAGTTTGTCCGATACCCGACGCGTGATGTGTGCTAACAGTCATAGTCCCGCCAGGCAACCCCGGTGACTACAAGTCGCCTTTCTTCCAGGACTTCATCCACCTGAACGTCGCCATGATGACATCCAACAATGCACTGGTGCCCGATCCCGACAAGCAGGACGATCTTGCTTCCAAGTTCTGGCAATGGCCTCTCCTCCACGTCGGTCTTCGCATGTGCGGCTGGAACGACGACAGTACGTCCATCCACTCCAAACCCCCATACATTTTTTAACGTCGCAACAGTCGTCAAATACTTCCTTCTCGGCAACCCCTTTGTCTACTGGGGCAGCACGGCCAGTATCGGCATCTTCGGCCTCATCGTCGCCTGGTACCTGGTCCGCTGGCAGCGCGGCTACAACGACCTGAAGCCGTCGGAGATTGACCAGATCCACTACTCTGGTATCTACCCCGTCATCGGCTGGGTGCTCCACTACCTCCCCTTCATGGCCATGGGCCGCGTGACATACGTGCACCACTACTACCCCGCGCTGTGGTTCGCGATCCTGACCATGGGCTTCTGCCTCGACTGGACGACGCGCAAGCTCAACAAGCAGCTCAACTGGGCCATCTTCGGCTCCCTGTACATTGTCATCATCGGCCTGTACTGGCTCTTCCGCGCCATCTCCTTCGGCATGGTCGGCTCCCACAAGCAGTGGGCCCACCTCAAGTGGCTCGACACGTGGAGGATGACCGACTAAGCGGTTCCGCAAAGCATGCACGCGCGCGCCCATGCTGCGCCGCACGCACTGCGACAGACACACGTATCTTTTTTCCTCTTTGGCTATGAGAACGAGGGGAAGCCTTCTACTTTGTATCAACATCTTACATCAAAACAAGTCCCCTTTTTTCTTTTTCTTGGCCACTTGCACTGCGTTAGGGACCGGTTAGATTGCATTTCCATGTGTTTAGCACGGTATGGGATATTCATAGCGAAAACACATACGTCCACACTGCATCCGTATCACGCGCGTCCTTATTCATGCTTGCGCCTGTTGGGGCAAACTTTGACGTTGGACTCGGGATGTGAAGGTGAGGTAAGGGGAGTAGTTTGGGAAGTCGATATAATTTGAATCGAGGGTAAACTAAACTAGATTGATTCAACAATGCCAGCTCCATTAGAAAAGAAAGGCATCAACTAAACGAGACATGATCAAGACGACACTCTGACAAGCCCATCGTCAAACACAACCCGAACGCCAGGTATCATATCACATCTCATTCCCTCCAACGCCTCATTAAACCCACCCACCCACCCGCTCCTACGCCCTACTTCTTCATCCTCTCACCGCTCGCCTCCCCGACCTGTCCCAGCGGCGCAGTAGGATACGGCGCCCTCTTGAACCCAATCTTGACTCTACCGACGCGCGACATGGCATCCTCGAAGCGCGTCTCCATGCGCAGCACCGTCTCGCGGAACATGGTAGCGGTAGTCCAATCATACGAACACCCGATAACGCGCTTCATGCCGCCCTCGGACCCCGCCATGAGGAAGCACGTGGGCGGGCGCTCGGCCGTGAAGAGCGTCACGCTCATGCTGCCTGTGTCGACGAGGGTGAAGAGGCGCTGGTCGCCTGGGCCTGCGGCTTTGCATTTCTCGACGAGGGCTCGGACGGCGGGGTCGGAGGTCGGGTCGTCGGGGACGCATTCGCCGTGGGCGTTGCGGTGGTGGCGGGATAAGGGGGAGGAGAAGGGCGTCCAGCGGAGGCGGCCCATGCGGCCGCCGAAGATCTGGTATTCGATTGTTTCGATGGGCAGGTAGCCTTCGAAGCCGAAGAGCCAGCACTGCTGGTCCCAGAGTTTGCCTAGGTAGATGATGCGCAGGAGCCAGGGGGAGAGCACCATGAGGAGGAGCGAGTAGACGATGAGGACGACGCCGAGGATGAAGAGCGGGGACGTGGCGACGGCGATGGGCACGCCAAAGGCGGTTTGCGTTGCGACGGGGCGGTAGATGGAGACGAGGATGGTGGCGATTAGGAAGACGAAGCCGCTTGTGCGGAGGGCGATTTGCGCGAGGGTGCGGCGCCAGGTTGCGCGCCGCGTGTTGGCGACGGGCGTGAAGGATTTCCAGCGCACATTGGCGGCTCGGCATCCGTCGAGGATGATGCTGTCGTCGTGGCCTACGCCGGCGATGCCCACGTCTTGCGGGAGGATGTCCCACAGCGGCGTGTTCCATGCGTCGTCCATGCTGTGCCATGGCTGGTTGGGCGAGCGCGGCAGCACGCAAATGAGGCGTTCCAGGAGCTGGTCGCTGCCGTTGGCGAGGGAGAGGCTGTAGGGCGGTCGTGTTAGTTTTACGGTTCGAGGTGAGGATGGGAAGGGGGGCTCGGGACGGGACGGGACGGGACGGGACGTACCGTGCAAAGGCCTGGAAGGCGGTGTCGGTTGAATCAATCTTGGGGCGGACGCGCAGCAGGCCCATGAGGGCGTAGCTGTGGTCACCGGGGAGGTACTGCGTTGTGGCGCGGCGGTGGAGGCACTCGAGGGCGAGGGTGACGAGCTCGAGCTGGGAGAGAATCAGGTTGCCTTCGTAGTGGTCGACGAGCTGTAGAACGAGTTAGCCCATATATATACCACATCATCTACACATGCCACAGATCCATGCAACATACCTGTCTCGCGACACGCGCATCGTTCTTCCAGACCTTGGCAGCGAACTGATTCTTGGGCACCGACAAAGGCGTAAGCAGGTCTGCGCCGCGAACATACACCTTGATGTCCTTGCCTGCCGGCGCAAGCAGCACCTCAGGGAACGTCCAGACGCGCTGGCCCCACTGCTGCAGCATCAGATCCGGCGTGCTGATGTTGTACATGTCGTTTGGCGGGCGGCCGACGGCGATGACGAGGGCGGTTGCGCCGCGGATCACGTCGCAGATGCGGTAGACCTGTGCAGTGAGTCAGTCATGGACCGTCTTCCTTCTCTTCCGCGTTCTCAGGCGGGACGGGAATCAGGCAACTCACATCTTCCTGCAGCTCGCTCAGCTCAGGCATACACGAACATCCGACCCAGTAGGCGGCGACGCCCGCGTTCCGCGCCGCCGCATCCGCCATCTGATGCAGCGTGCGCAGATCCTCGGCGCTCTGGAACTGCTCGGCCGTGTAGGCGACGAAGACATACGACAAGTCGCGCCCGGCACCATACTGGGCAGTCCACTCGTCGACGCTCATGATCAGCGCGGGCTCGCCGGGGTCGCGCAGGAAGCACAGGTAGCGCGGCAGCAGGAGGCGCTCTGAGATGGGATTCGTGCTCGCGTTGGTCGCGACGCTGGTGTCCATTTCAGACGCGTTGCGCGCTACTTTCGGGTAGCCAATGTAGCGGTAGGGGACCGGGTCGTAGCCGCCGCCGTTGCGGGAGGCCGTCTGGCCTGAGATGGGGATTGAGATCTGCGGGGGGTGAGGATGCGGGTTGCAAGGTAACATAGGGGAGACGTACAATAGTAATGATGACAGCGGAGGTGATGAGCCATTTCAGACAGAGCATCGGCATGTCTTGGTTGGTGGGGATGCCGTCGTTCTTGTATGGATCTACGTGGCTGAACGGCCAGTTGGCCAGCCTGAGAAACAGGGGCGCGACGTTGCGGATGAAGGTGCGGCGATATGTGGTCGTGTTGTTGTTCTCGTAGACGTCGTCAACAGCCTGGACGACGAGCTTGGAGATCCTGCCGTCCCACGAGGAGATGTATCCTGGATGTTGTTAGTCTGGCTTTCTATTGATACAGTTGATAGACCTACGGTCGTCATAGTCTCCGGTCCACTCGCGATCAAACACATCACGGTGGTGGTGTTTTGAGAGTTTCTGGTATCCCAAGCCAGGCTTGCCTGTCTGATGTCAGTTTGTGGCTGTGCTGCAGAAGGTAATCACTCACGGTAGGCGTTTGGATATTCCCACTTCCAGCTAGTCCAACTTTGAAACAAGTGTCTGTATCCCTTGAGAACTACCTGTCCACTCTGCTAAATCAAGTTAGCTTCAAGCGATCTAGACGGGTGTTGAGGCATACCGAATCTGGACGCCCATACGGTTCAGTCTGAGCATTGACATCCTCGTTATACTTATGAGGCGGGTACGGGTCATTGAACATTTGGCCGTTGTGAGTCTGGACCTCGAAGGCCGATGAATGGGCTTCTTTGGAAGCCATTGTTGGATGTGTCAAATGGTGCTAACGCAGACAACCGCAAAGCTGTGCTAGAAGCCCTGACTTGGGGGCCTGCTGTGGTTGCTGGTAGTGCTGGGGGTAGTAGTTGTTTGTAGTTTCCTAGTCGAGAGGTCAGTGGATATCACACCAAAAGAATGATGCAGCTTACCTGAACAGAGTATATGGGCTGTGCTTTGTAAACGGGCGCCACAACCGGCGGCGGTTGAGCAAAGATAGGGACTGCCACAAAGGGTGCGTTCGGATTACTTGGGTTGAAATTGCCTCCACCACAATGGGCCTGTGGGGCCTGAACGAAGGTTAGCCGGACGTTGTGAAGTGACCAAGGACAAGAATACGAACAGGATAAGACGGGAATGAGCCGGTCTGCACGAACGCGCTGTTAGGATCGAAGCCACCACCGTGTCTGCCAGGGAAAGACTGGGCGTAGGCCTAGTTGTTATCATCAGACAAAGGCCATCAGAGTGCGCTGCCGACGGGCATACCATTCAAATACCAGCAACTAGCCGTGGTGACACGCAAGTCTTGGTGGCCGTGCTTGATCTTTGCTTGTGGTCGAAGCTGGAGACCAGCTAATCTTAATATGCTCGAGGGCTTCCGGCTGAGCATACCAAGACAGGAGAGATAGGCTGCATGAACGCCGCCATTGTGGAATAGTCTGGCCCCCGAGCGCTTGTGACTCTCGTTCGTGAGTAACCCCAATCATGTCTCGCCGATTGGTATCATCGGCTCGTCTTGCATCTTGAGCAGACAGTCTAAAACAAGGCAACCTTCGCGCTAATTACCGTACGATGGTCGTCGAAAGCCATGTCCTCAAGGCAGCGCGGACAGCGTTGATGAGTAGAATTGACCTCGAACTCCACCCTCGACGACTTGGTCTTTGACTATTGTTAAATTCTCTTGCTGTAATACCACCTCACCCTCCTCATGTCGCTTTCCGTGTCGTCGTAACAGTCACACTTTGATTGAAGCTTTTGGCCCCCAAAAAAGCATAATCGGCCTTTTCCCAACCATGCCACAATTTATATGCCAAGAAGAGCTAACGTGGACGCCTGGCCATAAACTGGTCCCAAGTCGCCTACCCTAGTCTGCGGTCTGTTTGGTGTGACCTGGTCAAGCCAGAGCAGGACGCGATGTATCTAGAGAGCACACAGCCAGAAGATGGGCCAGAGTCATAAAATGAGCTTAAAATAGCTTGGTAATCTGCCATGTGTTACAGCAAATCTTTCAATGCGAGATATACCTTTTGTCTTGAAGGTTTGACGTGGACATGTTCGATAACGAGTCGTTTCTACCGTTCAACCCCACTGGAACATCGCCCGTGCAGCCCAGCAACCTGTAGAGTATCAGACGCACGCCTGCCCGCGAGCTGAATCACAACAAGGCCTTGTAACAGTAGCACCCCGGGCGCTTCTATCCCTGTGACCAAAGGGACTCACGGGCGTTGCGTAGATTGGCTGCGGGTGCGCGCAGGCTGTCTCCTGGCCTTTTCAGCCTTGCGCCATTGTTTAATATCTTTATTGAGGCGCCTGTAAACCCGCTAGTTTCACGGGACAGGCCCCGCTTTTCTGGCTCTGGGTTCAGCTCATGTTAGAGCGTTCCAGATCCGGACAGAGCTGACAGCCCCTGCGTTGCGTCTAGGGGCCGTGAGTAAGAGACGCCTGTCGAGAGGCGTCGGATCTAGTCCCTTCAGGCAATCCCGTGTCGACAAAGATATACCAGTTTACAGGCTCCGCGAGATTCTACCGATCAGAGAGGGCAAGGCAGCGACCTCCGGTTTTTGTCAAGACACGTCGCAGGGCAAGGCAGAGACGCCCGTTTTTTGTGAAGACACGCCGAGTACCACACGTAGCTAGGGAAAGATGGCGTCGTTCAGGAGCCTCACCGCCGACAGTCAACCTCTAGAGGACTTCCGCAAGGCGGTCCCGAAGGAAAAAAACGTGCAACCCCCCTCACAAACTCCGTCTCTGCACGTGCATCTCTTCGAGTGGTCGCAAAGCAGTCAAGACGGAACTGAAAGCAGCGGCCTCAAATCAATCGAAGAACTCGACTCGCAAAACACATCAACCGTCCGCGTACTGTACGTCGCTCGCACTCGTTCCAAACAACCCCACTGGCAGGCACTGACATGGCAGCTTTGCGCCCCGCGACACACCAGAGCCGGGCACCGTCGACGGCCTGGTCGAGCTGTTTAAAAAGTTCGACATACCGAGCGCGTTTGTAGCCGAGAGCCTGCAGAACGTCTCGCAGTCGTTCGCCGCGCAGAAAGATGTCGACGGGACAACGTACGTGTGGTTCCACTTCCTCTGCAAAGACGTCGCGGCGGCCAACGGCCGCATCGTGCACGTGTCCGAGTCCGAGGGCGAAAAGGATCCGCTCCGCCGGCGCGCGCAGCAGCAGAGGCATGCCAACTTCACGTGGCTGAAGCCTGGATTTGTGCTGAAGGTCAAGGGTCAGCATGGGCCTGCGATGCCCAGTCGGACGAGGACTTCGAGCAGCGATGCGACCATGGCTGTGGCTTTGACGCGGCCGAGGGTCGAGCTTTTTTGTTTTGGGGCGCCCGTTGCGCTGCGCAATCGCTTTCAGAAGATGATGGGTGTTGCGATTTGTGATGATCTGTTGCAGGACCCGTATGCGTTGATGGAGATTGTGCTCGAGGAAATGTACAAGGTGCTGGATTCCTCTGGGTGGACGGTTTCCAGCATTTTTGGAGACGTAGAGAGGGTGAGCGGTCTCGGATTCCTGTGCAGCAATTTCTCTGACAGAGCTCTAGGGTGTCCTGGACATGGCCTCGACGCCAGGCAAAACAGGCGAATGGTCGAGAGACCACTTCACTGGGCTGCACAATCTCGCCCGCCACACCATCTACCTGCGTGAGAACTGCGACTCGGCGCTGGCGACGCTGGAGGGCTTGCACAAGCACCACAAAAGCGTCATAGGCGACAAGCCAGCTCCCTCGCAGATGTTCACGCAGCAAGCGCTCGAGTATAGGAAATCGCTGTTCCAATCAACCCAACGCCGGCTGGAGAGCCTAGACAAGCGCATGTCGAACATCATCGCGCTATCGTTCCATCTCGTCACGCAAGGTGACAGCCGGATGATGCAAACGGAGAACCAAAGCATGAAGACAATCGCCGTCATGACGCTCTTCTTCATGCCGCTCGGGACGGTCGCGAGTATATTTGGGACGCAGTTCATGCAGATTCAGGAGGAAGCACCATATCATATTACTGTCTCGCGCGACTTCTGGCTCATGTGGCTCATTGCAATCCCGCTGACGATTGTCGTCGTCGTCATCTGGCGTGTGTGGTATAGGGACGCGCGGGGGCGGCTGGTCGACGAGATTCCGCCTCGTACGAAAGACGAACGCGGGTATATGGGGTGGAAAGAGCTGCGACAGGCGATGCTGAAGGACCGGCATGGTATGCGGGCCGCCAAAGAGAGTGCTTAGCACCAGTATCTAGGTCATTGCCGGATCGAACGTTGACGGCTCCACAGACTGGTAGTCCTTTGTAATATCCACCGCATTGCTGACCTCGATGAAGTCCTCCAGCTCCTCACTCGTCGTCATGAGCTTTTCCTTTACAGCCGTGACGCCCTCGGAGCCGACAATGTGCCTGGCTGGGGGATTATCGTGCCCGCCAATCGCCGTCAAAGCGTGGACCGTCTCAGCGATCAGCGAGCTCTTCACCGCAGACGGAAGCGGTGCGTAGAGCGAGGTGACGGTGTCGGAGCTCAGGAGGTCTCCCATTGTCGGCTCGTGCATGGTCTCGTCGGGGCTGGTGGTTGAGGTGCTGTAGGTGGGCGATCTTGCGTCTGGGGAGGCGACTGGGTTGCCGATGTTTTCCAGCCTGTCGAGGAGGCCTGAGAAGATCTCGCGAGCCAGCGGAGCCGGGTTTTCTTCTTGGAGGTACTCCTGCATTGGCGGAACGGATGTGATGCGGTTGGTGAGGACGTTGACTTCCATGCTGGCCTGGACGATGGACACCTTGACGTTGAACGGCGCAACTTCATATGCAAGACTCTGGTTTTGATTAGTCTGAGGTCTTTGTTTCTTCGGCTGACGGCCTTACATCACAGTAGCCTTCAATAGCCCACTGGGAAGAGCAGTACATGCCCAGCCCAGGCGTTCCTATATGGCCTGCTGCTAGGCATTAGCAAGATGTCGAGTGAGGCGGCAGCAAAATGTCGGCTGAGCGGCGGACCAACTTACTTATGCCTGTGACGACAATGATATGGCCATTCTTCCTCGCGCGCATGACGGGGAGGATGGCCTTGATGATATTGACATTGGCAAAGAAGTTGATCTCGAAGATCTCGTCGACCAAGCTAATGGTCCTGCTGCTCTGCGCCAGCTCTTCGACGGTGCCGATGATTGCTGTATGGTGTCAGTTAGCACCCAGACGATGCGACGCGACACCTCATCCAGCTCAACCCACCTTCGCTCGCAGCACAAAGCAACACATCGATCCTCCCAAACGCCTCGACGGCCTCGGCAACAGCCGCCTGACATTGCCCAACAACACTAGTCTGGCATCAGCGCAGGTCCCTTCCCTCAACACACACTCCCAAGAATGGAAAAAACAGAAAAACTCACCACGAGTCCAACCCTACAACCCTCAACCGCTCCCTCCACCTCTCCATGCTCTTCACTTCCTCCAGAAACGCACGAAAATCCTCTGTCTGGCCCTCGCGCCGCTCAAACTCGACAGACTGCACGCCCGCGACAACGTAGTCGCCGTGCTCGAGCGCCTGCTTGGCGAGGGCGATGGCGATGGGGGATACGCCGCGCGTGATGAACCACACGCGGGGGGCATTGTGCGGGGGGAAGTGCGGGGAGCGTGGGCGCGGGGGTTTGGAGGGCGCGGCTGCTGAGGAGGAGGGGGCGGCGGAGGGGGCGGCGGCGGTGGTAGTGGTGGTGGTCATTGTTTGGGTTGGGGGGTCATTTCTGGGGGGTCGGGGTCTTTTTCTTTCTTTTCTCTTCCTCTCTTCCCTCTCGCGCTCTCTTTCTCTCCTCTTTCTTGTTTCTTTCCAGGGGGAGGTTGTTGGGTGGTTATTAGTCGGTAGGGCTGATCGGGCGCTGCGGGGCCAGACGGCGCGACGGAAACGGCTTAGCGCGCACCAACCGAAAATGACATCGAGTGGAGAGAGAGAGGCAGAGGCAGAGGACCTTGTTTGTCTAACGGTTCTCGCTGAGGTTGGATTTGTCTGGGTAGTATTTTTTTCTAATCAAGATCGACTGGAGTGTAAGTGTTAAACGGACGGACTTGCTTTCGAGGGTTCCCGCTGTCGTGGCTTGAAGAGTGGCAGAGTTTGCGGGTAGATTCATACAAGCACGCCCTTCATCCACCCTCTGTTCTCTATCTCAGGTAGGCTTCCGCGTCAGTCGTTTCGCTGTTCAACTTTCAAGGCCCTGGTCATTTTTTTAAACCTGTTCGTTTCTTATATTCCCATCTCTCGGTTTTGCAACTTGTCCAGCTATGCCGTCATTTTCTCTCCTCTTTTCACCTTCCCTTTCTCCAGTCAAACTCTTCTATCAATCATGCAACCTTCAACCATCCAGCCTCGCACCACAAACTAAGTCTTGCCAGCAACCCGCTGTAACGCACCAACCCACCAACCCACCAACACCCCTCTACCCACCCCCTCCCACCTTCCAACAACGCCTCCAACACCACCCCCACCTCTCTCAACCCATGGCGCGCCCATCCCACGCCGCGCAGCACCAGCGGCACACGCTCCAACTGATAACCAAGATCCTCAACACACGCGCCGCCGCATCCCCCTTCACGCTAATCCTCGACGACCTGCACCAGCGCGCAGCCCCCGTGACGGGCGAAATCATCCGCCGCGCGCTCTCGCGCCAGATCCCCGTCATCGCCATCGCGTTCGAGTCGACGCGCCTGCACCCCGCGATCCGGCGCATCGCGGCCTCGAGCAGCACGCCGCCCGCGACACTGCTGGCTGCGCTGCGCTCGGCGCTGGAAGATGCGCGGCCCGGTGCCGGCGCGGGTGTGAACGGGAAGGAGGGCAGGGAAACCCTCGTCGTTGTGGATTCCCTCGCTGACCTCCTCGCGACGGGCGTGGACATGACGACGCTCTTCGGCCTCGTGGCCAGCACGCCCGCTGCAACACTCGTAGGGATATACCACACCGACATCCCCCCTCCTCCGCCTACTTCGACTTCCACACCCCCCTCAACCGCCTACGCGCCCCCGGCCCTCGACCTCTGCAAATACATGGCCACCACGATCCTAACCCTGCGCTCCTACGCCCACACCCTCGCCGCCCGCGCCGCCTCGCAGCGCAGCCTCGCCGCGCCTCCGCACGGTCTCCTCGCGGAGGCCGAGGGCGTCGTGCAGAGTCTCAGCGCCAACGACGCGCGGGGCGTCGTGATCGAAGCCGAGTTCCGGCGCAAGTCGGGGCGGGACGAGAGCGAGGTGTTTTTCCTGCGAGCGGCGCGCGAGAGCGATTACGGGGCCGCGAGCAAGGGCGCGCCGTTTGGGGTGCTCCGCGCCGAGTTTGTCGTGTTGCTTGCGCAGGTTGCGGAGTTTTGCGGGAGTGGTGGTGGTGGAGAGGGAGAGGGAGAGGGAGGAGAGGGTGGGGTTGAGTCGACGTTTAGTCTTGGGCTTACGGAGAAGCAGAGGGCGGCGAGGGAGGGGGTTGTGTTGCCGTATTTCGACGCGCAAAAGGGCGAGGGCGCGGGCGAGGGGGGCAGGATTCTGTATGATATGGGTGAGGAGGATGACTTTGATGAGGAGGAGGATGAGATTTGAGGGGCTTCATGGTGGTGGTGGTGGTGGTGTTGGAGCCGAGTCGAGTGGGATGGAATGGTATACCCTGGGTCTCTGTGCGTGGGAGTGGCTTGCTGGATTATGGATGGTCCTTTGGTACCCATGAGACGGGTGTATTCAGCTCTCTGAGATACAGACGTCTGCCTACCTACCTATTACATCATGGGTCTAGCTACCTTGAGCAAGACAGCTGTATATATAGTCATACCACGGGGTGGTAAGACCTATCGGCGATGGAGTTGACGCAATTCCGTTCCAAGGCCCTCAACATTTACTTATCAGATAGGTGAGTGTACTACTCGCACACTATAAAGCTCACCTGGACCCCGCGATTTTTTTGGTGTCGTCCGACTGCGATACACCTCAAAGCACATGCACAAACCTACCTACCTACCCAGCACGGACACGTGCCCACTCCACATTTCTATATGGAGAGCGCAGACATGTACCGTGGCTCCAACAGTTCGTCTCCGGTAGCCGGTACGTGTAGCTGGTGGGGTGGACACACCGTGTCCACGGCAATAGACACGCCCCACTTGCGACAGGACAGCAAGACCGTCAGCGCCAGCAAACTCAGCACCAACTAGCAGACGGCATCGACCAGCACTGCCCATTCTCATCCACGACCCCTGAGCGTCCCCTGCCGCTCCTTGCCGTGCCAGGCATGAAACCGACCGCGGAGTGGCGCCAAGGTAGGGGACTGGCGGGCGGCGAACCATGCGCAGCGTCTGGATCTCGGAGCAAGCGCAGTCGCGTCGTCGTGACCGGACGTCGGAAGCCTGCAACCACGACTCGATGACGGCCGTGTTGCAGATATAGGCAAAAGGTCGAGAAGCGCGATTTGCGCGCGGCGCCCGCGCGTCGGCGCCCTCCGCGCCTAGGGCACAAATCCACTGCGCTGGCACCGCTGGCTCCACGGGCCTAATCGTCGACAGGTGCAAATTTCTTCGCCGCGCGCGGGACGCGATCGAGGCTCCGGAAGCACCCCAAACACCACCCCCCACAAGCCGAAGTGCCGCGCGGGGCCCAGCTAGGCCGTTTCCCTTGACATTGCGCGGAGCCGCATCCGTATGGAGTAAATCAGGCTTGGCAGTGAAAGCTTGATGTTGCTTGACGATACGACGGGCTTCATCTGGCCGCTATTGTGAGAAGGACATTACTCACCTGGTAAGCGACGGGTGGTGGAGTCGGTCGAGCCTCGACTAGCAGCACGCGCGGTATGCGTCGCGGAGGGTGCTAGTGCATGTTGTGTTGTGTGGTGGTGCACGCACTATGTAAGCTGGTGCATGTCAGAGCGTTATGTGCAGTGGGGCGGGATGGGAAGTGTGATTGGCTGTGAGTGGGAGCCGCGCGAACAGGGACGTGTGGAGGGAATTCCTACGTTTGGCAATAATTCAGAGTTGGCGGGGCCAGCCACAGCTGCTGAGGTGGATGGCTAGGTATGCTCGAGCGAGCCATTCGCAAACGTAAGAGGCGTGCAGCATGAGCTGTTGTGTGCAGTGTGTGCAGCGTGCGATAATATGGCGGAGCGGGCAGCCGTCGCGACATGGCACGGCAGGTGAGGGGTGCGTTGAATACGAAGAGCGACCATGATATAGCAGGGCGTAGTTATGGCTTGTATGGGACGTGTGGGATCTGCGTGTCGCCAGTGAGGAGAGGAAGCGCATCCGAAAAGAGGCGGGCAGGATTGGGCCAATGTGGCCGTGGGGCCAATCGTGGCAGACGAGGGGAAGCGAGGGATGTGGGCGCAGCTTGGCAGCAGCTCAGAGAGGTTCATGCCGGCTAGTACGAGTACGAGGCAAAGGTGGTGCAGCGGCGCAGGCAGCCATTCGCTGGCCCTAGCAGCCAAGCGATTGCGTGTACAGTAGAGGTGCGTCGCCGCGTGGTGATGGGATGGGTCATGTTGGGTGTTGGTGGTGCACAGGACGATACGACGGCAGCCCTGCATGCGGCGGTGGTTAGGTGGTTAGGTGGCTAGGTGGCTAAGTGGTTAGTCTGTGGTTCGCAGGCTGTTGCGCTTAGATGCGGGCGCAGCGGCGGGAGGTGGTTGGAGCGAAGACGGGCCAGAGGATGCGCTCAGCCGCATGGCAGAAGGAAGGGCATCTGCATCTGCATCGGCATCGGCATACCGAGAGGCGCTAAGGGTGCTAGGCAGGTGGGTGGTACGTAGGTGGTCGGCAGGTATGGAGGGCAGAGCGCAGGGCGCAGGGCGCAGAGCCGGAGTTGAACCGCAGCGAGCGTGGTGGAGATGGTACGAGGACCTAGAGCCTCGATGCGAGCCCAGACTGGCTTGGCCAAAGTGTAAAGGCGAGGACGGGAGTTGCTTTGCTCTAGGTTTGGACATGTTAGGGAGGGGAGCAGGCGGGCGAGTCAGCGGGTGAGACTGGCACAGGGCTTGGCGGGGTTTGCAGAGTAATGTAGTGTGAGGTGCTCATGTCCGTAGGGCAGACCGTTCAGTGTGGCGTGACACGGGCGTGGGAGGCCGGGTGCACAGAGCGAGAGAGAGAGAGAGAGAGAGAGAGGAAGAGAGAAAGAGAGAGGGTGCTAGGCTGGCGTCAAGAGACGCCGTTGCAGGCGGAATCTGGGGATCTGGGGTTTGGCAGACTGTTGAGCAGCGAGTCTGAGGGCGGTGCGAGTTAGCGGTGCGATGGTAAGGCGGAGGGCGGAGGGAGGTGAGAGAGTCGACGAGCAGCGGGCCGGGGGGGAGCAGCCAATCAGAGGGGGCGAGTGACGGTGGGACGAAGCGATTTGGTAATGGGTAATAGCAAGTAGGCCATGACGCAGAGGCGAGAGGCGAGTGAGAGGCGAGGGGGAAAAGGCCTCAGGCGAGAGAAAGCCAAGGACTGAGGCTGAAGTGGTTTTTCCGACAATTTACGCGGCGCCGTCCTGGCAGACTTTTACCCTACCCCAGGCAGTGCAGCGCAGATCGACGAGGGGGAGGTGGTGGGTGGTGAGTGGTGAGTGGTGAGTGGTGGGTGGTGGGCAATGGGCGATGGGTGATGGGGTGACGGGGGTGAGGAGGCGAGTGCTTGTGCGTGTGCGTGTGCGTGTGCTTGTGCTTGTGCTTTGCTTGTGCTGGCTGGCTGGCTGGCTGGTGCCGTGCAGAGTTTTACGGCGGGCGCAGGGAGTTGTCGGGGGGAGATGGGGGAGTTGGGTGTGTGGGTGTGTGGGTGTGGTGGTGAGTGGCAGCCATGGCAGGGCTGAGGAGCGAGACTCGAGACACGACTGACTGGCTGGCGGTGGAGTGGAGCCTCGTCGGCGGTCGAGGCGCCTGTGGAGACGAGGACGCAGGAGAGCGACGAGGGGCGATGAGACGAGACGACGCGACGAGACGGCATCGTCGGCTGCGATCCGGACAGGCCAGGACAGGTCAGGACAGGCCAGCGTGCCTCGTCGGCCGCCGGCCGCGCTCCATCCATGGCGTGCCGGCAGACGCCCTAGCTAAGCCGTGCCCGGCTCGTGCACAGTACATCTCCCGCGTCTCCATCCGTCGACAGCGTCGTTGGTCGCTAGTGCAGGGGAGCTGCTGGCTGGTCGTGGTGCTGGTGCTGGTGCTGGTGCTGGTGTCGCTGGTGTCGCTGGTCTTGCTGGTCTTGCTGGTGGTGTGGCCTCTGGTGGCCGTCGTCGCGGCCCTCGCCTGCCTCATCACTCACATCCATTATCCATCATATACCTACCTACACCCTCCCCTTTCCCCTTCCCTTTCCCTCGCTGCTCCATTCACTCCCACCAACCTCACCTCACCTCACCCCCCTCCCCTCCCCTCCCCCACTTGGCTCGCCCTCGTCCGTCTCGTCGCCGCGACACAGCTGCCCCGCTCTCCTCCTCCTCCCACTGTGCTCACCTCGCCGCTGCTGAGCCCGCACAACTGCAACGTCCGAGTGGGGTTGCAGCCCCTCCTATTGGCTGCCCCGGCGCCACTCCGCCTGCTATCGCTCCCACCTCCGTCCTGGTCCTGGTCCTGGTCGCTCCTGCTCCTGGTCGTGCTGGTCCTGGTCCCTGGTCCCCTCAGCAGAGCCACCCACCACAGCCAGCCCTGCCCGCATTCCCATTCCACACCCGCCGCCCTCTCTCCTCGTCCATCATCCACCATCCATCCACCATCCATCCTTCCTTCCCTCTAACCTTTTTTCTTCCTCCTCCTCCCCCATCCTCCCTCCACCCACCCTCGCTTCACCCCATCCCCAACACTAGACTCGCTGCTCCACTTGCTCGTCTCAACACTCTCACCTACCCACTTGGCTGCTCCTGCCGCCTGCCGCCCTCGCTGCTGCTGCATACGCACGGCCGCACCACTCCACCGACCTCGCTCTACTAAACCACCACTACCGCCGCCATGGACTTCTCCTCCTTTGTCAATCCGGCTGACCTCACCTTCGACGCTGCTGCCGCCGCCGCCGCCGCTCCCCACCCCTTCTCCGCCCCCCCGCCAAAGTTCACTCCCTTTGACTTTGCCGCCCCCCACCACCACGACGACGACGAGCTCGTCCACAAGCACCAGGACTCGGCCGTCGACCTCACCAAGCTGTCGCAGTTCCCCGAGCAAGACTACGCCGCCGTCCGCACAAAGCGCATCAAGAAGGAGCCCGTCGCCCATGACGCCTTTGTCGACAGCTACTCGTCCGAGTCCAACACGCCCTCGCCCGCCGCAGACTTCGACTTTGTCTACAGCAACGCAAACTCGCCCGGTGACTTCACCCGCGAAGAGAGCCGCACTAGCTCCCCCGACATTGCCAACGACATGCTGCACTTCACCCCGGGGCCCTCGGCCTCGTCCTCGGCCTCGGCCTTTGGCTACCAGACCCCAGAGGCCATCCACATCCCCCAGCCCATGGACGCCCCCACCGTCTCGGTCAGCATGGACCGGACAAAGACGCGCGCAGAGACACAGACCAAGGTCACCATGATCCTCGACCCCATCACCGACAACCTCAAGTGGGCCCGCTTCGCCCGCCACACCATATCAAAGCCCAAGCAGTTTGCCACGGCCGACGAAATCAGAGACAACAACAAAAATGACGCAACCATCCACATTACCCCCACCCTCGTCTGCGCCGTCGCCGTCGAGACCAAGGAGGGCGCCGAGCTCGCAATGGCACGTGCCAGGGGCCAGGGCGCTTTCCCCCAGCGGCCCCGCGGACTCGACGTGGCGGAAATCGACAAGGAAGACGTCGCCCACCCCCAGAACGGCGGCGCCGTCATGATCTGCAACGGCTGCCAGGAGCGCGAGCGCAAGCGCTTCGGCCGCAAGAAGAAGCGCTGCGAGGAGGAAGAGGAAGAGTGGCGTTCGTACGATGACAAGCGCATCATCATCATCAACGAGAAGGAGTTCAAAAAGTGGTCAGACGCCGACTCGGCCGGCGGCCGCTGGTCCCAGAGCGCAAAGAAGATTGAGTTTGTCATGCGCATCGCCTGCTACTGCAGACACCAAGAGTCCAAGACGCCAGTCGGGTACCGCGTCATCTTCACCATCACAGGCACCAACGGCGAGCTCATCACGCAGTGCATGACCGACATCCTGCAGGTCACCGACGACCACAAGAACAAGGAGGCGCCCCAGCCCGAGCTCCTGTCGCCCACGCTTGGCATGCCCACCATGCCCGCCCAGAACCCCCAATACACGCAGTACGCAATGTACCCCCAGTACCCAATCTCGACGCAGTTCAACTTCTCGGCACCGCCCCCCGCGCCGTATGGCTACAACCACCCCCCTACCGTCATCGGAATCGAGTCGCAGTGTCCGACGCCCATGTTCAGCCGCCCGCCAAGCCCCGGCGCGCACAGCCAGCCCACGACGCCCTCGCTGAAGAGCTTCAACTTTGGCTACCCCCAGTCGTACAGCCACGCCATCGCCCCCCAGCAGCTCACCCAGACGCTGAACCGCGTCGTTGCGCCGCAGCAGTCGGCACAGTCGCTGCGCCACCCCGCCGGCTACCCCGTTGGGCCGCAGTCGATGTCGATGGCGCCGCAGCAGCCGCAGGCATACGGCTACTCAGTCGTCCCGCAGCAGGCGCCGCAGCCGCAGCAGCCTGCGACGTTTTCTCCGCAGGAGTCGGAGTTTTACGACTACTGGCAGAACTAAGAAATTCGTTCGATTTTGTATTACGGCGTTTTGGGGGCTGGGAATGGAATTGGAACACGGCGCAGGGACCTAAAAACAGGGAACACACACACTACGGCGTGTGCACGACGGACGACACTGGGCAATGGCTGACGCAAAATTTCACGCATCTCTTGTCATCTCATCTCATCTCATTCTTTCTTTGGAGCGGGGGCCGGACGGGACGGGCCCCCACATTATCGCTATGCTTTTGTAATAACTAGACCAACTCGCGTGCTACGATTCAGTTCGCTTTGCTGTGGTGGGGTGAGGGCGAGGCGAGGTTGAAGAGAGGAAGGAGAGTAGAGGAAGGAAAGGAATTGAACTCATAGACTTGACCAAGTGTTGACAAGGCATCGTTTGGATCTAATCGAATTGAATCGCATTAGAATGCAACTTGAATGAGTTAGACTTGCTCTGACGTTGCTCTTGCGTTTTTTCTTTTTCTTTTTTTTTCCTTTTTTTCTCCAAAGATTTTGTGCTATGGTCGAGGTGAGTCGGGTTGAGTCGGGTTGAGTCAAGTTGGGTCGTAGCACGGGATTCGAAATCAGATCAGATAATCGAATCAGATTTAATCAGTGTTGAAATCAAACCAGCGCCTTCTAGGAGAGCAGGCAGCAACTCGGTGCTAGGCCCAGTTGGGCCTGGTACTGACCTA